>VDFB02193867.1:90746740-90873706 GCA_007258455.2 Sequoia sempervirens
AAGAAATTCAAATAGATAATACTAAAAGTAGTTTAAAATACGAATTTATAATCAAAGTACAAGAATGCCTTAAAGCAGTATGAAACCCTACTTGCATTTACTTGCTGGTGTTTTTTGGTGTTTTGACTATTAGTATCCATTACACTATCATTGTCATCCATTGCAATTGTAATTTTGGGAGTTGTTTGCACAAATGTGTTTTGATGCATTCTAAAACCCAACTTGCATTTATGGGATAAAATGAAACAAAATAAATAAAAGTAGCAATTTGTTACCTTGAGTAACTCGTCTCTTGGTGTTCTTTCAATGAGCACAGGAACTTTTGCTCTGTCACTGTAAACGTCCCCTTTGTATTGATGAAAGCTGTCAGTTTTCAAAACAATGCCTCTACTTAAATTTATTAAATTAATTTATATACTCAGAAGTTGCCCAGTTCCATGTAAAGTAGTAACCTTGTCTTCTTTACTAAGATATTTGAGTTTCTGTAATAAAGAGTTATGATAACTAACAAATGTTGTTGTTGAATCTTCACACTCTCTTTCTCTAGACAAGCCTCATTTAGATTTCTTCTTTCTTTTCATATCTCTTTGGGATTCACCAGAACCATCAATTCTGTAAACATTTGAACAGTCATCTGTGTGGACAAAGTGAAATAATAGAAATGAGTAAACGTCTTCGAGGACCCTTGTTAACTTTATGCTTCAACTCTATGCAATACCATCTCTGAAATATCTTTCAAATATTGTTTTCTATAAAGACTATTAGCAATGGCATTAGAATGTGAAGCCAAATATCTTGGAAATTCTTCCCAACACAAGACATGCAAGGTTTGGAAGAACAAACCTCTAATCATCTTGAGTCCCTGTCAACAATACTCTTATTGCATCAACATTTCCAAAGCACGCCCCATGATCCATCATCAGATTGAGGAGCTAGAGATACTAAAATTGCAAAGCATTACAGAGTTAACAGAATGAGATCATATTCTCATAATGTACATCTACTAAAGAAACACGTTGGCTTTGGGAAAAGAGATTCTGAATTGATTTTGATATCGAAAATAGTGTTGTGCCAAGCTTTCTATATATGCATTATGTCTGTTCTTTGTGACATTATTGCCAACCATATCAAAAGAACCCAACAAACAAATTGTAACAAATCATTTTGAATCAAAATACACAAATCATTAAAAAAAAAATATTTCTTTCTTTGCCTTATATTGTTACAGATAGAGCTTCTTTTCAATGATCATATGTATACTTGACATATTCCTAGCTTAAATGTATCAACTTAGAGAGTCTTGAGAAATTGCCACAAGAGCTGACTATTTTCATCTTTGCATAAGCCTCCACTGTATTCCACACTATATTATTTTTTTCTATCTTTTTACCATGAAAACTTGTCTACATATGGAAAATGACTAAAATTACACATCCTTTTGTTGGATTACTTACCATTGTCTGCCACCTTAAATAGTTCAAAATTAATTGATGAGTCTATATGCTCAATAGATATATGTTGTCTTGTATTTTCTTTTGCTTCTTCAAGATATTTGACCACATCTCCGACCATTTCCAAATCACGCTTTTGTGCAGCAGTCAATATGAAACTGACAACATCAGTAGACTTCAAATTTGTTCCTTTTTCACATAGTAATTTTGCTATCAATTCATATGACCCAAGAACTGCTTCCAACAGAGACACACTTCCTCTTCCATCTGTTTTAGTTTAGCAGAATTTGGTCAAAAACTTTATTTTGTTAAATGAAATAATGAGGACTTTGGAGAACAGAAAAATCAATGGATTGTCGAGCTTTGTAATTGATCATGACTGTTCAATTTTTTTACCCTACTTTTAGAGCATACTAAATAACAAGCAACTGAACACAACATTCAGAACTCTACAATGCTCTTGTAGAATGAGAACACAAACAAGTATTCAAGGGTACCTATGCTCTTATAAAAAGAACAAGTATTCAAGGGTACCTATGGTCTTTACTTATGCTCCAAACTCTAAAAGAAGGCTCGCAGAGTCTTTGTATCTATTTGTTGTTGCAATGTGCTAAACACAGGATATCAAAAAAAATTGTCATATTGTTCCAAACTCTCAATAAAAAAAGAATCTCCATATCCTACCATCAAAGAAAATGCATTAAAGTCAAAGGAGTTTGAAATTGAATCATGTAACTCACCTTTTGCAACCTTTGTAAACATTTCTGACCTTCCAATGCAAAATACATAAGCAATATGAAGACTAAATAAAATAATTATGATGCAAGCACTGACTAAAATCTGAATGAGTGACCATATGCTCTCTGAATATTTATCAGCCTTCATGTTTAACAAATATAGGAGCCAGCTCAATCTTCTTACAAAATAAACAAATTATCTAAATCTTGAAAAGAACAAGAACAATTAACGTATTGCATATGTTCGTGTAACTTTATTTTAAAGAATTTGAACACACAATGCTTCACAATCATTGCAATTTGCAAGTGAATTCAAAAATAGTTCAGACATATACAAAGAATGGATAAAAAATGGCTTAAAATATGCATATATTCAATCTTTAAAATCATAGAGTTGATTGGTATGTGTGAAATGGTCATGGTCTACTATTTGACTGGGAAGTTTTCCAAGCATTTGAAGACAAAAGCTCTTTCTTTGGATTTCTATTTGCTTTGACAATGATACATAATGTTTCATTCTGCTTGATGCCTGGAATAGTACCAAAAAAAATTGTTCTACAAAACATTTCTGGTTTAGGCCACGAAATTTGTTGAGCCATCTGGCTGCTATGCTAGTTTGAGCAAGTGGATAGCTTGTAGTTGATTTTCATCAGTTTATAGTTGTTTCCTATGAACCCATTTTTAATTTGCGTATGAAAATAAAGATAACAAACCTATTAGCACTCACTTGAATAAACTGTTTTGTATAGTCTTAATTTTATTGGTTCCTAGCGTCAAGGCAGGAATACTTATCCATCCGCCTAGAATGCTTTTAACCAGTAGCATCGGCCAATCACATTTCAGCATTTAACATATTACTTTTTTTTGTATAGTTTGAATATGGAGAGCTATTTTTTATATTGGAAAATTAGCATTTATCTATTTTTCTATTCGTTCGAGTAGATTTATAAATCATTTTCATTTTAAAAATTTGGGAAAATGCAAACGCATAATAAATTGATTAAATAAATTTAAGCAAAGGCACAGTTTAAAAACTAGTAGTTAGAGGTACGTAATCCATGAAAGTAGATTAAATGCATTAAAATATGAGGAAAATGCGAGGGCATAGATTAATTAAATAAATTTAAGCAAAGGCATAGTTTATAAAACTAGCGGGTAGACGTACGTAATGCATGAATGCAAATTAAATGCATTAAATGTCATCTGGCTCGAGGTGAAGGCGTTGTAATGGCTTGGAGGCCACGCGTGGCCTAGGTACTTTGGTCATTTAATATAGAGTTAAGCCACTTGCTATGCATTTCTATTACTTTGCGTGTGTTGTTTTTGTGTTCTGTAAGCGCGTGTTCTGAGGAAGAGTTTGTAGCGACTAAGCAGGAGATGTTATAGTTGTAGAGTCGAGACCTAGAAACGAGTTACTTGAGGAGATAATTTGTTATTTTCCATAGTTTCTTTTTTTTAATTAAAGTGCATAATGAAGCTGTGTTTCATAGTGCTTTAGTTGGAGTATCACTATCACTTTGTGTGTGATGTGTTGATGCATGTATGTATGTATGCATGTCTCTATGTACATATGCATCTATCTATGTGCATATCTATGTGAACATTTGTGGATGCATGTATGTGTGTATGCATATGTCTCTAGATATATCTATGCATATATGTATATATTCATATATGTATGTGTGTATAGATGCATCTATGTGTATATGCATGCATGCATGGATGTTTACGTCCATATATGCATTTATGTGTGTCTACATGGATGTATCTATGCATATGTATGCATATGTATATATATATGTGTGTGTCTATATGTCTTTTCTAGGAAAGAGTTTACAGTGACAAAGCAAATGTTGTCATGGATCCAAAAACGACACTCATAGACAAGTTACTTTAGGCAGTAAATAGTTATTTTCATCAGTTTTCTTTCATTTTAGAGTCCATAGGCAGATTGGGTTTCATAGACCGGCTCCTCAAATGAACAATTGTCTTTTTTCCAGTGTACAATATGGGAGCTTAACAATAACTTGGTACGTATGAGTCCTCTAAAGATTACATATCTTCAATTACTGTAGAACTGTTCCATAGTGCAAGCTTTAGAGCCACTATGCTATTAACATGTGCCATAATGAGACCTTTGGAACAATATGTGGACAATGTGTTGAGAAGGCTTTACAAACTATCAGAAAATGCAATTTACAAATATAAGCCTAAACTCCACAATTGCTTTCAGCTTTCTCGTTGTCATTAAAGCATAAAGGAAAGAGGAATTTTTCCACGCTCCTAAATTATGTACTTTTACATGATAATTCACCTTATTAATTAAAGAATCAAATTATCTTAATTAATTAATCTTCTTTTCCCCTTTATCATTTCATATCTAATTAATTAGGTAACTGCTAAATAGTATTTAAATACATAATAATTATAACTATCCTTGTGCACATTTGATCCATCAATCAAAGTCAATTAATAAATCTAATTCGACCTGTTCACTGATAGTATTGGCATGCAATTTTCTTGAGAAGTCTTGAAAAAGAGGATTACTTAGACACCAATAAGGATTCTCATTTGTAATGTCTATATCCAAATCATCTTCATTAAATAAGATGTTGTGGCATACATTAATTGGATGTATCTCATCATCTTTCTTATCAGGATGCCAACAACCTTGGTTTGTATTTCTTCTTGAGTGTATCTAGATGGCATGAGTTATGAATTCTACTTGCATGTGGCTTGATTGCACAAGTAATAGTAAGTGCTACACAATGGTACAAAACAAGCTTATGCAAATGGAAATAAAATGACCCCATCTAGTTACAAAATCAATATTTATGTGCCTTTCGCTATTAAGTGACAACTGGTCTACCATTAAACAGTAGCTAGTAGATGTTTTTATCAGAACTTAACAGTGTTGGTGCAGGCCTCTATTGTTTTTTGGCTTAGTTTTGATAGGTTACCATGGCCTATTTACACTTCTTCAGATGCTTAAGCAAATATGGCATCTATTCCATTAATTGCTCTTAAAGAGCTTATGCCACCATTGCAATAACAGAATTACACCAATGCATACATATGCAAAATATGTTCTATATTATAGGGTACACAAATAACAATAAGTATTTGAAAATTATAAAATGCAATTTGCATTGTAAGCAACAAAAGTTCTTACTTAGGTTCTTTCTTCTCAAAATTAATCCACATAAGAATTCTGTTTTGTTTTTATGAATAACATAGTATATGTCACTCACTGTACTCATTTGTCTAGACTGTCCTTGTAACAGGGATTGGTACTTTCAAGTCTATTTAAACAATTACGCACAAATTGCAACGTGAGGTTAGCATATTAACGTTCTCCTTTTTTTTATAAAAAAAAACAATACAGAGTTTTGCAAATATGCACTTCTGGGAAGATTTCCCATGGTTGTAGATGAAATAGTATATGTTTTTACAGTTTACTCATTTCTCAATTTTGTCATTGTACTAGGAAAAATTACTTGTGCCTATAATAACAGCCAAAATTTCTACATTGCTGCAAGTGTACTTGATCATTCAATAGCAGATTGTAAGGTCAGCTTTCCAAATTGTCTTTCTGCTTTTCTTGAAATGCAATTGAAATTCTTCAATATAGTGACTGCATAAAGTTTTGTTTCATGTTTTCATTTTGTCATCTTGTATTCCTCATTTCTTTGAACACGAATGATTTAAAAGACTGCTTGCACATATAGAAACAGGAAAATGCATTTTCCACAATTGCAATAGTAATTTGTCTTCAAAAAATAGAACAAGTTTAGCTTATGTGTTAACTAGTTATACTTCCTCTATACAATATTCATAGAATAGAATGAACTGCTAGAATGCAATTTTCAAACCCTGTTTGCAGTTTCAAATAGCCTACAAATTCATAAGTCTTAGTTTTATGTCAACTAGTTCTCACCTATATGCATTGAAGGAAATTTTATTCATAAGACTACTTATATCTGTGCCAAGTTCCTATGCACTGTGCAAGTGAATGTATGTTTATTCTTCCTGTATTGGAAAAAAAAACCAGAAAGTTAATTTCAAAAGCTGACATGGCACATGAGCACAATGAATGACGTACTACGTTACTCATAGACATGAGGCAATATTTTTTCATGGTCTTGTTTACATGCAAAATGACATTAACCACAATTTTTTTTTGCTCACATTGCCAATTTCACTGTGTGCTTTAAACCTCTAAAGTAAGAGAAAACTGAGAAAAAAAACTGTTTATCGCCTCAAGTAACTCATTTTTGGTTCGGGACACTATAACTATAACAAAGTTTGCTCAATCACTATAAACTCTCCTAAAACAAAGACTTGTAGAATAGAAAAACAATCTGCACAGAGTAATAGTCATGCTTAGCAAGTGACTTAAGTCTATAATAAATGAACAAAGCAGCCTTGCTATACATGTCCACCAAGCCATTTTAGCAGTTTCTCATCCATCCAGATGCTATTTAATGCATTTACTTTGCATTTATGCACTATGTGCTTGCACCTCTGAGTTTTAATCTCTTATTTTTATTACTTGATCAATCTATGTCTTTGCTTTTGCTCAATGGACCTATGCCTTTGCATCTTCCTGAAATTTTTAAAACTCCAATGATTTTTAAAGCTATTCTCACAAATAACAAAAGCCATAGATCTTCTTTGATCAATCAATGCCTTTGCATTTCCCTGATTTTTTTAAAACATAAATGACTTATGAAACTATTCTCAACATGCCACTTAATGCATGTTCGTGTGAATAGCTTTTAAAATCATTTCCTCTTTGAGAAAATCAGTCACTTAGAAGTGTATAGAAACAAAGCAAACCAATTACACAAAACATTTAAAGACCATAGACTAAGATTCACAATGTGAGCAAAAAAGATTCTTATCCACCATTTCTTGCATGTAAACAAAGCTACCTGAAAATATTGTTTTGTGTTTGTGGCATCAAAAGTATACATCATGCATTGTACTCATTTATCTAATTTTTCAATGTAACAGGAATAACTACATACAATTCCGGTGGGGGACAGTGGATGACAAGTTTAGGTTGAAGAATTAATACTATTTTTCCCTTGTGCTTCTAAAAAATTGTTTGTTGTACTATATGTCTTCCAAGATGCTCGACAACATGATTAATACTATAGAATGCTATTGAGTAAAAGCAAATAGGAAACATAGGGAAAAACTATAGATTTAGTAATCTAGATGATAGCTTTTGATACTATTCATACATAACATCTACTATTCTCAAACACATTAGGATACAAAAAAAAATGATAGATGTTGACACCTATGAGTTGACAAAGTGCCCCCAAATATCAAACATTGACTATGCACTTAAGAGGGAGGGGCTTTGTAGATTAAGTACTTTTGCATACAATGTTGGCGATTGTTTGTTTGACTCATTACAACTACTGCTTAATAATCGCTACACATCAATTCAACTACGAAATGGAGCTATAGATTACTTCTTGAGTTTCCTTCAAAACAAGGACAATGAAGCAATAAAATCATACAACTATGAACTAGACCCTGATACTCTATATACATTGCACAAAGTACATGATCCACAAACGTATTTCTGCAGAATGCGATTATCTACAAAGCCACAGGCAGATTGCACTGAAAGTGGATTGTGGGGTGATTTATTTTGCATTCAGTGGATATCCAAATGGTTGAAAATACAAATATGCCTTTGGTCAAGAACAACAGCAAGAAGGTACTTACAGTTCAATAGTTCTGATTACATAGAATCAGTCTCTATACTATTTCATGACACGAATTCTTTAAGTGGACACTTTGAACCATTGTTAAAAATTGAAACACAAAACGTAACTTCAAAACAGTCCCTAGGTTCACATGAAATTAAAAAATAGTGCACAAAGTATCCTGGAATATCAAACATTGACAATGTCCTTAGAGCTGAAGGCCTTTGTAGATTAAGCACATTTGCATATAATGCTGGTGATTGTTTGTTCGACTCCCTTCAAGTACTACTTAACAATCAGTACACCTCAACTCAAATACAAAATGGGGCTATAGATGATTTCCTAACTTTCCTTCAAAACAAGGACAAAGAAGCAATTAAATCATATAACAATGAACTAAATCCTAATACTTTATATACATTGCACAAAGTACATGACCAAGAAACATACTTCCGCAAAATGCGATTGTCTGCAAAACCATGCACAGACCATAGTGAATGTGGATTGTGAGGTGACTTGTTTTTCATTCACTAGATATCCAGATGGTTGAAAATACAAATAAGCCTCTGGTCATCAACAACAGCAAGAAAGTACTTAGATTTCAATGATTCTGGATATATAGAATCAGTCTCTATATTGTTCCATGATACAAACCCTCTGGCTGGACATTTTGAGCTGCTTCTAAGAATCAAAGCCCAAAATCTAACTCGCCAATGCTCAACAAGCTTACTCCAACTTAAAAAGTTGATTAGAAGTGGTCCACAATACAAAATTACCTACTTGAACAAGACACATGCTTTGCCAAAAAAACAAGAAGAATTTGATACCATTTGTCATAGCAAACAATTTCAAACATAAATCAACAATAAGACTTAACCACCTAAAGAACTCTCTTGTTCCATTTTCGTAGACATGTTACTATTGCAATCAAATGTGCCATATTCCTTATCCAATTGATATTTATTTTATGCCTTTATAGCAGTTTTCCATTGTTTTCAATAATTTATTCATATTTGTCTGGCATTTATAAGCATAATTGTGGAATATTAGTTGATTGAATAGTTCTATTGTTCATGTCATGACTATTTTTCTTTTCTTGTATTGCTTAGTTTTTGATAGACCTCTATGCTCTTCCTTGATGTTCTTATGCAATCTATGGTCTGTACATTCAACATATTGCAATACTATGGCCAGATCTACCCCACAAGACAATGCATATATGTTTCTTACACCCATTACATGTCAAATTGCATTATTTGACAAAGTTAGCATGTGAAAACCAAAGTGTCCATTATGAACACTTATTGCATTCCATGGGACCACATTTCTTTGAGGATTTTTTTCAAACACTTCGCTTCCCTTGTGTATACTTCCATATTTTGCAAATGTGCCTATGAGCACATTAAGTATGATAGTTCACAAAATTCCTTTATCCTTTATGCTTTCCTCATAGTGAAAAAGCTCAAAGCAATTGCAGTGTTTAGGTTTAGAGAACACAGGCTTATAGAACACAAAAACAACACATGCAAAGCAATAGAAATGCATAGTGAGTGGCTTAACTCTATATTAAATGACTAAAGTACCCATGCCACATGTGGCCACCAAGCCATTTCAGTGCCTTCACCTCCAACCAGATGCCATTTAATGCATTTAATTTGCATTCATGCATTACATACATCTATTTGATACGAAAAATGCAAGTAGGGTTTCTTAGTGCTTTAAGGAATTTTTATACTTTGATTACAAATTCGTATTTTAAACTAATTTTAGTATTATCTATTCGAATTTCTTGTTGAAATGCAAAGGTCTCATCTGCCTTTGATAGGAATTATGTAGAAACCCTCTTCTTCATTTTACTTCATGCATGTGAGCCCTATAAAGTTTGTATATTTTTTATTACTGCAAAGCAGTCCCATAAAAAGAGCTTTGGAACCAAAATTATGTCAACCTCTGCAATAATGAGAGCTTTGGAACAATGAGTCGACAGTGTGTTGCTTTGAGCTTTCTGTGTATCAAAGCATAAAGGATAGGGATTTTTGTTAAAATTGTGTTGTGTCATGTTGATAAACAATGGGAGATACAAAATAGGTGGAAACTGTTTGACGAGCTTCGTCAAACAAAAAAAACTAAATATATATGTTTGTTTGTTTTATATTCATTTCATTTCTGGAAAATGGGAAACTAAGCAGCATTAGTTATATACGAGAATAAACCTGGAACAAGAGCAACATCAAAATTGCTGAAAGTACCCTATTTTTGAAATTTTACCATAGCGAATACAAATTTTCATTTGCATAAGTGAACAAAGATACGATGAAACCCTGTTTTGTGATATTTAAATTACATTAAATATAGTTGTTGTTCACATTTTATATTTATTCATTCATGGATTCATTACCTCTATTGATTTTTTAACTATACTTTGATTAAATTTATTTAACAATTTGTAGATACATTTTGAAATGAAAATGATTTATAAAGCTACTCGGATGAATAGGAAAATAGATAAATGCTAATTTTCCAATATAAAAAATAGCTCTTCAAATTCAAACTATACAAAAAAAAAGTAATATGTTAAATGCCGAAATGTGATTGGCCAATGATGTTGGTTAAAAGCATTGCAGGCAAATGCATAGGCAAATTAAAAATGGGATCACAGGAAACAACTATAAACTGATGATAATCAACTACAAACTATTACTTGTGCCACTCACAATACCCTTTTGTAAAGATTGTCCTTGTAACAAGAAGCAACGATATGGCTACAAGTACAATCAATAAACTGAGAATCTTGAATTAAACTTTTTCTTTGTCTACTCTATGCAATTGTAAACAAAGGAGAAAGTTCATTCTAGAAACTTACCCTGTACTCTTTTCTTGAAGAATTTGCTACAATTGCAGCATTTAGGTTTACATTGTTGCAAACTTCTCATTATGGCACAGGTTAACAACACATTGGTTCTAAAACTCCCTCTATGGGATAGCTCTACAACAATTGAAGATATATAGTTTTTACAGGGCTCACATGTAGTTAACAGAATAGACAAAATGGTTTCTACATAATTCCTATCAAACCACATTTCATGGATCCACATTTATTCGATGACTTATGTCAAACAATTCACTTGCCTTTTGTATGCTTTCCATTTTTTGCATATGTGCCTATGAGGACAATAGCTATGACATTTGACAAAATTCTTCTATTTACATGCATCCATGCATCCTGCCCATAGATACACATATACATGCATCCATGTGTACTACAATACATGCATCTATGTATACATGCATGCATGGATATATGTATCTATGCAACTTCATATGCAACTCATGGATATTTCCATACTTGCATATTTAAGCATTTATGTATCCAACTATGTTTCTATGTATTCTTTTACCTATACATGCATCCACACATATATGTATTTGTGCTTCTATGTCCATATGTATACAGGCATCTATCCATATATGTGTCGATATATCTATGGATACATCTGTTCATAGATACATGTATCTAGGCATCTATGGATACCATGATGGATGTGTGCATCTGTGTATCTATGGATACATGTATCAAGTACCTCATTTCTAGGTCTTGATTCTGCAGTAACAACATCTCCTATGACTACACAGATTTGCACAATAACAAAAATCAAACGCTCAAACTAATCACAATGCATCTCCAGCCACTTAAATCTATATTACATGATAGATCCACATGCCATTTAATGCATTGACTTTGAAACACAAAAAAGAAAACAAATAAATGACTAGATTAACATGAGTCAAATGTCAGATGGTCCTATTAGCTGATACGCTATCATTACTATGACATTTTAGCATCTATCAAGTCTCATAGCTCCAAACCTGGTATCATCTAAAGGCCACATAAATATTCACTTTCCAACCCAATGGGGTCATTCTATTTCCATTTGCCTAAATTTATTTCATTTCATTATCTACTACTTACTATTAATTGTTTAATCCATTATAAATGTGTCTTTTTCTTCATCTCATTATGTATCTATGTATCCATGGATGCAATCATGCATTTATCGATTTATGCATATATCTCACCATCTCTCCATGCATTTGTCTATATATGTATGGTTGTATCTATGGCTACATGTATACATCGATTTATGCATATATGCACCTATGAATTGCATGCACACATCCATGTATATATGCATCTCTCAATATCATGCATGGATACATGCATATATGCATGTCTGGACTCATGCACCCATGTATATTGCATTCCCCAGAAGCACATTTTCCTGAGGAGTTTTGTAAAACAGTTCACTTGCCTTATAAGTGCTTGCATATTTTACATGTTTGCCTATGAGAACAATAATCATGACATCTGATAAAATTTAAATACTTGCTGGCAGAAAATAGGTTTCTATTGCATTCTTTTGTCTATCTCTGTGCAAATGAAAATTTGTATTCTGCTATGGTAAAAATCACAACTCATGGCATCCTTATACACTTATGCACAAATACATGCTCTCTACCATATTAACATACACATGGTTTTCCATTGCTACTTTGTTGATTGGCTTTGATTAATAGGTGATATGTGCACAACAATAATTATAATTATTTCTTTCTTTTAATTCTTATGTATTTAAAGACTAATTAACAGCTACCTAATTAATTACATATGCATTATTACAAGGGTAAATGAGCATTAGAAACTCAATAACAATGACACAGTTAACATGCCAGTCTCAAGGTGTTCAGTCTAAATACTCATTGATTACAATATGCTAAACATATTTCAATTCTCTATGTTTTCGTACATGCATATATAAATGTGTATTTTTCTTTATCTCATTATGTATCTATGTATCCATGGATGCAATCATGCATATATCGATTTATGCATATATCCCACCATCTCTCCATGCATCTATCTATATATGTATGGATGTATCTATGGCTACATGTATACATCGATTTATGCATATATGCACCTATGAATTGCATGCACACATCAATGTATATATGCATCTATCGATATCTTACATGGATACATGCATATATGCATGTTTGGACTCATGCACCCATGTATATGTCTTTGTCTCTGCCCATCTACAGATGCATATATGCATATTTCTACACATACATGTATCTGCACACTTCTCTGTGTAACATATCTATCTTTGTCTACATACATGTGTCTATGTATCCATCTATACATGTGTGCATGTACAACATGCACATATGCATTTGTGCATGCATATACAACACTCTTCCTTAGAACACAAGCATATACAACAGAATACAACATCCACAAAATAGCTACAATGCATTGCAATTGGCTTAAATCTATATTAAATGGCCAAAGTATAATGGCCTCCCATGGCCTTCGAGCCATTCCAGCGCCTTCCCCACTAGCCAGATGCCATTTAATGCATTTGCTTCAGTTATTTTGACCACTCTATGTGTTCACATTTTCCTGATATTTCAATGCATTTAATTTGCACTCATGGATTACGTACCTCTACTTGCCAGTTTTATAAACTGTTCCTTTTCTTAAATTTATTTAATCAATCTATGCAATCGCATTTCACTGATTTTCTATATCAATAATGATTTATAAAGCTATTTTGATGAATAAAAATAGATAAATGCTATTTTTCCAATATAAAAAAATTAAAAGTTATATGTTGACATCCATTCATGCATATTGTCCATACATGCATTTATGCATATATGCCTTCATCCATATTTTCATGTGTATATGAGTACATCATTCCATGTAACATATGCATTTGTATCTATATGCAAATATGCATGCATCCATGTATACATGTATTCATTTCTCCATCTGTCCGTATAGTTCTGTTTCCTATCTTTACATGTGTCTGTCGATGCATCCAGGCATATATCTATGGATAGCTCTACATATTTCTCTGTCCATGCATTTATTGTTCTCTAACACATTAGCATTTGTATTTTTCCAGTTTCATGATCTTCCATATTTATTTTTTTCATAGTATATGCATAACAACTTCCACTTTGTCTTCTTTTTTCACTCTTCTATCCTTAAATATCATTATATTTTTATATATATTCTTCTCTTGTCGCATTTCAAGGAAGCTCAAGGATCTCGACACCTTGATTAGTACGAAGGAGAGTGAGAAATGCAACATGAGTCTTCCTTCTGTGTTTGTATTGAGACACTCAGCCCTATGATGATTTTTTAAAGCATAACCAATAACAAACTAGACATTCTTCCACCCTTTGTTGGAAGAAATGATCACTTCATACCCTATCGATTCCATTCATTTCCATTTCCACCCTTGCACATCCTTTCTTCTCAAATCAAATACATTTCAAAATCCATTTATATGCTTGCCTTCAATCACACCAATCTCTTGCATTTCTTTTTTCTCTCAATCCAGCTCACTCATTCAAATTTTTATATCTTGCATTTAATTTTAAGCGTATAACTAAAAATGATAAACTCATACCATTTACATTCCATTCATTCTCATATCCACTCTCGCATATACTTGCCTCCCATATCAAATGCTTTTTATAACTTATTCATATACCTTACTTACATCTCATCATTCTCTCAATTCCCTCTCTTTGTTGCACTTGCATAGCTCATTCCTCTTTTTTACCCTCACATATCTTTATCTATATCTATACCTCAAATATACCTTCATCCATCACAACAAAATTCACACCATACCAAACAAAGAAAAAGATGAAGAAAATATCAAGGTTATGCAATTAAACATTGAGGGCTTCGAAAATAGCTATCATAACATAGAGTTGTATTCAAGAGTTCTTTCCAAAACGTCTTTTCTAAATCCTACTTTTTACAGATCCCTAAGAGCACATATGACAGTTTCTTGAAGGCTAAAATGTATGATCAGATTTAACAAATATTTACATGTATCCATGGATTCAAATGCATTATTAGATATTCTTTATACACTTGTTCAAAAAACACTAATGTATTATACTTTTCTTTCAATCATAAATGTTTTTTGTATATCTTTCAAATGCAAATTGTTTCTGACATTTCTAACTTTATGCACGCAAGCATATATATTGATGCATTCCTTAGATATATGCATTGGTGATATATAGTTCATTTTTCCTATTTTATTTCATTTTCTACTGCAAATGCAAGTTGAGTCTCATTGTTCTTTGACGCATTTAGAGTACTTTGATTATTGATTTGTATTTCTAATTGATTTTAGTGTTTTCCATTCAAATTTCTCCTTTAGATGTCAAGGATGCTTTTCACTCTTCTATGCATTGTGTGCACATGCATACATGTATACATGCATGCATGTATACTTAGATGGCTCAAGCATTGTTACAAATGTTTAAGATTATTTGCATTTAATAATTCAAACAAAATAACAATACATTTTTGCTTCCTAGATAAGATCATAAAGGATGTTTGTTGCTGCAAATGTATACATACACACATGTAAAAATACAAGTATTCATTGGTATATCTATAAAAAAGTCCACGTATTTATTCTTTTCATAGTATATGCATACCAACTTTTGCTTTGTTTTCTCTTTTGACTCTTGTATCCTTAAATATCATTATATTTTTATATCTATTCTTCTCTTGTCACCTTTTGAGGAAGCTCAAGGATCTTCGCACTTTGTTTAGTACGAAGGAGAGTGAGAAATGGGACATGAGTCTTTCTTCTGTGTTTGTATTGAGACACTCATCCCTATGATGATTTTAAAAAGCATAACCAATAACAAAATAGACATTCTTCCAACCTTTGTTCAAACAAATGATCACTTCATACCCTATCGATTCCACTCATTTCCATTTCCACCCTTGCACATCGTTTCTTTTCAAATCAAATACATTTCAAAATCCACTCATATGCTTTCCTTGCATCACACCAATGTGTTTAATTCCTTTGTTCTTTCAATCCAACTCACTCATTCAAATTTTTATATCTTGCATTTAATTTTAAGCATATAACTCAAAAATGATAATTTCATACCATTTACATTCCATTCATTCTCATATCCAGTCTCACATATCCTTGCCTCCCATATCAAATACTTTACATAAGGCATTCATATACCTTACTTGCATCTCATCATTCTCTGAATTCCCTCTCTTTGTTGCACTTACATAGCTCATTCTTCTTTATTACCCTTACATATCTTTATCTATCTATAGTTCAAATATACCTTCTTCCATCAGAACAAAATTCACACCATACCAAACAAAGAAAAAAATGAAGATAATATCAAGGTTATGCAATTAAACACTGAGGGCTTCAAAAATAACTATCATAACATAGAATTGTACTCAAGAGTTCTTTTCAAAACATTTTTTCCAAATCCTGCTTATTACAGATCCCTAAGAGCGCGTATGACAGTTTCTTGGAGGCTAAAATGTACGATCAGATTTAACAAATATTTATATGTATCCATGCATTCAAATGCATCATTGGATATCCTCTATACACTTGTTCAAAAAACACTAATGTATTAATCTTTTGTTTCAATAATAAATGTTTTTTATGTCATTCAAATGCAAATTGTTTCTGACATTTTTAACTTTATGCACGCAGGCATATATAGATTCTTATTTACATACCAAATTACATGTACACATGTACACATCAATGCTTGCATAAATATAATTATATGCATGCATTGCTGATAAATAGTTTATTTTTCTTGTTTTCTTTCATTTGATACTGCAAATGCAAGTTGACTCTCATTGTTAACGTGGAGTTGTATTCAAGAGTTCTTTTCAAAACATCTTTTCTAGATCTTGTTTATTACAGATCCCTAAAAGTGCGTACGACAGTTCCTTGAAGGCTACATTGTATCATCAGATTTAACAAATATTTACATGTATCCATGCATACAAATGCATCATTACATATCCTTTATACACTTTTTCAAAAAACACTAATTTATTACTTTTTTGTTTCAATCATAAATGTTTTTTTTTTAATGTTTCAAATGCAAATTATTTCTGACATTTCTAACTTTATGCACGCAGGCATATATTGATTCTTGTTTACATACCAAATTACATGGACACATGCACACATCCATACATGCATAAATGTTTACATGGCTCCATATATTTATGCATTTCTTTGATATATGCATTTGTGATAAGTAGTTTATTTGTCCTAAATTTTTTTCATTTATTATTGCAAATGCAACTTGAGTCTCATCGTTCTTTGAGACTCGTTCAGATGCCGAGGATGCTTTCCACTCTTGTATGCATTATGTGCACATCGATTCATGTATACATGCATACATGTATACATAGATTCTCTCTCAATAGTTTTATAGTAGAAAAAAACCTTAAAGGTATATTTCTTATCATTGTATACTTTTAATGCAAAGTGCTATAAACATGTGAATTATTAAATATTTCTTATCACTATATACTTTTAACGCAAAGTGCTATAAACATGTGAATTATTAAATATTTCTTATCACTACATACTTTTAATGCAAAGTGCTATAAACATGTGAATTATTTTAGTGTAGCTACATTTTATCTTGGGTAATAGCGTTCTTTATATCTTTGCAAATTATTTTTTGTTTAATATATCTCTACATTCCTTTTCTAGTGATTCAACTAAGAATTTATTGTAATATTTATTTCAATTATATATATATAATTACATTGTTCTATACACAAAAATATGTTTTTGTATTACATAAACAAGATTAACATCTTATTTCTAATAAAATCAATAGCTTTATATAGAAGTTACCTTCATACTACATTAAAAAAAAATTGATTCATCTTACAAAAGTTTACACTCAAATGAGTTACCCATATCAATGTTCCACCTAACACTAGTGTTTCTACTAGCACTCGCATATTGTCATATGATAAAGTCAAATAGCTCAATTGTATTAATTAACCTAACATGTGTTTTAGAACATTACACTAGACATAAATTTTATTTACAAATAGACATAGAAGCAAAAAAAGAGGTATGGTAAACTTTGTTTGACCATGCATTTAAATATGTGTCTATATGCAATAATGCGGGGACATGGATGGCATCTTTTTTCTTTGGATTTTTTTTAAAGTTTAGTAGACATTGATTTCCCAAAATTCCAAACACAAATGCCCTAGAAATTACTTACAAATGTCATTCTTATAAAATGTTGTAGTGTAAATTATTTTCTTCTTAACATAAAATGAATGGATCATGTAAAAATGCATATTTTTAAAGTACCTGGGCACATGTTTTTCTAAATTGTTGCAAATGAAATTTGATGCTTTAGAAATATTCGTACATCAAAACTTTGTTCAAATTGAAATGATGGATGTTAATGTTGAAATTGAAATAATGGATACATAACATTTATTAAAAAATAAATTTAAAAACTATGCATTGCTCATAAGTAGTTTATTTGTCCTGTTTTCTTTCATTTAATACTAAAAATGCAAGTTGAGTCTCCTCATGCTTTCAGACTTGTTCAAATGCAGAGGATGCTTTTCACTATTCTATGCATTATGTGCACGCGGATACATGTATACATGCATGCATGTATACATAGATGGCTCGACCATTGTTACAAATGTTTCAGGTTATCTGCATTTAATAATTTAAACAAAATAATAATACATTTTTGCTTCCTAAATAAGATCATAAAGGATATTTCTTGTTCCAAATGTATACATACACACATAAAAATACAAGTATTCATTAGTATATCTATAAAACACTCCATGTATCCATGCTACCCATAAATACAATATCGCATGCATCCATCCACACATGTCAACTGCTCACATGTCTCTATGGACCACGTTTCCCATGGACCCTGCACATTTCATGCATTAATGCAGCATTGCAAATTATTTCAAACTTTCCTAGCTAAATTTAATACATTTATATTCCTATCTCCTATCTAATTACTTTTTCTAACTCATAGCTAGATGCTTTTTACCTCTCGGCAGGAACTCGACGCTTGCATCACTTGTTGAATACAACATTTGAAAGGATTTTATTAATGTATAACAACTCTTTTGACTTTGAATGGTGACCCCCCTTGTAAGGTAAATCCTTCCCATCCCACAAGGAAAACTAAAGAAATACATTGAGAAAGCGTATCTTTTGGAAGATACAAACGTACACGTGGTTGTTGTTATCGCGATGTCAATATTATATTAATGGATTGTTGAAATCTAATGTCTTTTATTAATATTATAACTATTTCAATTACAATGGTTATGAAATTGATTTTATATAAAGATTTGGTGGAAGGGGAAGAGTTAAGAAATTTAATTAAAATTAAACATGGAGGATTTATGTTAAATTTTAAAGTATTTTTTATTTTATTTGATTTCGGATATAAATTTAAGTTGATATTAAAAATTGTAATTGGATATGAGGTTATAAAGTATATTGTATTACATAATATTTGATTGTTTTGAAATGAATATAAGTTTATTGAAATTTGGGTTGTTAATGGAGTCTTATTTTATCAATATGTTATAGTATGATGAGTGTTAAAAATATTTATCAATTTCTTTACCAGTTGTGAGCATTCAAAGACCTATAAACATCTGATCAACATTTTAATCATTGCGAAAATATCTTGTAAATTTATGGTTTGAGAGACTTACATAAAAAAGAGTGCAAATGACAACTATATAATATAAAAAGATTTAATTTACCATATAATTATATGATAGAAATATAACTAATTAGTATAGTAATACATAGACTTTATTATATTAATTTAAACTAGAAAAACCATTCAATTTTACTAAACACTTTGACACATAGTTTATAATATTTATTTAACAAATATTACATTTGAAATAATACTTTTTTTTGTAGCCTTTATGTTATGCCCTTACTTCCATAGTGCATATAGCTATGAATAGTCGGCTTGTGGCTATCTTAACTCTTAATTAAGTCATATTATCATTAGTATATTGTAATTTAGTTGGTTGGGTCAGCCTAGGTGATATCCTAGGCATAAATAGGTATATATAGGAGGTTGTGAGTCTTATTTCACCATCAAGTTGTGAAGTGTGTTCTCATTAGAGATATTTGGAGGTTTTCCCCCTCGAAGTGGCTTCTTATTCTTAGTTATTATCAACTATTTGCAGCATATTTCATATCATATTCTTCTATTGTGCAAACTATTTCACAACAAGTGGTATCAAAGCATGATCTTGGCACCATAGAGGCAAGGTTTTTTCTCAATTTTGGAGGTGATTTTGGGAAGAGCATATCTTTCATATTTTGGCAAAAAAATTTCTAATTTTTAAAGGGTTTTTGAAGAAAATATTAAAGAAGCTACAGTCCATATTTCAAAAGAATTGGAGCATAATTAAGTGAATTGTTGTAGAATTAGGATTTCTACACAATTTATTTGAAGAGAGGAAGAGGAGGAAGAGGAGGAAGAGGAAGAGAGGGAGAGGAGGAGGAGGAGGAAGAGGAGGAGGAAGAGGAGGAGGAGGAGGAGGAGGAGGAAGAGGAAGAGGAAGAGGAAGAGGAAGAGGAAGAGGAAGAGGAAGAGGAGGAGGAGGAGAGGACGAGGAGGAGGAAGAGGACGAGGAGGACGAGGAGGATGAGGAGGAAGAGGACGAGGATGAGGACAAGGAAGAAGAAGAGGAAGAAGAAGAGGAAGAAGAGGAGGAAGAAGAAGAGGAAGAAGAAGAGGAAGAAGAAGTAGAAGAAGAAGTAGAAGAAGAAGGAGCAGGAGGAGGAGGAGCAGCAGCAGCAGCAGTTGGAAGCAGAAGAAGAAGAAGAAGAAGAAGAAGAAGAAGAATTAGTAGCAGCAGCAGTAGCAGAAGAAGAAGAAGATGAACCAAAAGAAGAAGAAGAAGAAGAAGAAATAAAAGAAAAAGAAAAATACAATGAAGAAGAAGTGAAAGAAGCATAAGAAGTTCCTAATCAAGCTATTCAACCAATGCAAGGGTACCATGTACTATTCCTCACCTCTTCCTCTATGCCACATCAAAAGGTTCAAGTAAAGGAAGAACACATTCATCGCCATCAAGAGCTTGATGTAAAGGGAAGACACATCTTGGAGCTAAAGTTAATTTTCCCGTCATGCATGAAGAAGTTGGGGACATCAATAATTCCAAGTTACCTCATTATAAGGAAATATTTTCTAGTTGAAGTTACCACATGGGTAATCCCACAATAGTGGTTTACAATTTTTAATCAAACTAGACACTGAAATTATTATTTTTAACTAAATCTTCACATTCGGGCAGCTATAGCGGCTAAACCGTGAAGAATTTGAAGATAATGCAAACTAGAGTCTCATCACATTTTTTCTGTAGATTCTAAATATATTTTTTTCAAAATTTTTGGAATCATTTTACACTTCTTTTCCATCTCCCTTGAAAACTAGTTTTTTCAAAAACAACATTTTTAAAAAGTGACGTAGACCGTATAACGCATTACTTTTTTTCCATGAAGGATAAAATTCTAATTCTTTTGAATTTAGATTTGTAACTCTAATATCTAGTGCTTCCACTTGGTTAGACAGATTTTTATTAAATATTTTTTCTTTAATCAAGTTTTGAAGTCAAACCAATTACATTTCAGACATAGCGCGACCGTATAACACAACTTTTTTTGTATATATCGAAATTCAATTTCTTTTTTTTGTTGGATCAAGGACTTCAATATTTGGTTTACTCATATTTTTCAAATTTTTGTTTTGATAATCTGCTATTTTTCCACATGTGCATAACATAGACCTTCATTTTCGATGAAAAACCTATGTTTAATAAAACTAAAAAAACAAATACATAATAAAACCAAAACATATTAAGATTATATTCATTGGATAGCTTGTTCTGAGGACTACCTGATTCCAATTGGGTTTGTGAAGATTCATCCATTTTCATCATCGACCCGAGCTCCGAAGTGCCAAAATTTAGGGTTTTTTTGTGTCTCAGAGGAGGGATGAGGAATAAGGGGGGTTCGCTCGAACCAGGGTTCATTCAAACCGTAGTTCATTTGAACCATGGCTCATTCGAACCACCCTTTTATAAGGGTTTTTGTTGGCATTTTTGGCAAGAAAGCTTTAAAAGAGTTCGCCCGAACCCAGGTTCTAGCGAATTCCTAATGGGTTTGGTCGAACCAATATGTTCGTACGAACCCCTAAAATCAATATTTTTTCCATGCATTCATTTTATGTGAGTTTTCCTTCCTCACTTCAATTGTAAACCACTATTGTGGCTTCACCCACATGGGATGATGAAGATTATATGAAGAAACTACCACAAGTGTTTAGCATTGAGGACAACACTTTTGTAAAGGTGGGGGGCATGTTATGCCCTTACTTCCATAGTGCATATAGTTATGAATATTCAACTTGTGGCTATCTTAACTCGTAATTAAGTCATATTATCATTAGTATATTGTTATTTAGTTGGTCGGGTCGGCCTAGGTCTTATATAGGTGTTTCTAAGTCAACCTAGGTGATATCCTAGGCATAAATAGGTATATATAGAAGGTTGTGAATCTTATTTCACCATCAAGTTGTGAAGTGTGTTCTCATTAGAGATATTTAGAGGTTTTCAACCTCGAAGTGGCTTGTTATTCTCAGTTATTATCAAGTATTTGCAGCATATTTCATATCATATTCTTCTATTGTGCAAGCTATTTCACAACACTTTAGGTGTCTAAAATAGTTTAAGTAGTCATTTTTTTATCTTTCAATCTTTATAATATAATTATGACATAAAAATACTTTTGATATGTGAAAAGGAAAAATAAAGTTCCTTTAGTTAATTGAGTAAATAAATATAACTAAATATAAATTAGCTTAAGGATTGAATGTAGATAGTTAGAAAGAAAGAGTGGAATGAATTAAATTAAGAAATATTATATAAAAAGGTACAATAATATCATAAAGAGTAATAAATGAAGAGAGATAATGCTTAGCTTTATACTTGAAAAATGTATGTTGATTGATGAGTACAATGAAATTTGTGCCTCAAAATCTAGAGATGGTTTAGGTAGTTGTGTATGTGGCCTAGAACTAAAAAGTATTTATTTTTATCCTATGTAAAAAATACCTCATTATTCTAGGTGTACTTTGTAGCTACATAATCACTCTATATCCATGAACTTCATCTTTGATGCTCTTTTGATGTTTCTTTATGAATACTTAGAAAGCATAATGCTATAAAATTGCAATGTGTGATGCTTCCATAGTTTTCTATCAAACTGGGGATACTTAAAAAATATCTTGACAAATAACAAACTTAATAAATGCACATGAATTCTATAATGATTTTTTAATGATTCAATTACACTAAGATAAGAGTGATAATATATTATAAAATTATAAATAATTGTTCTTGTAAATTCACTTGTAATAAGAGATGTGTTATTAATTTCTAGATTTATTCAATTACCAAATCTATTTTCTCCTTGAAATGAATGTAATGAATCATTTTTATAGATAAACATAACATCCAATTGGAAATATTTATTAACATTTAGCATAGGATCAAAATGTAGGATGAGACTAATTGGCCAAATGTTTGATTTTAATTTTGTAAAATTTAAAGAATCAAGATTGTTATTGCAAGCATGACCTCACATCCATAGACACAATGTAGATCAGATAGCTAGATTAGAATTTGAGGATAAGGAAATGAAATGAAGTAAAAGAAACAAGATTGAGCTAAAGTTTAACTCAAATCACCTTCAAAATCCATGATTGAGCTAGAATTGGATGCACCTTAAGCCTATTGATATGCTCTAGGTAATTAGAACGTGGATTGTTCTAAAAATATTTTAGTATAACCCTGTAGTGGAGATTGTGGGAGTAAAGTGACAAAATGAACTTACTTGCAAATAAACTATGATAATGAAGAGTGAACAATTATATTTATAGAAAGAGGCTCAAATAGATGAAGGCATGATATTTTTCCACAATATCAAGGGCTCATGCTATAAGATTCTCTCAAGAAAGAAATGACAAGTACCATGTGAGGGTTAATGGAATGTGGAGGCTAATGATGGAGATTGGATAAGAGTGTGGGATATTGTGATAGGGTTCCCAAAAGAGGAAAATCTTTGACATTTTTCCATCTTTAAGAGGTGGGAATTTAAAATTATTTTTTATTAGATTTTGTAGTATAATTTAGTTCATAACCCACTCAAGTACAAGAGATGTAATAGATAGCCCTCTCTTAAATCCATTAGCATCATGTTGTGCTAATAATTCTCTAGCCACCACTATTATAGCTTAAACATATAGTAAGAGTGGTTTATGTAGATTTGGAGGCATGAGTATTTTAGGTGATGTAAGTTAGGTTTTAAGATGTTGAAAAGACTATTGACAATTATCATCCCACTTGAAGGTCATATTTTTCTACAAGAGATGAGAAAATGGTTGACATTTATCGACAAGTTGAGCTATGAAGTGTTTGATGTCCTATAATTTTCCTCAAAGGTTGTGAAGTTGTTTGATTTTCTTTGGTGGGGGCATGGAAACTATTTGTTTTTTTTTTTTATCTAATTATCCCCTTTGAGATATAATGAATCCTAGGATTTTTCCAAAAGTGACACCAAACACACTCTTCTTCAGATTAAAATACAAATAATATTTCTCCAAGAGATAAAAAAAATTCACTCTAAGGCTTGCACATGTCCTTCCATTATTTTAGATTTACCCTAAAGGTTATCAACATAGTCTTTCATTATGTCATAAAGCATACCATGAAAGGTCATAGTTGTAGCCCTTTGGTATGTAGCTCTTGCATTCTTAAGTCCAAAGTAGTGATTTTTTCAGTGGCTAATATTCACCAATTGGCTAATAGTTGAAATTTGGGAATCCAAAATTGGCTAATTATAGTTTGAGCTACAATGTGACTTGAATCACCACATTTTTACCAAATTTTATTATAGTCTTATTTAAATCACCAAATAATGTATTTTATTAAAAAAAATAACGAAAAAATTCGCCACAATATTTGATACAGGATTAGATTAGATTCACCTAAATTTATAAATTATTGTAGAAATCTATATTAATTCTCCAATAGTATATCATAATTATTAGTTGCTTTAGGGCCATATTTCTAATATTTAGTTTCCGCCATTGATTTATAATATAATCTAATGGCCCTTGTTGTATTACATGAGGTAAAATATACCCATGATTTGTAATACTCATGGGGCCCATAATTTTGGGTCTCATGAGCATTATAAATTGTGGGTAAATTCTACCTTACAAAGTACAATGAGGTTTGTTAGATCAATGATGATCTAAAAGAAATTTTGAGCCTCATGAGAATTACAAATCATGGGTACATTTTACCTTGTAGAATACAATGAGGGTCATTATATTATATTTTAAAATAATGGTGGAAGGTAAATATTATAGTCTACCCCTTCAACCCATCGATAATTTCCACCCTTGGGCGCCTACTTTTCCATGAGAATTATTTTTACATTGGATAGATTCGCCATCATAATCAATGTATTTTCCAATTAGTTTTCAATATTCGCCAATTTTTTTTACAAAATTTTAGTGATGTAAAAAAATTGCCAATAAAATTATTTTTTTTTTGAAAAAAGGGAAAGATTTACCAATAGAAATTAATATTTTTTTCTAAAAAAATAAAAGATTCGCCAAGATTTTATATATTTTTTTGAGGGGGGTTTCTTAAAGTTATCACTGGTCCAAAGGGAATCACTTGGTAGCAAAAAGTTCCCCAAGGAGTGATAAAATTAATTTATGTTAGTCCTCATTAGTTATTCTTATTTTATTGTATCATGAGAGTACATCCATTAGTGGCACCATTTCATGTCTTGTTGTTAGATCCACAATGATATCAATATTGGGAAATAGGAAATCATCAAGTTTGGACATGCTTTATTAATATCTCAAAAATCTATACATATTATGGCATCCCAGTGGGTTTTGATATTGGTATAATGTTATCTTCTAGCACCTTAGAGAATTCTTCACTAGAACATATGTCTTTTGTTCTTACTTTTGTGTGGTCCAAAAGTTCCTCGTCGAGTTTTTCACTAAGGGACCTTTCTTTCCTATTTTCCTAATTTTTTTTTTTATGACTAAGGTAAGAGACCTACCCAAAAGTATGCAACCTTACATAATTTGATGTTGAATCTTGTCTTATGATCTCCTATAGGTGTATGTTATCAAATCCCATGCGCTTGGTGATTGCTTCATCATTTTAAAATGTATCAACCATAGAAAGTCCTTGTTGGCCCCAATCTACAAGTTTAGGATAGACAAGTGGAAGATCAATGGATTTGGATTGTGTAATTGCATTAATAGTTGTGTCTCTAAATTTTTTGGCAATATGTTCTAAAGTTTCTTGATTAGTCCCCTAATGGGTAGTGTTGACAACAATAGAGGCCTTAATTACTTTAGTGTAGACACACTCATGCTTGTAAGGTACCAATTCAAATGATCCATATCCAAGTACTTAGTAACTCATATTAATCTTAGGTTGTATTGGTTCCATTATTCCTTACTCATGTACCCCTAATCCTTTGCCTTTACATCACATGTTCTTGCATATATTATGACCCTTGGGGTATCATCTTATTTGTAGTGTAGGAATTTATTCATCTTCATCCTTGTAGAGCCACATGAGGAGATGTCTTCTTCAATATTTTATCTATCTAGGAACCCCCAATATTTGAAGCATTAGAAAGTCACCTTTAGTTCTATTTTGAGAAGCCTTGGCTAACCATGGGACTTAGGTGAGAATGAAAGTTTTCCTATATAGAAACAATCATGTAGTTCATACTCTCCACACCCTTTGTTAGTAATCATAGCCTTGATTGCAAGGATGGTTTGCAAGGTGGATTTTTGTTTAAGTGAGGAAGGGTCTACGTACTATGAAGAAGTGGATGTGACATCATTTATCAGAAAATGGTGTGAATGGTTATAACTTCCCTCTAAATATTTACAATACTAGAAAGGTTGAGGGTTTGCAAAGATAGTGACCTCATCACCATTATGTGAATTTGATACATTGGTGGTAATTGGAACAAACAAATTGCATGGCATGTATCCATGGTTAGCCTAAAATAATTTTGTAAGGGGGATCAAGGTCCAAAATATGACATGTGTTCTCTATAGTAGCTAGTTTGACTTGTATAGGTAACTTTATAATTATAGTCGATTTATGCTTGATATCATCATAAGATTTAATGGTGATTTTATTTTTGGGGTTTATGCCACCTTTTGAATATCTGAATTATTTTATTAATTTCAAAGTACATAAATTGAGTTCAAATCTGCCATCTATTAGGACATGTTTGATTTGTGTTTATGGATAAGGGCTTTGATAGTCCTTTATTATTGGGGATATCAGTATGTAGGTCTTTATTTGTGAATGTGAGGTGGTGTCTGCATGAGGTGTCCTATCATGACTTGGAATTGATTAACATTGATGTCATTTAGGACATGGGATTCTTGCAATGATTTATTTAGGATTTCTTTTTGGATAGAGGAGGTTCAAAGAAACTCTAGGATAGATATTTGTGTTGGAGTTTTCCTAAATGATTAAGGAGATTGTACCTAGTTGATGTGGTTTGGGATTAAGATGAAGATTCTCCTTAGAGAGTGACTGGACAATGACATGTCAAGATAACATAGTTGGCTTCTTTGATGGTCACAATAGCTATTTGACTATGGCATTCATCTATTCATCTATTTAACTTCTCCTATATTAATTAAATTTTGAATATGATTTTTCAATTTTATGCACTTGGATGTATGGTGACGTTTTACCCTATGGTATTCACAATATTCTCTTTATACCATATGGGTTCGGTTGAATTTCATCAAATGGTTTTCTCATGGGGAACTTGATTAAATCAGGCTATTCAAGTTTTTCCAGAATATAACCTCTATGGATCTTCTCCCAAAGGAGTATGTTTGCATTTGGCTTGACTATTTTTCTTTATTTTTCCTTGTGGTATGGTGACAGTGTTGGAAATAGTTTGAAGTTGTGACTTGTTTTGATCATGTGATGATGTAGGTTGTATTTTTCAAACAAGTTCATTATTTGTTACACCATCATTCCCAACTTTTTTTTATTTTTGAACCAAAATTATGATTTATCATTGGCTTTATTGTTATTTTCTTTATGGTCCTTGTAAAATTGTAACCAATCCCTTGACAATGTGGTGTAGAAAAAACTTGAGAGTCTTATTAGATTATCAAATTTCATAGCCAAATCCAATTCAAGTTGAAAATTTTATCTTCCAATTTAAATTTAACTCAACCAACTCCAATTTAAGTTGACAATTTCATTTGTCAATTTAAATTCAACTCAATTTTTATACAAGAACAAAAGAAATAGATTCAATTCATTTTGTTGAATTCTATAGGGATACCACATTTATCAATATTAAAAACTTAGTTTCAATTCTAAATTATTTATTTCTCAATCTTCAAGCTCAATACATCAAGTTTCAACTATAATTTGTAATCCTAACTCCTCTTATCTTCTCCTTGATATGCCAATACTTTTTGCTCTGTGTATATAAAATCCTTGATATGCCAGCTCAATTCCCTAATCATATTCTTTTTGCCTCTATTCTTATTCTACACCCAACCCAATATGGTGCACTAGGTTCACAAGTCTCTGCTAATTTAAATTTATTGAATTATCTGCTTTTCGTCACCCCACTCAACCCCCTCTAATATAATATTTTTATCACATGGCATGACTTCCTCTATCTTGTTCCATTTTATTTTAATTTTATTAATTCTTCACATTTCTCTCTTCAACTAGTTGTACCCCCTTATATACCAACTCATTTTCATATATTATTTTTTATTGTCTTCTAACCCATCCCCCACCTCTCCTTTTTCTATTTACAATTTTTTTTAAATCCTCTTTGGAAAGCTTTCACTTGAATTCTTCTCTCTTTTCATTGTATTTTAATCTTTTCCATTTTTACCAAATGTCACGCCTCACACCATGTTGAATTCATTTCCTTTTTTTTCTATTCCTTCATGGGAACAATCAACCCTATATTCTATATGGGCTCCTCATTGCCTCATGCCCTCCTCTCTTACCTAGTGTGCTATATCCCTTTGAGCATTTTTATTATATATTTTTTAAAACTCCAAACTTCGTGGCACGACCTCCATTTCATTTCCACCAATCTATAGTTTATCTAGAATCTTATCTCTCTCCCCAAATTTGTGACCCCTTCATTCTTTCCTTCTCAAAACTACCATATATTCTTTGGTTTTAATTGGTAAATAAAATTTTCTCCTTCTATGTGACCCCTCATATTCATCTTTTCGGCATTGAAAAATTAAAATTTTAAGAATATTTCAAACTAGGCGACCTCCATTATTCCTTTTGCACCCATTTACATTATCTTTGTTACATACATTAATCCTCATCTCACATCTTTTAATTGTAAGAATATTTGAACTAAAGAATGGAATTGAAATAAGGTATTTTGTCAATTAGAAATGACAATAATGTCACTTCAACCTACTGCTTGAACCATAAATACAAAAAAATATTAGAAAACCAAAAATAAAAAATTGAACTACAACAAAAATGAAGTAAAAGCACATTTTTGGGTGATGTGGATTTCCAATTCGCTTGGATACTTCTACATCAAACATGTTAGGTAAGAAGTTCATGAGAATAGCTCACAAAATGGAGCTGAGTGGTAGAACTAATATTTCAAGTTGAAAACAACCCACAACATACTCCAACACTAAGATAGGTACCCTACAAACTTTCTTCCTTCTTCTCTTCCAAAACTTGGTTGGAATACTTACAATATTCCTCTACCAAATATTACCTTCATTGTCATGTACCTTTGTGGAACTTCTTTCACCACAAGCTAAAATATTTTTCCAATTAGCTTTTCCTCTCAATCTTCCTCTCGTGGGAGTTAACCTATAATGAACCATCCACCTCCACCCAAGGCTTCCTTCCTTCTCTTCATTTGAGGTATCTATCCCACCAGACCACCTCCACCAAATTCCACACTCATCTTCCTCTTCAATGTCTCCTCTTGCCATACCAAAATAATGGATTTTCCTAGGCTACATCTCAACCCTTTAAACTTTCATGATTTCCTCTTCTAAATTTTTAAACTCAAATGGATACCAATCATCACATACTTCACTATTGTAAAAATCAAACTTTACCTATGCTGCTACAATTTTTCCTCTTTTAATTTCAGCTGCAACAGTTTTGTCCTCACCATTCATCACCACCATTCCTTTCATGTCCTCCACAAAAAAAAAATATTTTCACTCTGTGTTTCTTTTACCACAACTATAACTTGTAACTTCATTTCTAGCATGACTACAAAAAGACATGTCTTAGCTACAAAATCCTCTCTTGATTTTTCCTTCTTATCCTCTTGCATGAGGATTTATTTTTCAATGTCATAGACTCAATGACATCCTACTATGACTTTTTTGTTACCTAAAAACAATTCATTTCAAAAAAAATTATTAAAATCATGTGTCCCCAATGGACCTTCTTTATCATCTTCTATTTGTGCAATCAATTGATTCTTCTCCATCAACTTGTCAGATTCACCTATCAATGAATAATTGATTCTCCTCATTTATTCTTCCCACAAGGTTCTATCATTATATTCCTCAAGCTCCTCATCAAATTTGGGACCATTACTATCCATTATTTTGGTTTACAAACATCCTTCATTGACTTCACATAACTCACTCCATTCACATGCTATCACTACAAATTGTGCCCCATTATCTTCTCCACTTGTGTGGGTTGCCCCACATGTTCATCCTTATATTCAACCCCTACCAAAGGGCTAAAACACTCTTTTCCTCTACTCTTCTTTTTGTGGTCATCTTTCAAGAGAACCTTCTTGTTCTCAATTCTATGCACCTAATGAGAGATATCCACTTCCTCGCACTCACTCCAATCTTCATCACCTTCCTCAAGATATTACTCTATCCTCTCTATGTTTAATCCAAATTTACCCTTCTCATCCTCTATCACACCATATACACATAACTCTTCCTCATGCTTGTTTTCATATATTTCACCCTTCATATTTTGTCTACCCTCAAGGGAATCCAATCTTTCCTATATTATAAACACCTCGTCATAATTTTTTTGAAAATATTCTTTCTCCTTGCTTTGTAAATAATATTTTTATCGACCTCTTCATGACCCATCTTATCCTCTTCCTGGAAGACATCTTCTCACTCTCTCAATCTGCAACTTCTCCAACCATCCTTTACCTAATCAAGACTCTAGAAGATGCCCCTCTAAAGAATTCCTCTACCCACTTTCCCTCAATGGAGGAAGTTCATGCACATTCTACCCATCTTTATCTCCACTAGAGAACAGCCAACATGCTTCACACACTTACTTCTCTATATTTGCAAAGATTAATTTTATTCTCACACACTTCACCAATGAGCAACCTTCTCTATTTTTATTCAATCTTCTTTCTTTTACAAGTTGTACCTTTTTTTACCTCTTTAATGAGCCTTTTATCTCACTCTAATACCAAATGGTGCTGAAAAAACTTGGGAGCCTTATTAGATTATCAAAGTTTGTAGCCAACACCAATTTAAGTTGAAAATTTTATTTGTCAATTTCAATTCAATTTAGCCAACTCCAATTGAAGTTGACAATTTCATTTGTAAATTTAAATTCAACTCAAAATTTATACAATAACAAAGGAAATATTATCTTTCTCAAGTTCAAATATTTTCTTCATCAACTCTTGATTATGGGGTCCTGGGAAAATGCTTGCAACCTTGGGGAATGTTCAAGTTGGTCAACATAAGTCTCTTCATTATGGGTTGATGATGGTTGATCTGTAATGTCCTCTATGTTGACATGTTTATGGGAATTTTCATTTTCTTCTTAGCTTGAGCCTTAGTGATTGGCATACAAGAGATATACCTAATAGCTTTAAGTTTAATTTTTTTTATGTAGATGTTTGGGGTAGTTGATATTCTAAATATGGGGGTATGGAGTTTATTTGGACCCAAATTTGATCAAGTTATAGAGATAATGGAGATGATGTGGATGTCTTAATGACTAGGATTTTATAATTTGAAAGAGAATTATATGAAAGGATTTTGAACCTTAGATCAAGGAGAAATTTTATGGATGTAGTTTTAATTTGGATTAGATTTTTGCTTGATAAGGTGGATGATTGGAGATGATGATTAGTAAAATATCAAAATTGTATCAAGAAAAATATAGACCCTTATTCATATGGATGATTTGAAAATGATATATCCTTGCTTACTTAGGATAGGAAAGTTCCTATGCAAGATTGGATAGGGGATTTTTGGAGACTTAGCTTGAGGTAGCTGAATTTTCAAGCTAAATGATACAAAATTAAGGGATAATTTAATATATTACTTAAGATAGGAAACTTATTAAGTAACACACAAGCTAGAGATAAATGATATAAGGATCTAGATTTTTATTTTAATAAATTTTATTTTGTGATGAATATTATTTGATTAAGGGATGATCAAGTGGTGAGAGGATGATTACAATGATGTAGGGATGGAAAAAATTATGATTGTGTGTAGATAAAAGGTCTAAAATAAAGTGAGAGTGAGATGATAGAAAGTTATTTTTAGAGATACTAGATGAATAAGGTGGATCAGGGATGGATTAATTATAAGGTCTAAAATAATAATTATGAATGATCAAGATAGGGGGACATTTAGAATAATGATAATGGATTCAAGTTTGAGTGGTCTAAAATTTTGAGAATGGATTAGGTGATGGTATAAGATGATAAGTTTAAGTTTATTATCATAACTACAGTCTAATTTTATGATCAAGTTATGGTGGTGATTGATTATGGGTCAAGGAAATGTAGAAATTACAAAACAAAATATAGGCATAGTAGAATGTAATACAGTCATGGTTTGATAGAATGCAAGCACAACAAAATATAATCTAGGCACATTTTGACAAGATGCAAGCATAATAGGGTGCAATGCAGGAATGCTTTGATAGAATGCAAGCACAAAAAATGCAACACAAGAATGGTTTAACATAACACAAGAACAATAGAATACAACATAGGCATGATTTGATAGAAGTCAATCCTACACAGTAAAATGTTTGATAAAGTAATAGTTATACGATCTAGGTGTGTTGATTTGATTTTCAAAATTCATAGTAACACAAATAAAGATACATTGGTAGACTAGATCTTTTAAGGTGATAAGCCTAAGTGGATTTAAGTGGTTTTTCACATGAAGAAGCATGAAGAACATTAGCACAAACCTAAAATTATTCAAGTACAAGTATATACTTAGTGTATTCCCACCAATGAAAGGCTAATACCTCAAGATTAGTGTTAAGGACTTATCTTTCAATACTCAATACCTAAGGATCCAATGGTACAAGGGCTTATCATTTCCCTTTCTTTGAAAATCTTAAGACCTTGTCAAAAACTTCCATTGATTCCAACAACATGGTGTTACTGCTCCTCTTCTTCTTCAATGTGCCCTTTATTTTTCTCATATCATGGATGTAACATGCTCTACAAACCCTACTCTTTTAGCAAGAATAAACAAGGGTTGGTCTCACACCATTTCATGGAGGAATCCTCCTAAAAAAAAACACTGAAAATCCTAAATTTCTTCTTGCAATGTGGTTGAGTATTTCAAAATAAAAACAAACTTTATTCTTTTCCCTCCTTTTTCATTTTTTGGTATTGAGGAATAAAAATGAAATTTATTTTTTTCCTTTTTCCTTATGGCACATAAGTCTCCTAAAAGAAATCCTTTTATCAAAAATGACTTATAACCTTTTTTTTTTTAAACCTTTTTTTTAACTTTCAAATGGATATTTTGGCTAGATGGTAAAATATATTAACATCTTTTGGAAACCTTTGCAAAAGTTTTTATGCTAAAAATCAAAGAACACCTATCTTTTTCAATCCATTGGGCCATGGATTTAAAGGAAACTAAAATAAAACCTGAGAAAAGCTTGCAACCAGTTGTCAAGACCTTGAAACATCTAACTAACATCCAAACAAACTAACACTTGTAGCCCCTTGATGAAAAATAAAAATGTGCATAAATACTTAGAGGAGAGATGCCTAAAAAATTATAGAACATCAATTATTAGTAAGAAAGAAACTATACTAATAGGTACAAAAGATCATTCATTACATCAATAGTAATGTTTGAGGTGTACCACATTGACTAGGATAGGTAAATCTTTCTCATCCAGCTTGGACAACTCGACAACACTATGAATCTTACAACTTGTAATCACAAAAGGGCCACTCCATATAGAATTGAACTTAGCTTTTTTTCCAAGCCTACTCTTCAATTCACCCCATTTGAATAGAATGACTCCTTTGAAAATTATAAGGACTGAAATGAAGAAAAGAGGAACCCTTGGATTTGACTCTAGGGTTGGGCACTTTTTATAGGGCATTTCATTTAGAAATGAAGGCGATATGGATTTGATCTAGATTTGGACAAGGTATAAGACTAACTTACAATGTGAAAGATGAGTCAAATTTTCCTTGACAAAACTTGGAATGGATTTTGGGATGGAATGTAATGAAATGACTAGGATAATGATGCAAATTACCATTCTTATGCAAATATAGCAGATTCATAAAGTCACAGACAAATTTAGACTTTAAAAATAGATTGAGCAAAGTTCTATGCACGTATGATATGAACTTGGAGTTGATTTCTAAGGACCAAGTAATCCTAGGTGACTACCTCCTAGCAAGTGACCTTCAAGCTTCTCCCAATATTATTCAAATTTGAAACCTACACATTCAAAGAGAGAGGAAGGGTTGTGCCATATAGGGGATTGCCTCAGTCAAACCCCATGTTTATGTTTCCACCTCCACAATGGTATATTATCAATGAAAGAGAGCTTAACCTTTTGAGGGAGAGAGGCTAAATGAAAAATGAATGATCAATCAATAATGGACTGTAACTCACCACCCAAAATTATCTTCCTTGAAGGGATAAAGTCATACAAATCTCCTCAAGGCTTTGATTATTATTGGCTTGATTTTCTTAAAGACATACAAGAGTTAGACCTCACAAATAATATGATCACAAAAATATGAACAAACTCACATACACTTTGACATGATGCTTTGATATTGAATTGCTACAATAAATCTACTCTTGAATGCTCTTGACTTGCTTGATAATGCTCTTGACAATAATTTTTGCTTAATTCTCCTATTCTTATCAAGAATTCTCCTATTCTTGATAATTCTCCTATTCTTGATCAAGGGTGGCAATTTACAACACTACAAGGGTTATTCTTTTGTCAAAAAATACTTTTACTTGTGCTTAGTGCATCTCCATTTTTTTCATGGCCTGATCTCTAACATCCTCCAAATCAAATAACTTTGCAAACCTTATTACCATTTCCTCTTCTTCTAACATTTCAAGTTACTTAACCAAATAAAGAGCTAGAAATTCAAGAGATGTATAGGAAACCTTGCCTCTTTATTATAAACTAACATGTATATGGATTTTCCAATTCAACTTTTAGGGATAATCCTATCAACCCATACAACTGATTTCAATTTTGTACGCCATTTCCTCTGATTATCTTGAATGGTTCTCTTGATAATCCTAATCAATTTTTTATTTGTGGACTCAACTAGTCCATTCCCTTGAGGGTAATAGTTCAAATAAATATTTAAGAAGATACCATTCTTTATGTAGTCCATTAATTTGTCTTTGTACCCATAAAATCCAAGGCATTATCACAAACAATGGAATTAGGAACACCATACCATGTCACTAAATCTTCATAAAATTTTAGGAAAATACTCTCACTATATTCTTTTAATGCTACAAATTTAGAGTACATTTGGTAAAATAGTCAATAGCAGTGATAACCCACTTGTGACCTACATTAGAATGTGGATAAATGACTCCAATAAAGTCAATACCCCACTTTATGAAGGGTTGCTCAACTTGGATAGGTTGGAAAGGTAAATATGATAAATTTTATTTTCCTAAGAAAAAGGAACACTTTGTACATTTTCTTACCCATGCATGTACATCCTTAAATAAAATAGGCCAATAATGGCTTGCCCTCATTATGTTCAATATTGTTTCCCTAGGTGCAAAGTTTCCGCCAACAACTCCATTATAAAATTCTTACAAAACTTGGTCAACTTGGTCAACATCAATACATCTAAGTAACATACGATTAAAATATTTCTTGAAAACTATGTAATTCAAGAGTACATATGGGATATATTGCAACCAAAATTACCTTTTTTTAGCCCTATCCATTCCCTATAGATATTCACCTAATTGGAGGAAATGAGTCATGTCTTGCACCCAACTTAGAGGAGAATTGTGTGCAACTATTTGGAAGTCATCTTGGATGGATAGGATAGCCTCCCTAACTTCTTCTTTGTTATCTTTAACATCACCTACTAGTTTTTGACACAAGCCTTTCCCTCTTACCAAATTTTTGACCTTTATTTCTACATCATACTCCATAACTTTGGAAATCCAACCAACCCGCTTTTCATTCAAGTCCTTTCTTAAAAAATCCTTAGCACTAGGATGAGAAACCATCAAGTAAACTTTTTTTTTTAAAATCAACTGTCTAAAAAATTTAAGGCTCCTAATAACAACAAGAACATTATTTTCAACGAAAGTATACCTTTCTCATATTATTCAAAGCCTTGGCTAAAAAAGGATATTGGCTAATCCAAACCTTCATCATTTTTTTTTACTAAAATAGCTAAGATAGTTTCAAGATTTCCATAAGAATACAAGGTAAAATATTTAGAAAAATCAAGGTTCAAGAGGGTAGGTGTTGTTACTAAAGCTTCTTTTATGTCTTTAGTTTTTTTTTCCTTCCTTTGTCCATCTAAACACCATATTTTTATTTAACATGGATGTCAGTGGCCTCAATAGATCAACACTATCCAATATAAACCTTCTAGCAAAATTGATCCTTCCTAAAATACTTTGCAACCCCTTTTGTGAGTTGGTAAAGGAAAAGCTAAGATAACACTCACCCTTTCAAGATCAATTGTAATAACATGTTTGGACACCACATGACCAAGCAACTTACCTTCATGAACAACAAAGATGCATTTCTTTGGATTGAGGGATATACCATACTCCCTACACCTATCAAAAAAAATCCTTATATGAGTGAAATGATCCTTTGTTTCTTTTGAAAAAAAAGTGATAGCATCAAGATATGCAAGAACAATATTGTTCATGAGACCTTAAAAATCCAATTTTCATGGCCCTTTGAATTTTTTTTCCAATATTAGAAAATACAAAATGAATTTTCTTATATTCCATGGTACCCCTTTTGGTGGTAAAAGTTGTGAACACAACTTCCTCCACTAAAATTTGGTTATAACCTGGAAAACCTTCCAAAAAATAGAACCTATCTGAACTTGATACAACCTACAACATTCTCTCCATAGAAGGAAATAGATAGTGGTCCTTAAGTGAAGCTTTATTTAAGTCCCTAAAGTTTACACACAATCTGAATTCTCCATTCTTTTTTTCTCACAAGTACTAAGTTAGAGACCCATGATGTGTCATAGGGAAAATCATATTACCTTATATTAGCTTGCCTAGTTCTTTTTTCATGAGATGTTCAAGATTTGGGTTCAAAGGCCTTTGCCTTTATCTCATTGGTTTTGTATTTGATTCCAAATCAATAGTATGTTGTGCTAATTTAGGAGTAAATAGTTTTAAATCATGATACTCCCAAGAAAAAATGTCATTGTACTCTTGGAAAAGAAAAATGAAAGCATGATTTTCCTCTTTTGTACATACCTTGCCAAGTTTGAGAAGTTTATTTTTGAAAATTTCAATGGAATCATAGTGTTATTCTTTAAATAGCACATTGGCCCTTTCCTTCCTTACTTGATCATACATGTTCAAAATGGACTCGAAGGTCACCAACCCCATTGGAAACTTGTTTGACTTTAGCTATAGAATCTAATCACCAAATTGTTGTTGCAATTTTTACTGGTTACCAACTACAAACTCGTCTTCTTCAATAAAAAAATAATAATTTTTTCATCACTATCAAATACTTGACAATGCACATCATTATTAGGGATTAATTCCCTTACAACCACCTTTACATATTGTTACATCTTACCATTTATGATTTCTTTTGGAATATCATACTCAACACCTATAACATCTAGCCTATCAACATATTTTTTTATAATTTCTTAGTATATGCAGTTGGTTAAAGGCATCAAAATATTATATAATATCGAAAATGATATGCTTATATGACTTGATTAAATCATTCCTAATCACATGAATACCTCTCACCTGATTTAAAATCAATTTGTTGTCTCCAAACACTTGCAATAAGCTAATCCCTCTTTTTCTTTCCCATTCCAAGCTATGGATGGGAGCTTCATACTCAACAGTGAAATAAAATCTATATGTTGAGTAATATCTCTCACCTTGAGGAGAAATAAGCATAGAACCTCCACCTACACCATTTTTTCTTCTTGATCCATCAATGTATAGCTTCCATACTTAATTATATTGTTGTTTGTATTGTTGTTCCTATCCTTTTACAAGGTTAGGAATCATGGAACCTTGATTGTGCATCATATACACACCCAAGCCCACTTCTAGTTTTTTATTTGAATTATCTTCATAATCATCAGTTGTCCACTCATCCAACAATATATCAAGCACACCCTAAACTTGAGTGTTATGTTCTTGGATAGCATGCTACTCATCATGGTAAAAAATAATGCAGTTAGCATTAATAACACTTGGAATATATGGTTCAATGTGGTCCTTAGCTATGGGTTCTTATTTTATGGCCACTTTAGTATCATATATTGTTCTAAAAGTAATGTGAGACCAATAACCACCTATTTTGTAGTGAAGTCCCTAGATATGCATAAAGTAAAATATGGTGGTATCTCAATGACATAAATGTCCTATGATATGGATAAATTTAGGTATGCATGCAAGGTAAGACTTAAGCCTTTGATGACTCCACTTGTATTCAGTTGTACCATCTACTTGTAGTACCCCTTTTTCTAATGACTAGTATTTTATACTCAACTTATCAACAATTTTCATAGGCATCACAAAACTACTAGCTCTTGAGTCTATAATGCAAGTATGGACCAAGTGATCACTAATGATCAAGGATACATAAAAAGGGGGTGGTTTGACCACTTTTTTTCTTAGTATTGGTTTTAGGTCTATTTTTGAGTACTACCTTAGGTTGGTCTTTGGATGATTCACTTAACGCACTTAATAAGACAAAGTAGATTGAAGGTATTTTTTCCCTACAATAGTTAGTTAATCCCACATAGATATAGAGACACTCAAGCATTTCACATATGTTAAAGAATAGTAAATGACAAAACACTAATCTTTGGTTAACTCTTTAGGACAATAGCTTCTCCTTGAATAAGTGCTAGTTGGGCTTGATTCCTAGGCAACTCCTTGCTTGTCATAGGTTGATTCCTTTGAATGATATAGACATTTAAGGATGTTGACGGACCAACAATTCCATAATTTTCTTGGGAGACTTTAAAAGGTTCCTTATCATCTAGTTGTCCCATCTCTACAACTCTTTTCTTACTTCTAGTGTTGGCTACAGCTAAAGGATATGTTTGGTTTACCCCAAAAAATTCCTCACTTTTCCAATTTAGAAGCATTGTCTACTTTTGATGATCTCCTTGCTCCTATGTAGGTTCTTCATAAGATATATTTTGCTATAAACTAGGGATAATTTTCACCACTAGAGCCTAATTAATCACCCCATTTGAACATGTAGCCTAGTTATGCAGCTGATTGATTGATAAGCACCATTCATAGACTTGTGCTAAGTTTTTTTGAACTGGTACCAGCTCCCTTGAAGCATTTACAACATTAGGATTTTAGATTTGGAAAGGTCTAACATTAATGGATTGATTTTTTCCATGATTTTTTTGATTGTTTAAATTGTATAGCAACCTATTAGGTTAATTTTGTTGGTGTGAAGGTTTAAAACTCCTGATATGGTATGCAATTTTGACTTGTCTACTTCTATTAGTTAACCAATTCATTAACAAAGGTTTACAAAGACCTTTATCACCTATAGCTCAAGATATAGTAATGGAACAAATCTATCAGATGTGGGGATTCTCCTATTAACAACTAGAATAGCAGCAATGGAAGACACTTGCAAAGGTATAGGTAGTTGCACTTGGGCTAATTTTACTAGCTTGAATGAGACTATTTTATGCCCTTATTGCTATGTCAAAAGCATCTAGAAGCGTCCTCCCACCCATAGATTATATCATGATTGAAATATTACTATTAAAATCCCTCAAGTAATATAGGAATCCATGTTTAGGAGATTGTCTTACCATTTTTGGGATTATATCCCAGTTCCTTCAAAAATAGTTGTTGAAATCAATCATGTACTCATAAGGATCCCTCTTGTTTGTATTCAGTTGTTCAACCAATGATAAATGCTTTGATTTATCTTCAAATTGATTGCATAGTAACTCACCCAACTATTCCCAAGTGTTGATCAAGTTCACTCTTAACAAATCTAAACCATTACAAAGCCTTTCATTTCAAATATGTTGCTAGTAATCTACCTACAACCTTTTCTTTAGTGATATGATGGACTGGACAAAGTGTACACACATTTTATGTGATCACTAGGCATAGTGTGGTCTTCACAACTATAAAATGGGATGCTTTTTAGGAATTCCATAGAAATTTCATCATGTTTAGCCAAGTTTAATGGAATATCCTAATTTAATGGAATAGAATCATGAATCCTAGGTGCATCCATAGGAACCAAAGGTGATTGATTTATAATTATGGTGAAAATTTATACTAGGAGGACCTATGGAGATTTTCCCTACAATTGAACTTTCTTTCTTCTTATTTTCTCTACATCTTCTAGGTGAATATATTTTTAAGTAGGAAAAAGGCTCTTAACTTCCCCTAGTTTGTATCCTTCTCATTCAATATTTTTTACTCATTTTTCCAAAACCAAAGCTTTAGAGTCACCAATTATGTATTTTAACACTTCCAAAGGCTATAAACACTATTGTACATACTAGAACAGCAATGAAATGAAGTTTATATTAGACTAAAAACTAATTCTCATTCCCATCAGATGTGCCAAAAAATTTATGAATTGTATCTGCACCCTTATCAAGTTCTTTACTCGACAATCCAATAAAATATTGGATGAAATCTCAAATTTTGGGCTTTGGTGCGGTGAATTCAACCTCTAGAGAGGTTTGGTTCCATTTCTTATAATAATGTAAACTAATTTAGACTATTTCTTCATTGAGGAAAAGGATAAGGAAATAACTTAAAGTGAACCTACTAATTTATAAGGTGATGCACCAAAATGATGTTTAGACTCATGCTACTATTTTGACAAATAATCCTCTCGATAATTCATTAACTCTTTACACAACCTAAGATTTCACAAGCTCATGCATTCATATTTCGTGAGAAGGTTTGAGTATAAACAATTTTGAGAAGGAAAATTTTATTTTTCACAAACTAATGACTATTCATATTTATTACTCAACTATCAACCTACGTGAATGTATATGTTTTATTTTTCACAAACTAATAATTGTTCATATTAATTACACAACTATCAACCTACATGAATGTATATGTTTTCTTATTCAAAGGTATTGTACTAAGACATTTTTTTTAGGATGTCATGAAAATCACAAATAAAATACATTAATAATCATATTACACACAAAGAACATGGATTTTGAAGGCAAAATAGTGAATTTTATTGATGAAAGGTACTATAATAGCAGTACATAGTCTAAAAATGATAATATCGCTTTGATGAAATAAAAATATTATGTGATATTTAGTCCAAAATTACTAGTTTGAGTTACAAAGCTATCTTCTTTACAAAGAGAACTTTCTAAGTTATAATGTTTCCTCTGAAAATTGCAACAACTACCTCAAAAATAAACTTGGACATCCACTTTATCCCTAGTTAAAAAATTAAGTGAATTGAGGAAATGTGAAACGATAAATTATGTCCTCCCTAAAAAGTGATGAATTTTTTTGCATCTTCTTTGGGTGCTTTGAAGGTCGAGCTTCCTTTTGACTGTTAAAAATACTCCACATTTACATTGAGGAATTGAAACTTGACCTTTTGTGACCTTATCTCTCATCTCAACTCCTATATCTACTCTTAGACTCCCTAAATACTTGTAAGAAGACAAAAATATTATTGATGTGGTCATAACTACCTCCAATGGCCTCCTTAATCTTTTCCAACTAGTGTCCAAGTCAACCAATTTATTTTAAATATCCTCTCACTTCTCACAACTAATCTTCACTTCATTGAACTATCACTTGCATGATAATAGGGCATATGAAAAGGATTGAAATTGAGTTAATGCCCTAGGAGGGCATATGAGAATTTTTAGACTAATATAGTCACATGTTTTATTACATTAAATACCCTTATCTTCATATATTCACCATCTTTACTATCTATATGGTTAAGATAGACCTTCACCTTTGTCATTCCATTATCTTCTAGCTCTCACTACACCTCTCCATGACTATCTTGTACGTTCTTGACACAATCTTCTATATAGTCTTCATGCAAGAGTTTCAAGTAGCTATATCCTCCATTTTCATCCATGCATGGAGATGGTTATTGTGAAACTCTTTGGGGAGCACAGGGTTGTAACCTTTGTCCATTGTCCATGTTATCTTTATGACTTTCATGTATTAGATTTGTATGTGTGTCTTTATTTTCATGGCCCTCCCCTCTATAGACATGTCTTCTAATTATCTCTTCAATTCACAATACCTTCTTGTATTGATGGAATGTCAATCCTTCCTTGGTGAAAATTTTTGTTCCCACTCTTTTCTCACCTTATTTAGCCTACAACTTCAACACCTCCATACATAGGAAATACACCAAAATTTATAGTCATCACCACTAAGGCCTGCACTCTTCAAAGAGTAATAGAGAAACCATGTGATCAATGCTAATAGGTGGCAAGGATGATGAACCCAAGATACATTTATCAAATAAATACGAACTATGCAACAAACCTCTACAAGGTCACTTCCCTCTTTATTGTAGCATTGTAATCTTATAAATATTGTCAAATTCTATCATTGTTGAGTATAATAATGTCCGTTATGAATACCATTGCCACTATGAAAACCACATTTCTTTGTGATAACTTTAACCCATTGTGAAAACCACAGTCCATTATAATTTATGTGGAAACAATGTCCTCTAGCCTTAGATATTGTCTTCTTGATTTTGGGACTATCATAGTTCACTCTCAAACTCATCTCTACTTGCATCCTTCATGTTTCATTTAAATTAAATGAATGAGAATATAGTACTTGCATGAGTGTGGCAAACCCTAAAAATGCTCTCATGGAATGCTAGAAAACATGAAAAATAATGAGAATATTTTTATCAAGACTATCATCATATGATATAGTTTTAGTAGAGTGATTATGGACAATTTTTCTAATCTTTCATACTTGGCCTCATCATTTGATAATTAATAATGAAACACCAGGTATTGACTATCCTAAAGGCTATCATACACTACCTTCGACACCACTTAGACTATCCTTTTGTACAATGTTACCCTTTGAATAAATGCTCCTTGGTCATGCAAATGAAAATTACCACATGATTTGGTTTCTTTATTGGGTACTATCACTATGGTTTCCAAGTTCATTGGTTTCTTGTTTCATGACCACTACCCATATCCTTAAAACATTGGTATGGACTATCCACATCATCATTCTTTGGATTGACATTCCATGCACATGATTGTGACTTTTTACATGACTATCCTTTAGAGATAGGATTGTATAGTGGTATTATGTCAATCTTGTCAAAACATATTTATTTCTTAATAGGGCTACTATTCCTTTTCATTTAGTTTTGATGCTTTGTAATGAGGAAATTATCTCTATTGTCTTCCATTCATTCTTCATCAAAACCTCGCCCATTGAAAATAATACTATATTATGGTCTTGTAGCAATGTCCTTTCGGTTCATGGACTACCAATATCTTAGATGTATGTCCTTTTTTTCATCATGTTACTATCTTCTTCTTGCTTAAGGGTTTTCCATTATCATTCTTCACTTGGATTGCCATCCTTTCACTAGGATTTTAGGAGATCTTCTCTCATAGTAAAAAATATTGTCATGATAAGCTACTATGTCTTGGTTATGGAATGAATACCATCTCATAACTCCTCTTGCTAATAACCACACTTCTATAATTTTTTTTCTAAAACCACCTTATGCTTACTTCCTTATATAGCCTTTTATGAACTATATAATTCCTATAGTTTCCCTTTTTTTTCACTATAGACTATAATTTAACCTTAATCATCCACCTATAGGTTACCCTTTTGTTCTCTTTATCTTATAACTACCCTTATATTCATGATTGACCCTTGTGAGATGACTTTAAAAGGCTTCATGCATTGATAGACTCTTTGTACAAGTGTCTTCCCAATCAAAAAATCTTTAAACTTCATTTCTTGTTATAGGCTCTCATATCTTGGCACTCTAATATGCTATGTATTCAACATTTAATATTGGTAGTATGAAAGTAAAACTTAACAAAAAGGTGAATGACCTTTCATATTATCAATAGTAAAAAATTGATAGGATTTTGACAAGTTTTGGGTATATATTCATCACTTATTGATCAAACTTAAATAATGAAAATAATATTTACATAACTTTTAGGGAGTTTGTCACTTGACAAGGGTAATTTTTTTTACAATTTTTGACTAGGTTTGACTAGGTTTTATTAACACAACAAACAAACTCTATCATGGATTCCAATGAAAATATAAGTATTTTTTAAAATGTTTTAAGAAAACTTTCCCAATGCTGCTCCATATCTTGAGGCTCATGGACTACTTCCCTATAAACATGTATCTCATCATATTATTTCCCTTTTCCTTATGCATTTCTCTTTAAATTTCATGATTGCACTACATTATCATTCCTTAGGTCTATCATTTTATTCTTAGATTTGCATTTGTCATAGGAGTCCCTTTTTAGGAGTGTTTGGTTGGGTTCCCATGATTCAATCTTTGAATGTTATGTTTCTTAACTTATTGTACATTTCATATATCATTATTATGTTCTACTATTAAAGATTACACTATCCACTATGAACGTTAATCACTCCATTTATCTCACTACTCATCTTTTTGAACATATGACTATTCATTGTGTTTAATTTATCTTAGAATTTATATCATTGGAGAACTTGGATTTCTCTATATTCTTTTCTTAGGTCTATTATTTCCACTTCCACATAAATTTTACATAACCTATCATGTATCTATGAGTATATCATTGTATTGGATATTATCATACTAGCATACTATCTCCATCTATATCACATACTTCATAAGCATTTGATAGAATAAAAAAATTTACATTTAGATATCACGAGGGAAGCTTGCATCATTGACACAATGTTGTGATGTATGAAAAGCCTATTATGTTAACCTTTATACATGGTTGTGGATAATAATACTCATGACACATTTTATTAGTATTTGGGTAGAATCTTAAATATTCAATAATCCTTTTTAAATACAGAATATTTACTTCAATTAACATGGAGTATTATGTGTATATTACATACCATGAAGGATTTGGTTCTTGTTGAACCTTGAATATGAGGGGGATGGTGTTAATAATTTCTTGAAACTTATATCCCTCTTCTTTTAGGTGTCAAAAACCTTCCCACCATTCTACAAATGTGGTGTTATTTATCCTCTTATTCTTCAACATGATCCTTATCTTTCTCCAATCATGGATATATAATGTGCTCTCCAAACCATGCTCTTTCAACATAGATCACCAGATGTTGGTCTCAAACCATTTCATGGAGGACTCTTTCAAACAACAAACATTGTAAACCCTAAATTTCTTCTTGCAATGTGGTTGAGGATTCCAAAGGTAAAACAAACTCTATTCTTTTCCCTCTTTCTTTTTGGCATCGAGCAATGACACAAATGACATTTTTCCCTTTTTCCTTATGGTGCCTAATTTTCCTAAAAGAAAGCCTTTAGTGGAAAATCACTTATAACCTTTTATGTTTTGAAAACCTCTAAAAAAGAGCTTCCAATATGAAATTTTGGCTAGATGGTAAAATATGTTAACAAGAACACTAGGTCATGAAGTTCATAAATTCATGATAAGATTCAAGACACATAAGTGTTCCTAAATGAAGAGAGGAGAAGATAATGATGACATAAGTAAAGAAAATACTCAGAGACAAGACAAATTTGAATAGAGGTTACAAAGATAGAATTATAACTAAATTTTAGGCTAAAAATGATAGGAAAAAGTTGAGGGCACCCTAGTCTAGGAATGTGGATTTTAGATGTTTCAAAAGTTTGGAAAAGTGGGATAGTGTGTATGGATCATAGACTATTAAGGTTTAGGTTTGAGAGAAAACAAAATTTTAGAAATATAAGATAACTTAAATTGTTTATTTGAGGCATATGCATATACAAATTAAATATTTTAAAGTACTTGAACAAGAAAAATAGATTCAATTCACTTGATAAATGACTATTTCTAAAATGCAAAATATGACAACTAATTGAATCTATCTTTGAAATGGTGAAAACAAATTTCTTTTAAGTTTTTTAAAATGAACACTAAATTTTAAAGTTTCACTTTTTAAAGATTTAACATAACATGAATGGACTAAGTTTGAACAATAAAAATTTCAAATAACCCATCATTTAATCAGATTTTAGAACAATAGACATGTAAATCAAAATTTTGAAAATGTAAAAGATGTTAGATTCACAAAAATGAAATTGATGGAAATGGATCTATACTCATAGGTAATCTAAATAACACATTCCACCTTTGACATTTATGGGACAAAAAAAGATCAAAAGAAACTACTTGTCTACTATCCTCGAGGAAGGGCTAGGATAGATAATTATATTTTTGGTCCCCTTTTTGTTGGAGAAAATGATGGGATTGAATGGTGTGATGTGTGTGTTTGATGATAAAAACTAGGTAAAACTATGCAATTATAACAAACTATCATAGATTCAAAAAAAATAGAACTGATGTAAAAATTAGAAAGTAGGGAAGTTGAGTAGAAAAATGATGAAACTTGGCATTCAAATTTCAGTAAAAACTGACTAGACAAGGGTGAGGGTGCCCTGTTGAATACACAAAATATAGAGAGGGAGGGTGAATTAGTATTCTATTATTTACCATTTGATTGCTAACCATCCAATTATTAACACATATCTAGTTGCAACTATAAGTAGAAGCATGAAACTGATCATAACATCACATAACTCATAAACAACAAGATTTTTATGTGCAACACCCAAAAAGGGAAAAACCATGGTGAGGATTATTTCACAATATATTGACCAGTCATAAAATATTACAAGGCTCACTACCAAGTCACACTATCCTTGAAAAGCTCACAGCCCGAAATAAATACAAAAGCTTACCACCAAGATACAAAAAGATATGGCTCATTGCCAAGGATATGAACTGAGTGGAATGCACCTTTTGTTGTTGAGTACAGTTCCAATTAAGCTTTGGTTGATAGAAGGTCCTGCACTAGATTGCACATATACAAAAACTATTAATGTGTCTTCATTTTAATACAAGGATGTCTCACATATATATACATGGTTACATCTTCATAACATCAATTAGGTTAGCCTAATTGGATTTGAACATGCATAGTTCAAAATGACTTGTCGGCCCAAAACATAGACCTTTTTGGTGCTCAAAACAAAATGTACCAAACACAAATTAGGTCATCTTGAACGTAATAAGGAACTCTTTAAACATTCATGAGACAAAAAATTATTAACACTATCGGCCAAAACAATGTTGAACTTCTATCATTTAGATATCTTAGTGCGATAAAAAAAATGTTGAAAGCTTGTTCATAGATATAACTGACAATCCTAACCAACATATCAAAAAATCATATAGAGTGATCTTTTATTGAGATAATTTCTTGATCAAATTACTGAATCAATATAGATACCGATTTTACTTAGCCAGTCACCAAACAGTGTTGGCATCAATGACAACAAATCAAGAGGTCTCCTTCATTCTTCCAACAATATCCCCCTTTGTCATTGATGACAACATATGCCAAAATGGAAGCTTGCTTCAAAACCAAAATTGTACAATATCAATGTACCCAACTCCCCCTTTCATATGTATAAAAATGCAAAACTATTTTTAGAATCAAAAACACCAAAACACACCGTTCTCTGTATAGAACCTTCTCCCACTTTGACATCAAGGACAAAGGATGGGGAAATAGTAAAAAAACTTTCAATCAAGAACTAGGGGCACCTTGCAACTCCTTGAAAATTGCTTCCCAAGTTGGATTTCCATCATCCCAAACCCCTTTTGCTTTGATAAGATATTTATGCAGTGATTCTAGCTCCACTAGACATTCTTCTCCTTCTTCCAGACTGGTTAGAATTATGTTCATCTTCTCCATTTTTTTTGCATCTAACAAAGAAATTGATATGTAAACATGTTTGGACATTACCAGATCTCTAAGCTGGCCAAACCATCTTATTGCATCTTCTTTTCGCCTCTACAAAATGAAAAAACTTGTTCTGAAGGTCTATAATAGAAGCCCAACCAATGTAGTTTCTATCATTTGCAACCTTTTAATCTCTAGAGGCATCAACAAGCTGAGACTCTATTGAGTCCATTAAATCATTAATACCTCAAGTGGCATGAGGCCACTTCATGCAATAAACAAATAATAACTGAGCTTCTTCATCATAGTCCCTTACTTCTTTCAAACTTTGCAAAGCTATGTTATGTGCAATTGCAAACTTATCTTGTAGAATCAGTAGCCTTTTCTCTATAAGACTTGACTCCACCTCTTTCATAGTCTGTATCTTGAGATTAGAAGTGTATTCCTTAACAAAATCAACTATGAACTTCAAGTTCTCAATTGGTACTAAAGAATCATCAGTGGTGAAACTAGGGGCTATCTCCTATAAAGCTCTAATAGCTTCATTTATCAACTCATTTCCTTTTTTATGTGTTTCAGTAGTTTCCTATGTGACAAAATTGAGAAAAGTACCACACATTTTTATTTTTTCACTTGGTGCAATCTTAGTCAAATCTACATAGCCCAGATGTGATGGTAGCTTAATTAGCTGGGGTGGTAGGACAGGATGAAGTCTTGTTTGCCTTGTTAGTAAACCTTTGAGAGTACTTCTGAATGATTCTCCCGTGAGTTTTGTTAGCTCAATAGCCTTGGGGTTTTCTCTTTCACTTCTTTCAGCCTGTTTTTCTTTCTTGTCTTCCTCTTCCTCCTTTTCTTCTTCATTTTCCTTTTCTTTTTCCTCTTCTTTTTCTTCTTCTTCTGAGGATTTTCTAGAGGATTTATCTTTGTCTTCTTTCTCCTTTTTATCCTCATCATCCTTTTCATAATTATTATTTTTATCATTGCTTCCTTCATCTTCATCTTTATCTTTCTCACCATGATTTTTGGTAGATTCATGATGTTCTTCTCGTTCATTACTGGTATCATATTTATGTTGATTTTTAGTCTTTTTGTTGGTTGTATCATCTGTATCATTCAGAGGGGCGGATGTCTCTAAAAATTCATGTATTTCACCAACACTTTCCAAAATTAGATGATCCATTGCTTCTGTGATATTAACATGCTCTCATGCTTGAGTTGTATGGGATGAAGAACTGGTTCTTGTCTCATAACTCTTTTCTAATTATCTAATTGTGTTTTGAGTTTCTTTCCTTATCTTTTCTATATTATAATCCTCCTTAGTCATAAGCATATTGACTCTTTGTTTGAATCTAAACAATGTAGAGCATTCCTTTAGCAGATTAGTAACCTCTTCCTCAAAAAAAAGGAGGATCCATAAGAATTCAAGGCATCAATTTTTATTTTTTCTTCAACATTTATAGCCTCTTTCCTTCTTTGTACTAATTCTTTCAAAACATTGTTAGTCACTTTGTTCTCGATAGTTTCCATACTCACATTGCAAATAACTATATATTGAATGAAGGCATTAATAATGGTTTCCTTTCCTTTATCATTAACTTCATCAAATAGCTTAGCAGTCGGCATGAGGTCATTGTCAATCATATTATTTACTAAGGCTCCTAGAATCAGAGATGGTCGATCACTTACCAGAGGAGAGCTAAGAATGCCCTCCATAGGATCTGATGAGCCTTCTTCATTTTTCTTCTTATGTACACATATTTTGTAAGTATTCTCTTCTTCCTTTGTCTCTTCATCTATTGATATATTGGCGTTGCTTTGTGTTCTTCATTGGAAGTATTTCTCCTATTTCTTTTCAACTATTGCTCTTCTTGTATGCCAAGATCTATTTCTTCCTATACAATGTCACTTAGGTTTCTTTTCCCATTAGCCTTTCGCTTCACTCTTCTTCTCGGATCAATAGATGATGTAGCAGGGGGTATGTCCTTTCTTTTAGATGCAGGGTACTGGGACTAGTAGTAGCAACAACATCAACTAATGCAAGGGTATTGTTTAATTTCTTCTTTCCCTTCTCAATTTTAATAGTACTAGAAGTAGGTGCGACACTAGAAAATAATCTTCCTAATTTCCTAGGTCTGGAGGACTATTCAGGTGATCTAGCCTTTCTCTCATCAAGAGCTTCCTTTAACTGATATATATAATCCTTAGTGAATGAATACCCTTGGAAGAATGCATCAACATTCTTTCTTGTTATTTTTTCTCTTTTGGATGTTGAAGTTTCTAAGTGCACTTCACTAGATTTTTCTTCATATGTTCCATGTTGGGGTAGAGAGGGATCCCTAGGACTAATTAACAATATTTCAATGTATCTCTTAGCCACTTGTTCATCAAGTTCATATCCTAGAGGCTCTATCCAGAGAGTTCTAGGTTCAACTACTTTTATGATGCATTCATCAATGGTTACAAGAAAGGTTATTTCCTTTGCATACTTCTTCTCTAGGCTTCTGGGAACCTTATCTCTTTCATGCATATCATTTTGGAAAACTACAAAGAATGTAGTCAAAGCATTATTTTGTGCCCTAAAATCTCCAAGATTGTGTAGGTGTTCAAAAATTTGATGTGAAACTGACTTCTTGTGTTCTCATATAATGTTTTTCCTTCCTCATAACTCCCTCAAAAAATCAGAACAATAGACAAGCCACCAACGTGTCGAATTTGAAATAGTGTTTATTTGTATTAATCATGCTTAGGTTCTCCATAAGTTGTAGCCTAAGCAACTCACATAGATCAAAATCTTTCCCATTTATTGCCATTTCATATGCAGTATGAATTGTTGTAGCAGACACAAAATTCCCTTAGTTGGTAAAGTGTATTTTCTATCCAATCATAATTGCAGCATATATGATGGAAGGGTTTTATATAGGCTTAGTAGTTAGAGCTCTCTTGTCAAATGTGCCTCTAGTTATCTTCATGACTACATCATTCTTCACAACTTTTAGAACTAGAATGGGTCCAATGTTGTAAACACTAGTTATGGCTTGAATTACTTCCTTTTTTATTACCCTAGGTACACATGTCCAAAAAAATATACCATGTACCCTACTAAGAGCCATCTTACAAATTTTGCCTCCATCTCACTGGAAAAGTTTGGGAACCAATTCCAAACATCCAACTTCTTTCAAACTAGGCTTTCAAATTCAAGTTTTATAGAGTGATTATCTCCTATCAATTCATTGTACACCATAGATCCCTAAGCTCCTAATGATTAAATTCTTCTAGCTTTCCATGAATGTATGTCCTAGTGTCTTCAATGGGTAGAAAATTTCTCAGAATATGTGAAAATGCACCCACGAGATCCACTTCATAGACTTTCTAGGAATACCTTCTGAATTTGGTTCAAGGTCTCTCAGAGACTTCCACAATAGTAGGAGTGGCCATTTATTTTCTTCAAACTACTTGCCTATGCCTATGAAAAGTTTCTTCAACTTAAAACCCCCAAAGTTCATATAATAGTAAATACCTTTTTAAGCTTCGTCAAAAGCCAGGGTTTGATGCCAGATTCATTGAATCACTTTCAAAAAAATTCAGCTTGTTGTGCTTCCTCCAAATGTGCAAATGTGATTTAACTCAACTTAGTTACTTGCTTTATGACTTACAAATTTTTCCCTAATTTTGCATTAAATGCATTCCAACCTCAAAAGCTAATTAAAACTTTATAAAATATATTGTAAACCCTAAAAAGCTCCACAATTCTCTAGATTTGCATATTTTCTACTGGTAACTTCTTCAACATATTCAAAATGATACCTTACATCATATATCCTTGTGTTAGTGCTTGACACCTCTCATATCATGGGTTTATTAGATTTCTCAGTCACTGCTCCCCTAAAAACATTACTAGGCTTAGTTTTTAGAAGATGTATTTACCCCAGATGAAGATACAAATTCATTTAACTCATCTTTATCCTTAGGTTCTTCCTCTTTCCTCCAAATCTACTCCATTTCCTTTCTCACTTCATTAGGATCCACTTTGTTCACTAGTTTATTCTTTTGTTCCAGATTAGGTTTCTTTCTAATTTTCCTTCTATAAAATTTTGAGATATGCCCTAGTTTATTGCAAATGTAGCACACAACATTTCTTTGACCAAATTGGTTTGAATTTATCCTTGATCTGCACTAGTTAGCTTTGTGTCCAAAGGCATTGCATGTATGGCATTAGCCTTGAAAAGACTGAATACTTCTACCAGCATTGAATCTATTCATCATTATTTAGCTTCTACACTCAGTAGCTAGCTCTATGTCCAAACTTATTGCAAGTAAAGCATTGTCCAACAAAGAATCCAACATTCTGATTCATTCTACTTCTACATTCTATTTCCCTATGACCAAATTTATTGCATGAGAAACAAAAACCATTAAAGATGGGTACCTTTGAGCATAAGGTTGTCAAATAGGAATCCTTCTAGTATTGCTTCTTTGGTTCTTGAATGTTTTATTACTACCTTGAGTCTTCCTTTGAATGTCTACTTTGTTGGGAGCCTAATTTTCCTTTCAACTTTGTCCTTCTTCAAATCCTAGACCACCTTTATCCTTAGTTGGTTTTTGAAATGTGATCAACTCATCAAGCATTGTAGAACTTGTTTTGAATTTTTCTTCATGAGCTCTTGATTTTTCCAAGTCAAATCTTAGGGTTACCACTTCTTGTATGAGCTTTGTACATTCATCAATTTTATTCTAAATTTCAACTTTCTGTGATCTTCAATTCTTTTTTTTTCTTCCACTTGCACCTTTAGTCTGGTAATTTCTTCATTAGCTTTTTTAAACTATCACTGACTTCTCTATGCCTTTTTTTGAACTTCTTGATTTTTTTTCTTAATTTTCTGATGCATTCATTTGCTTCTTTCAAGTTTTCTTTTAGATTTTCTTTCTCATATTCACTTTTGTCCAGTTCTTCAAGAGCAGCATGGAGTTCCTTATATGTAGAGGTCTTTTCTATAGGAATAGGATAATTTTTGTTAGCCATGTATTAAAATTTTGGGACCTTCCTCAAGTTGTAATACTTCTTCAGAGGAACCAACCTATGATACTAATTATTGAATACATCGAATACTGAGAGGGGGAGAGTGAATCGATATTCTGCTAAACCATTTGATTGCTAACCATCCAATTATTAACACGTATCTAGCTACAACTGTAAGTAGAATCATGAAATAGATCTTAACATCACATAACTCATAGACACCGAGATTTTTACGTGGAAAACCCAAAAAGGGAAAAACCACAATGAGGATTAGCTCACAATATATTATAACTAGTCATTAAATATTATAGGGCTCACTACCAAGACACACTATCCTTGAAATGCTCACAACCTGAAGTATATACAAAATGGCTTACCACAAAGATACAAAAAGATATGGCTCACTTCCAAGGATATGAACTGAGTTGAATGCACCTTCTATGTTCTGAGTACAATTCCAATTAATTTCTAGTTGATAGGAGGTCCTGCACCGGATTGCACGTATACAACAACTATCAAAACTTCACACCATATCACCTTTTCACACTTCTCGCATCAACACTTCTTATCATGTATATGTATGAAAAAATTGTCTTCATTTTAATACAAGGATGTCTCACATATATATACATGGTTAGATCTTCATAACATAAATTAGGTCAGCCTAGTTGTATGTAAACATACATAGTTCAAAATGACTTGTCGACCCAAAACAAAGATCTTTTTGGTGCTAAAAACAAAATGTACCAAATACAAATTAGGTTGGCCCAAACCTAATAAGGAACTCTTTAAACATTCATGAGACAAATAATTCTTAACCCTTTTGACAAAAAGAATGTCAATTTTTTTTCATTTAGATATCTCAACCTGATCAAACAAAATTGTTGAAAGCTCGTTCATAGTTGTAACTGACAATCCTGACCAACATATCAAAAACTTGAATATAGTGATCTTTTACTGAGAGAATTTTTGGATCAAATTACCAGATCAATATAGATGCCTAGTTTACTTATCCAATCGCCAAACAGTGTTGGAATCAATGACAACAAACTCGAAGGTCTCCTTCTTCATTCTTCCAACACACCCTAGTCTAAAAATGGGGTTTTTTGAGTTTTAGTGTCTACATGGGAGCATCATAATCTATAGGTTATTCTCTTTTAGAGTTGCCTTTAGAATTTTTTCATTCAATGAATAATAAATCTTACTTTAAAATGATGAAATAAGATGTCTGCATGCTAGATCTATGGTTTGATACTTTGATTCCTCTAATATTCTACAATATACTTTAGCTCTAGAACATGCAAGAAAGAGAAGACAAGAAGGGTTGTGTCTTATAGGGGATTTTTTAATTAAAATCCCATTTTAGTTGTTCTAACTCCATAAATGATTGTGATGATGTTGATAAAGAGTGATTACCCTAGGTTGGGCATCGGTAAATGGATAAAAAGGAATGATAAATCAGTATGTTGTAACTTACAACTCAAATATGTATTCCTTGATGCACTAAAGTCATTTCTAGCATATCCAATACAAGGAGAAATTAATATTTTTTTGAAGATCCTACAAAAGCTTAGTTCTCACAATAACGATAAACATAAAATATGAAACATCATACTATGCATGAATATATATTTGATGATTCTTTATAAATATGGTCTTGAGTGATAAAGTGTTGTAAAAATATTGCATATTGTGCCCTTGAATTGTCTTGATTTCATTTTTGGGTGATCCAAAGATATTCAAAGTGCTTAGACACTCAAATGGATGGAAAGACTTATATTTATATGAGTTTCAACATTTCTTGAATTAATTATCTTGATAAATGTTTGATTGGGAAAAGGATGAGCACCCTCTTCCAATTTTTTTTGAATTGGATTAAAAATGACCTCAAGAGCCACTTGGCTACAAACTTATTTGAGAGAGATAGAATGGTGGATTAGAGCTTTAATCGAATATTTAAGTGGGTGTGGGTTTGTGGTATCTGATGATTGATTTCTACAATACAAAGAGCTAATTATGAAAACTATGAAAATGCAACAATTTGTTATGATTTTTCAAAAACTGATTGCAAAATGTCAAAATTCAAATACAAAAATACAAAGGGTAGACATAAAGGAACCTAGGATTTAAATTTGATGTAGAACTAGTTGGTCTAGGGCATAGTATACCCTATAATATCCTCTTTTTTGGGAACTAAAAACATAGGCCTAAGGCCCTTGGTTTGTGGCTTCTATCTTTTGGGTGTTGTTAGAACTTCATCTGTTGATGAGAAAATGCAAATTTTATGACTTGACAACTTACAAGGTTAGAACTCATGAATAAACAAATAGCCTTCAATCTTCAAATCACTTCAGATATGTAACCTACACACATGAGAAGAGGGGAATGGTTGTGCCATATAGGGGCTTGCCTAAGTCAAAACCCATGTTAGTATTACTACCTCCACAATTAAAAAATATTGATATAAAAGAGAGCCTATCTTTGGTTGGATAGAGGCTAACAATAAACAAGTAATGAATTGACAACTTATTGCAACTCACTACTCAAATCTGATCTCCTTGATGGACTAAAGTTGCACTCATCAACTTCAAAGATCGATTGTTGATTGACTTGAATTGATTTTATCACCTACAAGTGTCAGTACACAAAAAAAATTCATGCAAACATGAATACAAATTGACATGTGATGTATGACATGATGCTTGAATGATGAAATGTTGCAAATAATCTTGATAATTCTGCTCTTGATTTCTCTTGAATTCTTGATAATGATATTACTTCCTTTCTCCAAATTTCTAGGATTAAAATGGTGAAAATAATATATTTATGCAATTCTTCTAATTTCCCAAAAAATGTTGATAGATGACAATTGGGTATGTGCAGGATCATCATGGAAAAAACATGCCCTTAATTGGCAAAAAATTTAGAAAAATCAGAGTTAGGCAACTTGACGTAAAAAATTGAATAAGTTATCTATATTATTTCAAAAATATGTAAGAATAGAATCTATAGAAAATTGAATGTAGTTTCTAAACTACTAGGTTTATTTAAAAAAATAAAATCTATTTGGTGAAATTTTGAAATTTCAATGTAGTACTTAAATTTCAGGGAAAAAATAAGTAGGTGTCTGTCTGACCACCCTAACCACAATAAAACATGATAATATTTTTTTATAAGATTTTAGATATAATTAGAGGACTCATGTTTTGATGTGATGTATATTTTTTTATATTTTTTTCCAAGTAAATAATTAATTATGAATTTTCTATTACAACTTTCAAAAAATATAAAAACGTATAAGTTTGACCACCTAACTTGGTCAAAATTCATAAAATTCAATTTTTTTTTAATCTTATAGTATGCAAAGCATAGAATGTGACACATGTTTTAGATTCAAAAAATGTGATACCGTTTGAAAGCTATAAATGTTTTTCAATCAGCCTATCAATCAAGACTTTAGTCGTAATTCAAATAGAAAATGAATAATAATTATTTATTAAATTCAAAGTAAAAAATAATTTATATTGGTGGAAAGCTGAAAATTTCCTTTAAAAACCCTTTTCCTTTCATCAATTTTGGGTAAAAAAAAGTTGCCAGCCACATACCCTATGCATACCCATCATATCACCACTTTTTGGCCCATCATGATCCTACATATACCCAATTGAAATTGGAAACTAAAATAATAAATTACTGACTCTAACATATTTAAATTTAGATCCAAATTAGGTGGTCTAGGGTACAATATCCCCTAGACCAAATCCACCATTTTCAAGGATTAAAAGTCTCAAGGGTAAAAAATATTAAATACATAGTTTGATTTCCCATGTTTTAATTTTTAATAATAATTATCAAAATGGGAAATTAATGTATAAGTAGATCCTAGCACATAGGGGGGAGCTAAACCTAGTGTGAAATTGTCAAGTGTGACAATTTTTTATGCTATATTTAGCCCCCACTTTAGTGAGAGTGTGAAATTACACTTAGACTCACACTAAAGTAAGAATATGCAAGAGGGGTTCAATTATTCAAATATTGAAGAGATAGGATGGCATTGAATCTAGGGGATGTACTAGCCCCTAGGCTCCAAGATCTTATGGCAAGACAACAAAAGTACCAAAAACAAATGTGTATGAAATGAAATGCAACATGATCACAAACATGAAGCAAACACAATGAAAACACAACACAAAATAATACACAAACACTTGATGTAATCAATAAGCAAACACAATGCACACATGTGAAGGAGGGTATAACAATCACAAACTAGTAAGCTCCATAGAAATATTACTAGGATCCATACTCAAGGTGTTCATGTTTCACAAGTTAACAATGTTTTATATTTTTTAGATGAATCATAAACCAAAGCACCATAGGCTAGTGAAGTCCTATAGTCACTAGGTGAGCTTTTTAAAAGTAAAAAAATTATAAACACACAAGGGCTAGTGAGGAAATTTTTTCACAAGGTGTGATCCCATGTCAACCAAACCAAGAGTTATAGTCCTAATAAATCTAATAAGATGCTACACAAAATGATCAAAATGTCAAGAAAACGCATCACCAAGTCCAACATATGTGAACAAAGTGAAGCATATGTAATGGAATACATGCCCCCACCTTAAAGTAATTACTAACGCATGTTGTGAGCAATTGCCTTTAAGGTAAAGTAAGACAATATATGCAATATGAATAACCTAGGCTATGAGTGCTTATGGAAAACCCTATGCAATGATATGTTCCCAATATAGTTGACTCATGAAAAAGGGTTGCCCCCAAGACAAAGCCACATAACAAGAAAAATGATGACACATAAGGGATCCATAGATCCAGGGTCAGTATAGACCTTTGATAATATGTAATATGATTATGATCGAAATCAACACCATTCCCCCAATTACTAGTGGAACTATGAAAACAATGGATGAAAGAAACATAGAGATGATAAAACAAACATTTTGGGTGAACATGGAAGAAACCTAAATGTCTCAATGCCTTGCATCACCCCCAAAAGGAAGACACAAGGCAACAAAAAATGTTTCTGACATAAAGAAGAATGAATATATAAAATAGATGGATTTCATGATAGATTCATATTTTTGTATCATTGTGCCAATGAGAACAACAAGGGTCATCCAAATAAAACTCACAAACATAAAGACACATCAAGCAACACAACATGGGAGAGAAAATCAAGTGGCATAAATCACAAATAGACACACATAAAGGGTACCACACATGCAAGCTGATATAAAGAAAATAGTTTGCATCCCAATCTTTCTCATCATAAATGGAAGGTGGACGATATGCCAAAGGGACTATAAAAAGTGTTGTACGAGGAGTATCACCAAGTTCAACATGTAGTGGATCACTATCATCAAGAGGATCATCATGGTTTTCCCCATCTAGATCCACAAATTTGGAGAACAAAAGAGATATTTCATTATGCACTTGTTCTTCTATCTTAGCCTTTTCATCTTTAGTATCCAAGCTTATCATAATAGGTGGGCTACGTCTAATATCATCCACATGTTCATTCTTCATTCTATATTTAGGTTGAGAAATGTAAGGTTCAATTACATGGTTTAGTGAGGGTGGCAGAGTGGAATTAGGTGATGATGAAGATGGATGAGTGGGAGGTAAGTCATCAGAGTTTCTTTGGATGAGTGGTTGATCATCTTTATTCTTTTCAACCAATTATTGAGTGATGACATGACATCTACGTTTTCACTCTTTAGCACTTCTATTTCTTCTTGCAGGAGTTTCATCTTTTGAGGGGTTAACCTATATATTTCCCAAGATAGGTATATTTTCTTCCTTTGGAGGAGGAACTAAAGGGATCATAGTGGGTTGGGAGACTATTGTGCTCTTTGGTATATAAATTTGTTTTTTTAGGAGGCACAAAGTTGATTATATAGTTATCTCTAGGTCTCTTGTAAGATGATGAGGGTTGAACCACAACATACATGCCAAATGATCTAGGGAGGATACTTAGTTTGGACTTAGGTTCCTCCATTACCTTTGGGGTAGGAGAAATATCCATGCAAGTCATAGGGGGCCGAGGTACCTTAGGTGGTATATTGCTAAGGGATAACTCTGTTGTATGTTTTGATTTAAATTTTTGATATGATATAAAAAATAATATTCATGAGGTTTTATAGGTTCAATAGGTATAGGCCAAAAATAATCTAATGAAAATTTTCCACAAGAAGCCAAAGGTTTAAATCCATTATGATACACTGTGAGTATTTCATTTTCACAGGGGAAATTTATGCATTTATGTATCACCAATGAAACCTCATTCATTGAGCATAGCCATGGATAGCCTAACTTCAAATAAAATTGGTTCGATGTTGGGATAATGGTGAATGAGACATCCAACTATTTTGGTCCAACTTTGAGCAAGAGAGTTACCGAACCTATCGTAGGAAGAACAAAACCATCATTTTTTTAGCCATGCTTTCAACTGTTCATATCTGTCTTTATAAAGCTCATGCACAAATAGAAATTCTTCTATATTTATCTTTTATAGAGGATTTTATATCATTTATGAGTTTTTTTAGTTATTTGATGGGCAAGCACGAGCCTATGTTGATACCACTTTAGCTAATAGTCAAGGATTGATCATGGGTATCTTTTCTAACAAAGTTACCTAGGACATGATCATGATCTCACCTATTATGGTGATACCTCTTTGGGTAAGAGCCATCAACTGAGGACTATCCATTCTGCCAAAATTACTTAGGGCATGATCTTGGTCTCATCCCTTAATATCATATCTATATGGGTTTGAATCTTGGTGGATGGTATAATCAAGATATATACCATCACCATCACCAATTATACTCAACCAATTGAACTACAATACTTTGATTCAATTAGATATATTAACACTAAATATTAAGAAAATAAACATGTGCTAAGGGAGAGGGGCCAATAGTCGTGCACCCTAACTTCGTGCTTCTAATTATCCTACGTGGAAATTTCAAATCACTCCCAACCTTTTACAGCAGCTTACTTGGCAAGTCCCCTACTTATAACTAAGGTTCCATGGCCACATCATAAAATATGATGCCACATCAGCATGTGTTTTGTCAAGGTGTCCAAAAAGGCCCCAAAAAAACGTGAGACCAATTCTCGTGCATTCACATCATTAGTAGTTGAGCACTCATGTGGCATCACATGATTGGTCACTTTTTAGATCAAAGGAATACATTTTGTTTAATTATGGGTAGTCAAAGTACAAGTATTGAACATTATATAAACAATTACTGAGTATTATAATCACAATTGAGTGCATGACAATTGGACCCTGCATGACAATTGGCCCCTCTCCCCTAAAACATTGAATGGTTACGTTTCATCTTTATATACATTAACACCGAATGTTAATAAACATGTGCTATAAAACTTTGAATGGTTACGTTTCATCTTTAGCTTTGAAATGTGCGGGTACTTTTAATGTAATTGTAATACTTTCTCTCTCGACTCACAAACGTCTCAAAGCAGAATCAATGGAGATCTCAAATAATTTAAAAAGATTGTACCGCTCTAAAAAATTAAATAAACGTATACAAAGTCTAGGAATTAAATGCGAGATAGCCGTTTTCCACAGAAAGTGCCAAATTTCAATTGAAAAAGGTCAACAAGACGACAAACACCAAATGATTTTAAAAACAAAATGTACAGTGATTAATCACGTTGTGATAAGGAATATAAATCCAGTCAAGAGAAAGAGTCCCCAGACCAAAAGCAAAGGAATTCGATCATGGGATTCTCAAAAGCTCCAAGGTACGAAAATTGTTTAACAAACACGCATTTGAACGAACTTACACGGTGCGTGTATTGTGCTCAACGTACAGACAGTTCATAAATGGCGGCACTAAATCTCTCATTTTTCTTGCTTTGGTGTGTGCTTACGACATCCTCCTCATTTTTCTTCTCTCGGAAGTTGGAAAGTGGTCATCTTCTTCCAAACTCTAGAGAATTCAACAAATGAAATTCCAAGTTCATAATGAATTCATAGGACAAATCACGTGGAAGTTTTGCAGATACCCAATTCGCTTTTGGAATTGCTTTCAGGTGATTTGTCTGATTTGACATAGAGAATTTATACTATACTAGAAAGTAGGTATCTTTACACGTTGCAGAAAAGAAAATGCTTCATTTTTATGTGGACAAAAATGAGCCACATACTGTAAGTTCTCCGTACCCATTACTTTATATGCTGGAACAAGACTAAATGGTCTCTATACATTGGATGAAAACTATGTGTAATGATCTGGGCAATAGAGACGGTCAAAAGTTTGTGTGATGAGGATCTAGACAGATTACACAAACAGGGAAATGAAGTAAAAAAGTTGGGAAGAAATTCGTTTCTCACAAGCACAGATTGTCCTTTCAAGAGTTTAATTGGCTTTGAAATTTTGTTCACATGTGCCAGCTTTCAAAATTTTAGGTTTCCTTTTTCCTAGCATAGCCTAGGTTTCTAAATTATAACGAAACCCACACGGTGTAAGGCTCACAGTGATCTCTAGATTCATCTCAGTCAGTCTTCTATTTCAACAGGAAAAGGATTCTGTACTAGTGTACATTAAAGTAAGTACAATATTTATATGTATGTATATTGGCACATACCAATTCAGTAAAGCTTTTTATGTCTTCACCAATGACCTTTAATGGTGATATTTGTATTCCCATGGCAATTTCTATTTAGGTCGTTTTGATGGAATGGCTTATTATAATTATATATTTTTAATTTATTTTTTTGTTTTTTTAAGATCACAAGAATTGGGTAGCCTCCTTATAAACAGCAGTTTGTGTGGTAAATTTTTTTCACGTGACCAATGAGCTGGCATGACATGTCCTCCAATAACACGGGAACGGAGAGGAGACTAGACCTCATGCTTGCAACAAGATGCTTTAGCCAATCGAGCTAGGCCCTCTGCCCCTTTATTTTATTTTCTTATTTTTGACTTAATATTATTTATATATTTTTTGTTTGTATATATTCTTATATATTCATTATTATGATTCATGTATTCATCTATTTAATTCTTCCATCAACATATTTTTGTCTTGACTCATTCCCACCACGTGTTGGTTCACTCCACCATACATAATTGACCTTTGAAGTTCAAAAATACAAATTTATATTTTGTCAATTCTCACCTATTTCATTTGTCATTATTTGTCAGTACACATTTGTGTGAATAATTGCTATGCCTAGGTATTGAAAAGCATGTGTATTAATTCTCAACCAAATCATACCTAAGAATCCTATGCAATGAAAGTAGAATCTTTTTAGAAACAATTCATTTTGGAAATATCTATCAAATCCATCTAGAATAGCCTATAGCATGGATGGGAATATGTAGCCAACTTATGTCTAACATTACTTTTAACTAAGTCATGATCATTTCTATGGATTTATATAGGTAGTAGGGTCAACTTGGGTGGTCTCTATGGAAAAAGTGGGGTATATGTAAGAGGTAGTGATTACTTTATTATTGTCATATTATTAATTATGTTCTTGTTGAAGACTTTTGGAGATTGTCAATTCAAAGTGGCTTAGTATTATTATCAATCATTAACAAGTAACTATATTATATTTCTAGATATTTGCAATTTTATTCTTTTATTGTGCAAATTATTCCATTACTGGTTCTATCAAAGCTATAATTTGGGCAAAGATTTGTTTACATTTTGGGAAATCTCAAAATAAAATTAATGGGTCTCCTCTTTGAATTTTTTATTATTTTCGAGTGAACTTGCTTTTGATGCCATCTAGTTAATATTTGTTCAATGGTGAATGCAATGAGTTCTTCACTATAGGTAGCATAATTATTTTACCTTATACATGTTTGAGAAATAATATTTATAATATTGGTAGATCATCCCTATCCTTTAGTTGTATAGTTTTCATTATATGCAACATGAAAAGTATAATGAGTATCAATGCATGCACAACATCAAATGAGCCAAGTAAGATGAATATCTAATAGTTTTCAAAGTTGTTATGTGTTATCAAATTCCTATTTGATTGGTGCATCAATATTCAAGATTAGTAGAACCCACATATCAAATAGTTTCTACTCATTAATTTTATCATAACTAATGCCACATGACACACTCTTGAGGGTGCTTGAATAGAAGAGTAGTAGTATTTATTTGAAATTTAGTTTGTCTCATTTGATCTACCACCACCAAGTTCATCTTGTTGGAAGATTAGATAGCTTATCATTGATATGTCTATTAGCAACATGAGCACGAGCTATGAGCATAAGTTGTATAGTATGCAAGTGTCGTGTAGTAAAATGCATACCTTTACATTTTCAGACTTGTTTGGGCCTGCCTTGCTTTATTTATGCTTCTTTATGGCTTAATTGGTCATATTTTGCATCCACAAGCCTAATAAACTCTATATTTTTATGGAAAATCCCAACAAACATCAAAAGATAAATGATCATTTAATGTTTTTGCCTGTGTGTCCATGATTTGTGGACTGCGACTAAAATGCAACCTAGGGCATCTTTGTCCTCCATGGGTCTTGGGACCCTGATATTGAAAACACCAAAATAGGTCCCTTTTTGGAGTCTGTGCCTTGAGAATTGAGCCTTCAGACTAAGACGCCACCTAGGGCATCTTAGTCCTCCTTGGCTTATTGTCAGGATTCAATTTCAAATTTGGGCAAGAGTTAGCCTCCTTTATTTAATGATTTCATGTGTTGGCTTGTTGTGGTGTAATTTTGAGATATTGAGCATGAATAAGTATAAATACAAGGTCCCCTCTCTCATTTTCTAATAATACCAAAATAACAAGCATTCATGTATTCATTCCTAAGGAAATTTTATGCATTCAAGAGCATTTCATCAAGCATTTGAAGCCATCATCAAGATTCAAGCATCATGTCAAGGGCTTAGTGCATCCATTCATGTTGTTGAGCCAATATTTTGGGTGTAGCATTGAAGATCTATTTGCAACCATTGTTCACATCATATTCCAAGATCCAAGATCTACATACTACATGGTAGATTGTAGATTTGCTTCACAAGACATCATACAAGGTGATATCATTTACATATTTCATGTTTCATGATTCATTTCATTTATTTCATCATTTAGTCTAATTACCGAAAAGGGGTTTGACCAAGGAAAACCCCCATTTACTAAAAATCAACAAGTTTTACCCTCTTGCATATTTGAGGTCACAGATTTAGGTTGAATACTTGAAGATCACTTGGTGTGCAAAGTTGCATTACAAAGTTGTCATCTTCACAAAAACTCACCTACAGGCCAAATTCGAAAGTTTCAGAACCTAAGATCAGAGAAGAAGCAAGTGCAGACCTGGGAGCTCAAGACCACATTCAAAGCTTTTTTAGAAATTCAGAATAGGACTAATATGCCTCCTTGGGCATCTTAGTCCTCCCATGCCTATTTTTTAGAGTTTCCTTCAAATTCGGTTCTGACATCTGAAGACTTCATATTTGCCTCAAAAAATAGTAGTGGGACTAATACGCCATCCTAGGCGTCTTAGTCCTCCATAACACTTTTTGGCAGCATCTTTACATTTCTAGAATCCTCAGAATATCTCTATACTTCCTAGGTACACATATCATATATCCTTATTGCATAATTTCATTATTTGCATCTTTCATTTAGCTTGGATTTCTAATTCTAGCTCATTTTGCATATCACATTGCATTTTCCAACATTCTCTTTTCCAAGCATTTTCTTGGTGGTGAACCCATTAGAACTTAAAGAACCCCTTCCTTGGACCCTCCTAATTGAGAATTGGCTCACCTTGTGAGGTTGTTAGTCAATCCAATTAGGACCCCTAGGACATTAATGAATGGTTGAGTGGAAAAGTGTGATATGTTTAGGTATCCATTTTTCTTCTCATCATTTTGGTGAACTTGGACCTTGTTGAGCCTTCATTTCTAATTTGGGGTCCATCAAAGACCCTAGATCTAGGTTGCATTCATTCTTGCATTGCATCTTGCATTAGTGAAATTGCATCTAGGGTTTATCATATTTAGTGAAAGTGCATCTAAGGTTTCTCATATTTGCATTAGTGAAAGTGCATATACGTTGCATTTTTTCTTTCTTGCATCATTTGATCTCATTTAAAAACTGAAAAGTGCATTTTTCATCATCTTAATTACATTTAGAAACATTTTTGTTGCATTCAAAATTGAAAAACAATTGCACTCACCTTTGCATCCAATTTCTTGTTACTAGTTACTTTTTTCTAGCCTTTATTTGCACAAATTTTTTATTTCCAAACATCAGGTCCCTAGGTAGGAAACCTGGGAACACTGTAATCAATCCAAAATTGTTTGATTTTCTACAAAAAATCCTTACTGGGACTATAACGCCCTTGGTGGCATCTTAGTCCCTCTCTGGTTTTCTATTACAACACCTTGTCTGAGTGATTGTTGTTTGTTTCATCTTCTAAAACCTTCAAATTTCATCAAGAGGACTAAAATTCCCTCCCTAACATCTTATTCCTTGTAGAATTTCCAATCATAGTTTTCAGGATTTGAATCAACATTTATGTGCTTCTGTTTATCGGCATTGGTTATCTATTTCAGTGGATTGACTTTATGTTTCATGAATTTTACTAAATATAGTTTAAATTACTTCATTTCATGGATATCTAAATTCCAAATTTGCATTTGCATCATTTCATCTTTTAGGTTGTTGCATAGTGTAATCAACAAATTACCTTGTTTCCAATCTAAAAATTGCATTTCACTTTAGATCATTGCATTGCACTTTCTTTAATTTTTCATAATAGCATTTTTTCTTTCAAGAGATGTGGCTTCGATGTGGTTAAAATGGATTGCATAATTACAGCATCCCCTCTTATGAGTTCAATATAGAATACACTAATGAGGCCATTAAGAAACATGTTAGTCATCCTTCTACTATCTTTCATGAAACCACTGACTCAATCCTTAATATTCCATTACCCATTGGTGAGGATGATAGTGTAGACAATCATAACAATCATATTTGTTCTTCTCCCAATACCTCTCCTCTTAGTGACAAAGGTATCTTGGTGAAAGAAGGTACAAGCATTGAGAGTCTTGATTTTCCGTATCCTCCTCCCCCTTTGGAAGACATTAGAAAACAAGAAGATGAGATCATTGCCACCATTTTTCTTATCCCAAATCCATCTCTTAACACCTCCCCTAATTGCAAGAAGGGTTTAGTAAAAGAGGATACAATCGTGAACGATCATTAAATTCACATTTATCATGATGACACGTGGATTGAAAGTGATAATCTTATCTCTCTCCTTCCTAATGTCCCCAACATTTGGAAAGACATATTTGAGAAAAACCATTTAACTATTTGTAATCATTAAAACCATAATAGTCCTTCTCTTTATGCTCCCCTATTAATAATAAAGTTACTTTAGATGACATAACAATGGAGAGTGATAACCATTTTGTTGTCCTCTCTCCTAAAATCTCTCCTACTAGGGTAGATGGTATAACACAAGAGAAAGGGACCTTAGAGAAAGATGATAAAGTAATGAACAATCATAACAATCAAATAGAGCCTTCTCCTAATATCCCCACTATTGATGAACAAGAAAATCCAACCATTGATCATTCCCCTACTTACAATGAAATCATTTTAGAAGAACCAACCCTTGAATGTCAAGAACATTTGGTTTGTAGTTCTCCTAGAAACTCTCCTACTAGGGAAGACATAATAGTGGAAGAAAATGAGAACATTGACAATATTAATTTCTTAGATGAAGATGATGAAGTAACATTAGACTCCTCTTCACTAAGAGATCATGAAAATAACGATAAGAATTCTGAGGTTATGCACATTAGATACCCCTTGGAGTACTCTCTCGAGCCTAAACTTACCCTTTATCCTCCCTCTGAAAAACCACAAGTTCAAAACAAACCTGTCCTTATCCTTGAACCACCTAAGAACAATGTTTTGCAACAATTGTGTTACAATACTATTGCTCATACATACAATACTAGGAACAATCTGTAACAAAGAAAAACACCTTCAACATCCCTCCCGTTACCTAATCCTATCTTGTATGGTGCCCCTCATTTTCCTTCACAAAGTGGAAAGGAGTATGATCTTGTTGAACAACTTAAGAATACTCCTACAAAGATATCCCTCTCTCCCGTAACTATCACACTATGCTTCAAAATTCCTTACAACAAGTTCCTATCCCTTCTAATGCACAACCAAATGACATAACAACAATGATTCAAGGAATGAATGCTAATATTGTTATCCACCAAACTGATCTCCTTACTTTTGAAGTGCAAAAACAATGTGATGTTTTCATGATCATATCTAAATAAAATAACAAAGGGATAAAGAAAACCCTTGTCGATAATGGCTCAGCCTTAAATGTGTGTAGTGCAAGCCTTTTGGATAAACTTAGTGTTGATAAATCAAAAATTCAGCCCAACTCTTTATCTATTAAGAGATTTGATAATGTGGGAAATAAATCGCTTGGAGTGATCACTTTACCTATTATAGTTGGAAAGGCTACTTTACAAACCCCTATTCATTTTATGCCTCATGATCTTTCCTATAATCTTCTTTTGGGAAGGTTGTGGATACATGAGTTACATGCAATGCCTTCTACACTTCATCGTAAAATGAAGTATGCCTACAATAAAAAAGTGTACAAATTGGATGATGATAATGAGCCTTACAGTGTCTTACAACTCAAGAAAAACAAATAAAACCCCTTGAAAACATTAATTCCAACTACACAAGTAGAACCCATGCAACAAAAAGACAAAGAAAAACACATTGAAGAAGTCGGAAAGCTATTATAAGATGATTGGGGTTCCTTAGATTTTGAACATACATTCATGGGAGAATGAAAGATCATAAAAAAATATTCAGACAAAGAAAAAGAAACATTGGTAATGTCAACAAAAAATTTGGAAGACCCTTCGAAGCATCCACCTCAACCACTAAAGACAAAGAAGAAAATTCTATAATAAACTTTGACAACACTGATTATCAACAACCACCAAATCCAAAAGAGATGAAAAAACTTTATGGAAAAGGTTATGAGCTTATGAAACAATTGGGATATAGTGGCAAAGGATGTGGTGCTAGAGAACAAGGTATCTATGTCCCTATAGAACCTCACATGTAAGAAAATACTAGTGGTCTCAATTATTGTCCCTCAAAAGATACAAACAAGCCTTCACTTAATATCAACACTATCACAAAACATCCTTTTAAGCCAACTTTAATACTGGTACATCCCGAACTGATAACACTAGTGGCCTTGATTGTTATCCTTTCCGAGAAATGAAACAAACAAATAAATCCTCACTTAATGTAAATGTCATCATACAAAACACTAATGACTTGAATTCGCTAGATTTTACACCCTCCTATAAAGGAGAGAACAAAATCTTGCAATCTAAAGAGTCTTGTGTAGGTATGACACTTTATGCTAAGCAAGAGATATCTTTGTCACAAAATAAAGGAACATCTTCTATTGATCAAGATAACCTCTTGGGAAGACTACTCCAAGTTTTTTTGATATACCTTCCTTGAAGAACATGAAAGAAATCTTACTCCAAACATTCATTTTGTGCATATCATAGAGTTCATGGTCATGCTACTAATGAATGTAACACTTTGAGAAGATTAATCCAACATCTTAAGGAGTTTGGTGCTCTTTCTTATGTGGGGGCACCTCATTCCTCTAATCGATATAAGTTTTCACTCTAGCATTCATCTCATCAATCAATTCAGCTCATCCTTGTCCTACACTAAGTGGGGGCAAGGGGTTAGTTAGCCTTGTCCTCGTATGTCACTTGTTGTTGCCTCTTTTGGCTAGTTGATCACCTTTCATGCATATGTAAAGAGAAAGCTTGGGAAATGGATGGCATGGATTAAGTTGGCTGGCATGTGACATACTTATTCATGACGTAGCTTATTGGAAACATATGACCTGGCATAGGGATTTCCAAATAATCTCTCATGTCCTCTTTATTGTTAGCATTTATCCTTTGCTACTTTAAAGTAATTTCTCATAGCATGGTGTTAGCAATTTCTTTAAAGTAGGGGCATACATTGGCATGATTTTGGGCATGATTCAATTTATTTCATGTTCCTTGATGTGATTTTCTTTCTTTATGCGATGCATTTTTCCTCTTGGTGGTGTCTTCAGGTTTGACTTCCTCCGAGAGCGTGACATTTCCTCTCTTGGAAACATTAGATACAATGTTCCCCAAGATGATACCTTTTGCACTTATCCTCTCTTGGAAACATTGCATATAATGTTCCCCAGGATGAGACCTTGTATTTATCCTCTCTTGGAAACATTAAGCATGATGTTCCCTAAGATGAGACCTCACATGAACTAAGAAAAATCCCTTTGAGCATCCCTTTTTCTTGTTGCATTTTTCCTTTTTGTACCTTATTAAAGTTGTGGAGGTATGGCTTTAATATGGTTCCTTGGGGCTCACTAAATTGGACGATCAGTCAAAGCTTGATCCACTACATTGGATGACTAGTTGAAGCTTGATCCGTTGCATTTTTCCTTTTCTTTTGCCTTTCTCTTGTCTTTGATGGAGTATGTTTGCAATTTTGTTATGGCTTCATATATCATTTGCAAGTGTGTTCCTTTGTGCCTATGTTGGTTTGTCATAGGATCTCGACCTTGGGGGCTTGATCATCCCTCTTGATCATTGTCATCCTATCTTGCTAGCATTTTTACATTTGAACCCCTCTTGATTGTGTGGTTGGCTACTTTAGTGTGAGTTGGAAGCAAGTTCATCCTCTCACTAAAGTGGGGGATAAATATAGTGTAGTAAAATGCATACCTTTGCATTTTCACACATTTTTGGGCTTGCCTTGCTTTATTTATGCTTCTTTATGGCTTAATTAGTCCTATTTTGCATCCACGAGCCTAATAAACTCTATATTTTTAAGGAAAATCCCAAAAAAAATCAAAAGATAAATGATCATTTAATGTTTTTTTTGTGTATCCTTTATTTGTGGAATGGGACTAAAACACCATCTAGGGCATCTTTGTCCTCCATGGGTCTTGGGACCCTGACATTGAAAACACAAAAATAGGTCCCTTTTTGGAGTTTGTGCCCTAGGAATTGAGCCTTGGGACTAAGATGCCACCTAGGGCATCTTAGTCCTCCTTGGATTATTTTCAAGATTCAATTTCAAATTTGGGTGGGATTTAGCCTCCTTTATATAATGATTTCATATGCCAGCTTGTTGTGGTGTAATTTTAGGATATTTAGCATGAATAAATATAAATATAACGTCCCCTCTCTTATTTTCTAATAATAACAAGATAAAAAGCATTCATGTATTCATTCCTAAGGAAATTTGATGCATTCAAGAGCATTTCATCAAGCATTTGAAGCCATTATCAAGATTCAAGCATCATGTCAAGGGATTAGTGCATCCATTCATGTTGTTGAGCCAAGATTGTGGGTGTAGCATTGAAGATCTATTTGCAACCATTGTTCACATCATATTCCAAGATCTAAGATCTACATTCTTCATGGCCAGTACATGGTAGATTGTAGATTTTCTTCACAAGACATCATACAAGGTGATATCATTTACATATTTCATGTTTCATGATTCATTTCATCATTTGGTTTAATTACCTTTAGAAAGGGGGTTTGACCAAGGAAAACCTCCATTTACTAACAATCGACATGTTTTTCCCTCTTGCATATTTGTGATTGTAGGTTTAGGTTGAAGACTTGAAGATCACTTGGAGTGCAAAGTTGTAAAAGTTGCATTACAAAGTTTTTATCTTCACAAAAACTCACCTACATGCCGAATTCAAAAGTTTTAGAACTTGAGATTGGAGAAGAAGCAAGTGCAGACTTGGGAGCTCAAGACCACATTCAGAGTTTTCAAAAATTTAAAATAGGACTAATATGCCACCTTGGGTGTCTTAGTCCTCCCAAGCCTATTTTCCAAAGATTCCTTTAGATATGGTTCCAACATTTGAAGACTCTGTATTTTCCCTAAAAAATAGTAGGGTATGTGTAGGATCATGATGGGCCAAAAAGTGGCAATATGATGGGTATGTGGCTGATGACTATTCTTTTACCCTAAATTGATGAAACGAAAAGGGTTTTTAAAGGAGATTCTCAGCTTTTGACTGATATAAATTATTCTTTAATTTGAATTTAATAAGTAATTATTATTCATTTTCTATTCAAATTACGACTAAAGTCCTGATTGATAGGCTAATTGAAAAACATCTATAGCTTTCAAATGGTATCACATTTTTTAAATCCAAAACATGTGTCACATTCTATGCTTTTCATACTATAGAATTTTAAAAAAAATTGAATTTCAAGAAGTTTTGACCATGTTAAGGTGGTTAGACATACAAGTTTTTATTTTTTTTTAAAAGTTGTAATAAAAAATTCATAATTAATTATTTACTTGGAAAAAAATTACAAAAAATATGCATCACACGAGGCATGAGTCCTCTACTTATATGTAATATCTATTAAAAAATAATTATCATTTAATTGTGGTTAGGGTGGTAAGACAGACACCTACTTCTTATTTTTTTCCTTGAAATTTAAGCACCACTACATTGAAATTTCAAATTTTCACCAAATAGATTTTTTTTTTTAAAAAAAAACCTAGTAGTTTAGAAACTACATTCAATTTGCTACAAATTCCATTCTTACAAATTTTTGAAATAATATAGATAACTTATTCAAATTTTTACGTCAAGTTTCCTAACTTTGATTTTTCTGAATTTTTTTCCACTTAAGGGCCTATTTTTTCCATGATGATCCTAGACATACCCAACAGCGGGGCTAATACACTAGATCATGGGTGCCTTAGTCCTCCATAGCGCTTTTTGGCAGCATCTTTACATTTGTAGAATCCTCACAATAGCTCCATAATTCCTAGGTAAACATATCATATATCCTTGTTGCATAATTTCATTATTTGCATCTTTCATTTAGCTTGCATTTCTAATTTTAGGTTATTTTGCATATCACATTATGTTTTCCAACATTCTCTTTTCCAAGCATTTGCTTTGTGGTGAACCAATTAGAACTTAAAGAACCCCTTCCTAGGACCCTCCTAATTGAGATTTGGCTCACCTTGTGAGGTTGTTAGTCAATCCAATTAGGATCCCTAGGACATTAATGAATAGTTGAGAGGAAGTGTGATATCTTTAGGTATTCATGTTTCTTCTCATCAACAAGTACAATGTTGTCATTGATGTCAACATTGTGTTTTGGCATGAAGATTGATGTGTAAATGATTATGTGTAGTATGAGCATGCATAAACATGCTAATACAATGCTTAGTTGCTTGAGGGTTTGCTTCAGTGCAAACTATTGAAGTGGAAAATTGGCTAAGTGTTAGGAAAGTGTTTTCAGTGTACACGACATCCAATATTTTGGTCCACATTGGTCCACCTTGAAGAATCTTGATCTATGGTTTTAATGCATTTTTTTTGGATGTTAGAGGAGTCTAAATCTAAATTTTGACATTATTTTGTTATTTGGTGAATAAGTTATGAATGGCAGAATATTGGGTTTGCCAATCATAGTTGTTACCAATACAAGGTGTATGTTTAAGGGATTTTCAATTCATCGCTATAGAATTTTATCTATCTTATGGATTTTTGGTAGTGTTTACAAGTGTCAGTAGATTATGTGCTCCAAGTGGCATAAATTTTGGAGGTTTATGTATCAATTTGTGGTTGATTAGTTGGTGAATTTTGATATTAGGTCTTCACAGGTGCTGACCTAATATGATGAGTATTGCAAAGGTTTTTCAAGTGTTGATCCCTTATAATGGTGCTATTATAGGTACACCCCAACCTATATTATGCATTAGAAGTTTGAATTAAGTTGTGAGGTGTGTATGTTGAGCTGACAAGTTATATTTTGAATGATACATCTAACTAGGTTGACCTAATTGATCTTGGGGATGGAATGGCTATAATTATAAAATCATTTCAGCGTTCAAAGTGGATATAGTGAATATGCATGTATTGTTGATGTGAATTGTGCAAAAGTGATGTGAATGCAGTGTAGAGAATACTATTATATTAGAGTGATATGAAGTGTGTTGACTTTGTATATTGATCTTCAATGGAATTGTATTTGACCATGTTGTAGATGTATTTGTAATTTAGTTCATTCTAGTTGTGTGCCACTCATCTCTTCTATCTTTTCTTCTTTTTTTGGGTAGTGATTCCACTAGGATAGCGAGTCCACCTATAGTAAGCACTTTTGTAATATCTTATAACTAGTTATAATATATTGTGAGCTAATCCTCATCATGGGTTTTCCCTTTCTAGGTTTTTCACGTAAAAATATGGTGTTCATGTGTTACGTGGTTTTGATAGTTGCTTTCATGCTTTCCTTTCTTACTACAAATTGATTATGATATGTAGAATGAATGTTTAAATGCTTAAGTGGTTTTAGAGAAGAATGATTCACCCCCCCTCAATATTTTAGATGTTCAAGAATCGATATCGAGCTTGGTTCCTTGGAAGAAGCTTAATCACTTGGAGAAGATCTTGGAGGCTGAACACATGGCTCTTAGAAGATAGCCTACTCCTCCAAAAGAAATTCCTACTATTGGATTCATAGAAGAAGATTTCATGGTTGATATGAATGGAGAACTTAGAATTTCCATTGAAAATCTAGAAAGGACCTAAGGTGAAAACAAAGATCTGAAAGAAAATGTCAAAGAAGTAGATGAATGCATCAGAAAATTGAGAGAACAAATAAAAAAATTAGAGAAAGACATAAGGAAGCCAATGAGTAAAGTTGAAGCAAGAAAATGAAACAATTACTAATATGAAAGTGTAAGTTGAAAAAGGAAAAAGAGTTGAAGAATGTCTAAATGTTAAGATGAAAATAAAATATAAAGAATGTTAAAAACTTGAAGAAGAAGTTGTGACCTTGAGATCAAATCTTGAAAAAGGAAATATTCATGAAGAAAAATTCAAGATGAGTTTAAAAATCTTGATGAAATGATTGAAAAGCATAAAGGATCTAAAGAAAAAGAATGATTAGGGTTTGAGAAATTTGAAAGCTCAAAGACAAATCAAACTCCAAATTAGGCTAAAAGGAAGATTGAGGAAAAAAAGAGTAATGGAAAGAAGTTATGGAATCAAAGGAAAGACTTCAAAATACCACCAATCAAACAACCAAATGCACAAAGGTACCCATGTTTTAATGGTTTATGATATTCCTACAATAGATTTGGACATAAGGTTGTAAAGTGTAGAAGCGGAATGAATCAGAATGTTCCATCCCTTTTTGGTCAATGTTTTATATGCAAAATATTTTTTCATAAGAATAGTGAATGTAGAAATCAAATGATGAACAACTAAAATAATGGTACGATGTTTACAATATTTCAATGGCTACTTTATACATGCAATGGATTTGGGCATTAGGCTAATCAATGTAGATCTAGAATGAATGGAAGTAAGTTTGGTCAAAAGAATGTCATATGCTATAATTGTAATAGACCAAGAAACATTTCAAATTTTTGTAGAAGAAAGAAAGTTAATCTTGTAAAGAAGCATAGTCTAGTGAAAGAGGTTGATCTAGTAGAAATGAAGAAAAAGATGAAGAAGATATAGAAAAAGAAGGAAGAGACAAAGATTAAGGATGATTTTGTGCTAGCATTTGGTGTAGATGTTTCCTTTAGAAACTAAGTAGAAAGCTTTTTCTTAGGGGGAGAATTAACAAAAAATATCTTATCCCCTACTAGAGAAATAGTGTTGTTGTTTCAACATATGGATAAGTGGTGTAGGTTGAGATACTTAACCTATTGAAGAAAATACCAATGGAAATATTGAGTTGTGGAAGTTTACAAAGCATTTCAAGTTGACTGTGCATATAGTTAGGGTTTTTACCAACTTTTTAAAATGTGGATTAATTATGAATTAGGTTAGCCCAAAAGAGTTTCTAGGTGATTGAACTTAAATGAAAATTCATTTGCAAATGAGCATTTGAGGAGAGAAGAGAAATGAAGGAGTGAAGTGAAGTGTTTGAAGAATTTTAGAAGTTTGTGCATGAGAAACCCTAACTAAAAGGTGATCAAAGGTATTTATAGTTATATATTGCCCTAAGATTTTTGAAAGTATTTTGAAGAGTTTGAAATGGCTACTCCATGAGTAATTGAGGTCTCAAAATGACCCCAACCAAAATTCAAGATATCTTAACAAGTCAATGGAGACTGACCCAAATGGTGCATTTTCAAGGATCTCGCATGGTGTGTTATACATTGAAGACATGAGAATTTAAATTCATGGGAAGTTGGAAGAATATGATCAATAAAATTTGGGTGATGTATGGGTGAAGGAACACATTGGAGATGATTTTGAACTGAAACCTGAATTCCAAAACTTAGTGGAGAAGAAGTTGGATATATGGCAATATTTCTCCAACTTTGTCCATGATGATGTGGGTGAGGTATGTTATAAGTTGATTTCATGATAGATTTGTGTGGTTGGATATTCCTAGTATGATTATCAATGAGGTAATTAGGGTTGTTACATGTTTGAGCTCAACTAGACTAGTTTTGATGCTTAATTTTGTAAAGAATGAGGTTGTTATGGAGTTAACTGGAGCAAAGTATGGTAGAATATCCATGAAAATCAAGGATATTAGAAATGTGATAGTTAAATATGTTGAAATAGTGATTGGTTACAAGATATAATTTTCTAATAGGGAGAAATTTGTTTTAGCCACCACAATAAACACTGGATATGAGATGGTGGTAAATGGTGGGGATTTTGATTTGCGTGAACTATTGAGGGTACAATTATTTGAGAACTTGCACAAGAAAAAGGATTCAAAATATCCTTTTAAGTTCAACAAATTGATTATTTGTTTGTTGTTTTACTTCCTAAGAGAACTACTTAGAACAAAGAATATCATTTGGTTGAAGGATAATTGCACATCAAATCAAACACCACCTAAGGAAGTTAGGTGATGCAGATGCACAAGATGAAGCTCTTTGGGGATTTTTCATAATATTTCATAAGAATATGTAGGCTGGAGAGAGGATTCCCTTGAGTATGGTGGAAAATTATAAGAATGATGTCACCTTCCTAGTCTCAAAGGATTGTTACACAATGTAGGTTGTTGAGCCTAGGATGGTCTAGATCCTAGAGATAGGATATGAGATCATAGAGCAAGAAATCACCTCTGTAATAGATTTCATGCTAAGAAAATAAAAAAAAACCTCTGAAGACAAGTATGGTACATATGAGGATAAGTACATGAAAGTGCACATGGACCAAAGGAAAAATAAAATAAAGGAGATTGTTGAGAGAGTAACTGCACAAGTTATAGAGATGGTGGGTCTAAAGAAGGAGGATATAGAGAAAGCTAAAGGCTTGAATAATGCTCTAAAAGGATCATCTAGCATCAAGAGATCCAATAGAACAACTATCACTCCTCTAGTTGCCACAAAGTCCTCCTAGACTAAGTCTATCATTAGTGAGAGGAGGAAAGTGTGTGTATTGTTGTGCCTATAGTACACATGCCCCGTTTGAAATGGGGACCCTCTTTCTTTCTTTCTTCAGGCCACTTTTTCCTTTTCCTCATTTTGTGTGCCCCCTATTTTGAGTCCTAAGTGGTCAATAAGTCCTAAAGTTATCATCTCCAGTTGCCCAAGTTTCACCACCCTTGAAATTTTCAAGTCTTCTGCTTTTGTGGGGTTCCTCTAGCAATTTTCCTTAAGTCCTTAGAACTGGTTACCTTTTCCCATGCGAGCTGCCCTTGGTGGAATTCCATCTTTCCTTTGTTGTTTATGTGGCGGCCAAGTTGGCACATCCACTAGCACTACGGGATCTAGGATCTCCATTGTCATTTCTTTCACCAATCTATCAAATGACAAAAATCTAGGTGTCACCCACCCCACGGGCTTTGTCGTTCCCACCACCAACCATTTCAAAATCCGTGTCCACCAACCTTACCTGCCACCATACTAGAATTAAATGAGGGAATTTAATGGCCAAAATTCTATAAATAGTGAAGTTGACAAGTCATTTTCACTGAAATTCTTGCTGAACCTGTCAGAGCTCCTCCTACTTATGCTACCTTCACGCCCGCATTGCCTTGAGGACGAATTCAAAGCCTTCTTCATTGGATTCCATTGGGTTTTCCAAGTAGGATTTCTGCTGCCATGCATGCCATATATTTTTTGTTGAATCTTGCAAAGTTGTTAAATATTGAAGAGGGAAACCTTGGAACTAGATAGAAAACTAGATTTTGCACAAAACCATTGTTTTAGAATTTGGAAATCCTTCAAAAAATAGCTTGTTGAGGCCATTCGGAACGTCTCAGTCACAGTTCCTGACTAGGGTTGTCAAGCCCTTGCTACCCGCAAGTCTCCCACAACCATTGTCTTAACCTTTTGAATGAAAAACTTCAAACTACGGTTGCCACCCTTGGTGGGCCTGCGCATGAGGCTAGACACCACCTCCTTGCCGCCACCAGTGAAATAAATGAAAATCATAAGCCAAGTGGGTTGCTCATGAAATATATGGGTCCACGAGCATGGGTTTCCACACACGGATGGCCCTCTTTATCTCGTTGTTTCTCAATGGCTATTTTCCCCCAGCCTTCTGCCTAGCAAGTTCTATGGGAGTCTTGTATGTCACCCTAGTAAAGCATTAAACCTTTAACCATGGGACATTTAACATGGGTTTCCATCATTGCTTTGTTGTCATTTCATTGACCATCCCAAATGACTAAACACTTGCTTAATCTCGATTCGCAGACCCCGTGTCTCTTGTCACCCTCCCACATGCCCAAATGCCTAAGTATGGACCTTTTACAGGCTGGCCTTTGCAAACTTCTATCCATGGGTCACATCTTCTCTTTTGATGTTATGAATGACTTTAGTGTCATGTTTTTCCACCATGCAGACTCCGTATAATCCACATCCATTTAGGCCCCAAGAATAAAAATGACCAAGTATACTATTTGTGGACACTCCATTGTTGGTCACCACCATGCGTCCACCATTTTAAATGGCCAATGATCTTCATTTGTCTACTTCACAGGCCTCGACATTGAATTTTCCCTTATCCTTCATCAAAAATCACTATGTAAGGTTGTGGGAAGGCAGTCTTTTGTGGGTGGCTACCTGTGGCCATCTTCCCATTTTCATCGTCAAACAACTGAGTCTAGCCTATCGCCTGCTATGTGGAACCCAATCCTTTTGTCATTGTCTAGCCAAATATGAACAAACAACCCATGCCGATGGATTTTGTGGGCTTGACAGTGCGGACTGCTACTTGTGGGCCATTGTCATGTCTCCACTATCTCGAACAACCGCCCAATATCATCCTGCCAGTCTCCACCCACATCATATTGAATGACTTGAACTTAAAATCTGGAAGGATGTCGCCCTCCCTAACTATAGGTCCTGCATTATGGGATTCCTTCTGTAGGATTCTACCTCGCCAGTGCCCTTCTTAACAGTGGAGCTCATAATGGTTGAGACATCACCTACCCCCGCAACCTTTGGATGCCCATGCCAAATGATTGAACTAGCATTTCCAGGACCTCAAGAATGATCAAACCCACATGTCCAAATGACTTAACATAGGTTGGTGGGTCCCAGTATGATAAGGAAATATTGATGTAGGTAGCTTCATGTCAGCTATTGTGCCTTGTTTTCCATCCGCCAGCTGCCTCCTCCAAAATGGCTATCGGCCTAGGAAAACCTGTATCCCTAGTCCCACATTGCTATATCTTCCTCAAGTGAAAGGAAAATGATTATTTTTAATGGATGTTATGATCTTTGAAGGATGAATTGCTTGATCTAACATCAGTTTTGTAGGATTTTACTAATTCTCTCCTTATTTTATGTATGAATATTCTTACTATGCCTTTGCTTGTAGTATATATGGAATTAGCTGCAGGACCATCGGGGGTGTTCATAAAGAAGGAGAAAGGGAAGAAATCTACTAAGGTCCTGAGGGGAAAAGAGGACAAAGATAAAATGAAATACCAATTCTAGGGATTGGAGGTTACTACCGAGTGGGATATTGTTACAAATACCAACATTGGATATGTTGACATAGATGAATTTAGACATAGGGTCATTGTCAGCCACACCATAGAGAATGCCAAGAAATTCAGGAAAATTTGTTTGGCTAAGGAATTCAATTTCTCACCAGCTCTTGTGGCCCCTGAATTGGTAATGGCTTGTAGATAAGCCTATCAAGAAAGTACCAGAAGGATCGTTGATGATGATGGAAAAGTTCTAGTTGACCTCTCCACTAGGTCCATAGGGTAAACCTTCCACATCCCCACCTTTGATCCAAAGGATGAAACAATGAAAGAATATGTAGAAAGCACATGGAAGGCTGACCCTCTAAGATGTAAGAAGCTAATTAATCAATATTAGTTGAAAGAGAAGAGGGGAATCACAAACAAAGTTCCTTAGGAATTGTTTATAAGTGATTTCTATGAAGACTACCATGACTTGGTGACCTTTCTAAGTAGGGTCATGGGCATCCCTACTACAACCTACTTCCAGGATTGGATGTTATACTTCATGGAGGAGATCATCTATGGAAAAGAAAAGTGTCACTAGGCTATGATGATTAGCAACAACTTACATGAGCAATTCCTAGTGGTCAAGAAGACCTCCCGGTTTTACATGACCTCTTATTTGGTCTATCTTCTGGCCGATTCCTTTCCATATAGAGGATTATTTGTGGCACAAAGCCCAACTCTGGGAAGAGAACTTAAAGTATATTACAGGCATCTGCAACTCCAATATTAGAATTTTAATAAGGATTACTGCCAAGTAAATGATGCCTTTATTGGGCACAACATTACACTTCCTGGAGGGGACTTTGAGAGGAGAGTCACACATAGTGCTTGTGCATTAATCCTCGGGTTCAGATTCTTGTTTATCCAGTTTTCCAAATTCACCTACATCTGAATTAAGGGCTTCTTTGAGAGGCCATATAAGTTATCCCAGTATCCAAATGATTGACTAATTCTATTGGAAGTCTCTAGATAGTTGTAGTATGCACATACTCTTCTAAGTGACAAACACAGGCTAGGCATTCCTTACCCTCTCACTTTTGGCCAAGGAATGTATGCTATTCCCACATCCCAATGTGTAGAGTATTCAGAGAAGATCATTGAATACAACTTGGGCGTCCATAGTCCTCAACCAAAAATGGATCCATATGGCAAGTTGAAGAAGATGGTGGGAGAGAATATTTCCACTTGCACAACATTGAGAATTTTTGGTCTAATTGCCAAGATGCAAAGGAGGTGTGCACGAGGCACTATATGCGCATGACTACCTATTTTGTCAAGACAATAAAACTATTAATAGTCCTAGATCAAATTGTGGAGGATGATAACATTGTTATAGATCCAAGGTTCGATGTTGTAGCCAAATTTCCATTGCCTCTAATTGACTAGAATGAGGAAGAGGTCAATGACCTTGAAATTCTAACAAAACCAGTGGAGCACAGGATGAGGCAATGGATAGATGCATAAATCACTCATTTGAAGATCCAAGGGGCTACATTGACATATGGTGAGCTCAAAGATAAGCTTGAGAGAAAAATAGAAAGTGGGACTACTGTTGCCCCAACTGAAGAAGCTCTAAAATCTCCTCCTAGTACCAGGTCAAGGAAAAGAAAGGAGGTAGTAGAATTCTAGCCAAAACATAAAGTATATTCAAGAAAGGCTTCAAAGGGTGAGACCTCAAAGATATCAAAGAAATTGAGCGGATTCTCTAAGATGCCCACAATCCAAGAGGACCACTTACACAGAGGAGAAGATGAGGAGGCATAGGAACCCAAGCCACCACTTGCTACCTCTATTCTTATTGCTACCACCACTGCTACTGCCATTACCCCTCCAACATCCCAAGCATTACTTGCTTCCTCTCCACCCACCATGGACATCTCGGTTCACCTTGAATCCACCTCACCGACTATACCCATTATGGTAAGAGTTTCCTCCTCCACCAAAACCTCCCTAATCTCATCCTCTTCAATGTCTCCATCCACTGCTATTCCTCTAGCCTCCACAAAAATAATGTCTAGCCTCACTCTTCCAGGGGCCTTCGCCCGACACATGCAAAATATACCTATGGAGCTCTCTAGAGTACTGATGAACCTTGTAGTATAGGCTTCTTTAGCTCAAGTTGTTTCTTGTCTCCCTATCCCTCCCTTGAAAAAACCACCCAAAATGGAGATGACCATGCAGATCTTAGAAGAGCTGGAGAGACAACAGAGTGGGGTAGCCAAGGAAAAGGATGATGAACCTGGGGATCCATTCAAGGATGACTACCATGAGCATCTATAATATCAAAACTTGGTCATAGATGAGGTAGTGCCTGAGGAAGAAGGGTCACAATCTTTAGAGGAAGATGTTAAAGACCCCGTGCTAAGTATATAGTAGAATCCTTTGACCAAGAACTTGAGAAAGAGTTGACCCAACAACTCAAAGGCATTAGGGAAGAAGTTGAGAGGAAATATTCTAAGGAAAAGAAAGAAATGAATGAAGACATGGAGGCATCTATAGAACCTCTGACTAAGGAGAATGATGAGGGCCTCACTCAAGAAGACAAAATTCTTCCTACAGGTGAAGAATAAAAGAAAGAAGATGAAGCTAAAGAAGAAGATAAGCCCGAAGAAGAGGCTGAAATAAAAAGAAGCCCTAAAGAAGAATGCCATACAAAGCTCAGGAAAGAAGAAGAAGAAAAGACATCTAAAGGGGAAGATAGCCCCAAAGAAGACGTAGTTGCTACTGGGTCACAATGAGGAAAAACAATATTCATCCATGACTCAGATGAAGAAGAGGAAGAGAAGATATAACAAGAGGTCTTGCTCCATGAAGAAAGAGAAATCTAGCACACTCAAAGAGAGGAAGGTGATAATGAATCACCAAAGGGGGAATCTCATATGCCCAGATGGCTAGAGAAGCAATTACAGAAGATGACCCCCACTCTCATGGATGCTAAGGAAATGTTGGAGGTCATCCTAGCATGAGCTCAGATATGAGCAAAGAAAGAAAATAAGTTGAGGGTTCAATCCCATATCATGATGGATGCATCGGATTGAGGATAGTACAAATTGCTACTTTGGTAATGGATAAGGAAGAAGGAGTTAGCTACAATATCTCCACCATCGACTTGGGAAGAGCCACCAGAGAACAAAAAATTGATCATCTCCAAGGGTTGGTCGCTACTATCATCCATCAAATGAATAAGGACCAATCCTCCAAGGAGGAGTTGAAGGCACAAGTGGCGAATATTGCCACTTACATTCAAAATAGTCCTTTGCTGATGAACTACAAATGACTTTGTCAGCCCCACCACTATTGTTCAAGGAACACATTGGAAAATTAGAAAGAAGAAAGAACTAGACCAAAGCCATTGAAGATTGGTTCTAGTGGGTAATTTACAATGGAGATATGGGCATTGGTCACACTGTCCTGACAACAAGCAAGTGTTAGGAAGTGCAAAAGTAGCTAGCAGGCATAGAGAAATTTTGTACTCACTCCCTGGAATTATATAGGATTATGTATCCTAAACTTGAGGCTATCCTCAAAATGCCCGAGAGAACTGATGAGAGGCTCAGGGATACTTTCATTTAAATCATTTTATGTTTAAAAGACTTGTTATTTTTGTTAATTAACATGACTGGTGGTAGACTATAGAATAATATATTTACTTACTTTGCTTTATTTTTAGCTAATTTGGTAGATATATTTGAAGTAATGGTTTATGTTAAATGCGTTACTTTATGATGATATTAATGAGATAATTATGCAGTGTTGATCTTTTACTGCCATAATTGCTATCCTTTTCTTAAGGGTTTTATATAGGGTATTTAAAAGACCGATGATGAAGTTAAACTCCCTATTTAATTAAGGAAGATAATCACACCATTGATTAGCCCAGTTGGATGATGAATCACTCAAGTCCAAATCAGCTTCTTTGTAGTTGGTTAAGGAACTTCTACTCCCAACGCTGATCTGATATATTTCTCCATGTCTATTCTCAGTCCTATTTTAGTTATGCTTTAGCTTTATTTTAATCTTTAGTTGGATGCCTTGAATCTTGGCAGTTATCACCATGTTGTGAATTCAATAAGGATATGTTTATAAATATCCATGTTTCAGTTTTAGGTAGGAGTTAGATAATTTCAATTGGAATTTTGTAATTGATGGCAATACTTTGTTATGTATCCCACTTTGAAAAATTTGAATGAAAGCAAGAAGTTAACTCAAATCACTATGTTAAGAGATCTTACCTGAGGAAGAGTAGGGCCCACTCAACCAAAGGGATCGATCTTGTGTTGGTATTTTACTAAGTTATGCTATTTCTATTCATTAATATTAAATCTGAAGTGTTAGATGTCAATTTTGGAATGATAAGTTGTTGAGTCATTTTCAATTTATTGGATGTTAAATCTGCATAGTTAATTATGCTTGAATCACTTTTAAGTTTAGTTTATCATGGTTAGATTAGTTTTTTAGATTTGTTGTAAGGTTTAATAAATTAATCAGATTTAGATGTTGTTTGTAGGAATTAAGTTTGGTAATTATTTGTTGAGTTTAATTAGAAGCAATGATGGGAACTTATGAAAAGATGGAATTGAAGTTTGTTGGAAACTTGTTCATGGAAATTAGTATTTATGTTTTCTATATTCATTTTCATTTCCTTGTAGTTTCTTTCTATTCTTAAAATATCATTTAATTCCTAGCAAATCTTAAGATAGATATCTTTTGAAGCAAAATAGAATTATTTTGGATTTCGTATTTTAGATTAAGAATTAAAGTAATTGTTAGTCTTCTCTATGAATTGGTCTCAATCAAGTCCAATGAAGTCAAAAATAAGTCAACAAAACTTTAGTTTAAGAAATAACATAGAATTAATCCTTAGGAATTAGTCGTTGTAGTCCAGCTTCTAAGAACTCCTAAAACCTCATGAAGGAGCCAATTCAATACCTGAAGTCATTTTTTATAGTGCAAAACCCCCCAAAAATCTGTGATAATGATCCTTATCGCATATAGCTCTGAGTCACATGTGGTTCGATAAATAATTGAATAAATGATGCAAGTTGTGACATCAATGACCTTGCCCATCATTTTTGGTACCGTTGCTAAGGAATAAAAGATTTGGGTATTAAGTGTGAAACCTTAGTGTTGATAAGGAAGATAGACCTGAATTGTGGATGGGATGAAATAGAGACCATCTAGGGAGGTTTCTTCCATGGAACATTAATTTTTGAAGAAATCTTGATTTTGATCAAGAAGATATTCAACAATACCAGATCAAAAATCAAGAAGATAATCAAGAACAATAGATAGACAATCAAGAAGGGAATAGAGATCGATTTTAGGAAGAAGAAATGGGTAAACCTCTTATGAAGAATATCTCACCCTTGTTTTTTCCTACCTTTAGAGGAAAAAAAATTGAGGATCCTGATCAGTTCCTTTTCAAGTTCAAAGTTTTGTGCCATACCTATGATTACACAAATGATAATTAGAAGTTGATGTTGTTTCCTTCTACATCGAAAGAATCAGCTTTACAATGGTTCATGGGATTAGGTGCAGGAACAATTGCAACTTGGTAACAAATGGAGACTAAATTCTTGGATAAGTATCAAGACTACTGCAGAGTAAGGGATAGGAAGGAGGAATTGTTTCAAATAAGGCAAATGGAGGATGAAAGTTTAGAAAACTATGCTAATAGGTTCCATTTTGTGCATCAGAGGTGTACTAATGGGATAGTTGGTGAAATCAACAAAACAATATTCCTAAGAGGAATTTATGACAAATCAAGAGAGTCCTTGAATCTTATGGGAAAGGGAGACATTAACAAGCTTTCCTTGGATGACATTGTTGAAATATGTAGAAACTACTCTAGAAATAGGGTAGGGACTAGAAACTCTAGAAGAAACAAGTCTCATACCACTGATGTGTTAGAAGTAATGGAGGAATTAGTGAACATGAAGACTGATTTACTTCTTTATCTCAATGTGTAAGGAGATAAGAAGAGAACTGAACCATTGTCTATTTATTGCTCCAAGTGTAGGGGAAACACCTTTTAAGAGAATGTCCATTGAATCAAGTTGATATTTGCGAGATTTGTGAGAAACCACACTCAACAAGTTCTTGTAATATTTTGGTTGGGATAAAAAGCAATATGAAGAAACCACCAGTGTTCGAAGAACTTAATTATGCTGGCCAAAGACCTCAAAACTCAGGGTATAATGCAAATCAAAGACAATATGGTTCTACATAAAAATGGAATCAAAACCTATGGCAAAACCAAAACCAATGGATCCCTCCATATCAACCACAACCACCACCTACATATTGGGGACAACTTGAATGGATGAATCCCCAATGGAACCAATCACAATGGAAAGCTAATCACCAACCGCAGTGGTAGTCAAATTAGCCAACATGGCAACAAAATTAGATGTAGTTCCAACCATAGAAAAATCAAGGGCAAAAACATCCCTGGGGAAAAACAACCCCTATGATAAATGTTCCTAATGCCACTAATGACTAGGTGAATCAGCCTCAACTACCAGTTCAACCGGTTGCAAATCCAAGAAATACTCATAATGATGCGAATCCCCCTAATTTGAACATAATTGATGCTAATGATATTCAACTAAGAAATCAAACTATTCAATCTACACTAGCAAAAAAAGCTCAAGAAAGCGGGGAAGAAGTTGAAACACCAACAAAAACAAAAAAAATTGAAGAGGAACAAAAAATCAATCAGGAACCTTACCCTGATAGATTAAAGGAAGAAAATATCATTCTTGAAAACTCTCAACGCAGTTACATGAATGTTGTTGATTCTCAACTTCTTCGTGAGTTGAAGAAAATAAACATTGAAATACCATTGTTACAGGTGATTAAGGACATACCAGAGATAAACTAGTTAGTAAAATCCCTCTGCATGAAAACTCTAGGGAGAAAGAAGCTACCTCCAAAATAAAAATAGGGACAAAATTGAATGATGTATTAACAAGATGATTACTTCCTAAAAAATATAATGATCCTGGAAATCCTATAATAACATTGAGTATAAATGGAGTAGAGGTTAACAATGTCCTAATTTATTTAGGAGCTGCCATAAATGTTATCACATCTTATACGATTGAAATTCTAGGCATGACAACTATTCATCCAACAACAACTGTTCTACAGTTAGCTAACCAATCAACTACAAAACTAGAAGGTATTATAGAAGTTATCATGGTTACCATTGACACATGGGACTATCCATTTGAATTTTTGGTTTTTAAAGCTAGAAAGAAATATTTTGGATATCCAATCATCTTAGGCAGACCATGGTTGGGTACTGCTACTACGTTAATTGATTGTAGATATGGAAGCATGGTCATCTCAAATGGTCAAAAATAGAAAGAATTGTCACTCTATCCACCAGCACTACTGTCAATTCAACCAAACACTCAACTTTGGGTGGATGAAGATTTAGATTCAAAGGGTGATGGTATTGTGGAGTTAGCCATGGTTACTATAGTTGAACATGTTCAAGAATGTGAGGAACAAGAGTTTACTTTAGAAATTGAGAAAGAAAAATTTTAGACAACATTACATGAACAACAATCTTGTCCTTTGAATACACTTGTTGAAAAATACATTGATTCCACAAAAGACACCAAAGATATTATAGTAGTTGGAGATAAACCTCTCAATATCAATTCATCTTTATCCCCAATGCAAGAAAAATAATTGAAGGAAAATTTAGAAAAACACACTGAAGAATTTTTTTGGGGGTATACTGATATGAGAGGAATCCATCCTTCAATTTGTAGTCATCACATTTACATAGAATATGTAAGACCAATCAAACAAGGACAAAGGCGTATCAATCTTGTTCTTCGTGACATTGTTAAAAAATAAATAGAGAAGCTGCTCAAAGTAGGATTCATTTACCCAATCTCTGATAGTCAATGGGTTTCACCACTAGTTATAGTTCCAAAGAAGAATGGTAAATGACATGTGTGCATTGATTATCAAGAATTGAATAAAGAGACAAAGAAAGACCATTTCCCATTGCCATTCATTGACCAAGTACTAGATAACCTATCAGGCAACAACTACTTCTCTTTTCTTGCCCCTGAAGATCAAGACAGAACTACCTTTACCTATCCTTGGGGTACATATGTATATACAGTCTTACCATTTGGACTATGTAATGCATAAACTACATTTCAAAGAACAATACTTGTTATATTTGTAGATTTCACCACTTCATGTGTAGGGATTTATATGGATGACTGTATATTCCATGCTAAAACATTTGATGAGGTACTAAAAAATATAGAAAAGTTCTTACAATGTTGTAAGGATCATAGATTATCACTAAATCATGAAAAAAGTTTCATTATGATGATAGAGGGCATTGTTCTAGGACATCACATCTCAAAAGAGGGGATAAAAGTAGATCCCAAGAAAGTTGAGATCATATAGAACATTGAAATCCACAAGAACCAAACTGGTGTTCGAAGTTTTCTTGGGCATGTTGGATATTACAGAAGATTTATAGAAGGATTTAGTAAAATTGTTGGACCCTTATTTACCTTGCTCAAGAAGGAAGAGGAATTTGTATGGACTGAACATTGTCAAAAATATTTTGAGACAATCAAAATAGCTTTAACAACCTCTCTGATCATTAAAGGACCTATTTTGGGAGAACCATTTCACATACATGTAGATGCATCCAATCTGGATATTGGAGCATTGTTAGGACAAAAAGATGACAATGATGCTATGCATGCAATTAATTATGTTAGAAAAAATTTAAATCCTACTGAAAGAAATTTTACAACACATAAAGAATTTTTAGTTGTAGTATATGCAATAAAAAAATTCAGGCATTATATTATAGGTTACAAAGTTTACATACATATAAACCATGCTACAATTAGATATTTGATGAACAAGGCTATAGTAGGTGGACACATTATTAGATGGTTATTGTTGTTGTAGGAATTTGATGTTACTATCATAGATAAGCTTGGAAAAGATAATGTTGTTGCTGACTTTCTTTCCAGAATTGTATTGCAGGATGATCAAGAACCAGTGGATGAAAAGTTTCTAGATGAACATTTATTTGCAATATCATTTCATCCACCATGGTTTGTTGATCTGGAAAATTACCCTATAATAGGGAAGTTCCCAAGTCACTTCAATCATAAACAAAAAAAGAGGTTAATTCATGAAAGTTGTAGATTTCAATGGATTAATGGTATTTTATTTAAATTGTGCCCTAACCATGTTTTACACAGATGTGTAGCTCACTGAGATGTCTATGATGTAGTACACGCCTTCCATCATGATCCTGAAGGAGGACACTATTCGGTAGTGAGAATAGTTCACAAGATCTTAGGAGTTGGCTACTTTTGGCCATCAATGACAAAGGATGTTTCATTCTTTGTCAAACACTATGATGAATTTTAGCAGATGGGAAGACCCACACCAACCATGGAAATGTCGTTTCACCCACAAATAGCTCTAGAACCATTTGAAAAATGTGGCATAGATTTTGTGGGACTAGTAGATCCACCTTCAAAAGGGCAACATTACGTACTTGTTTGTACAGATTATGTAACAAAATGGGTTGAGGTGAAAGCATTACAAACAATAAAAGAAGATAAAGTTGTAGATTTTGTGTACAAGCAAATTCTTCAGAGATTTGGTGCACCCAGAGAAATTGTTTCAAACCAAGGACCACAATTTGTATCAGTAATGATGGAAGCATTTTTGTAGAGATACCAAATGACTCAGAAAATATTCGCCATATCACCCTCAGGGGAATGGATAAGTGGAGGTCACTAACCAAGAATTAGAGAATATCTTGACAAAAACAATTTCATTGAGGAAGAAAGACTGGGTAGATAGGTTGGATGAAGTAGTATGGGACAAGAATACCACATGGAAGACATCAACTAGATTTTATCCATATGAACTTGTGTATGGAAAAAAACTAGTCATGCCAATAGAATTTGAATTAAAAACATTGAAAAAAATAGTAGAAATTGGAATTGATTTACCTGAATATGAGAAAAGTAGAATTTTGTAGCTTAACAGACTTGATGAAATGAGAATGGAAGCACTTCAACATACAAAGGTGATTCAAAAGCAAAGGAAGGAATGGCATGATAAACATATTGTCTACAAACAGTTCAAAGAAGGAGATTGGGCATTGTTATTTGACTCTAGATTTGAATATTTTAAGGGGAAGTTCCATACCAAATGGTTAGGACCCTATGAGATAGAACAAGTATTTGAAAATGGAGTTGTCCAATTAGTTCTGATTGATGGAGAAAAAAGAGTCATGCTAGTTAATGGTCATCGACTGAAGACATATCATAAACCAACAACAAAGGAGGAATTTGTAGATGATTTGCAACACAGAATTGAGCATTTTATCATGGAATACATTTCTTCCATGAGAGAAGATCTTTGAAAATTTGAAGAAGGAATGAATAAACAAGGTGAATTGAAAACCAACAAATGGTGGTTTTCCTTGCGAAAAAAGGAAGTAAATTGAAAACCAATAAATGGCAGTTTTCTTTTGAAAAAAAGAAAGAAAGAAAGAGATGATTGAAAACCAACAATGGCAGTCTATCTGAGTTAACTCCTGAAAGCTCCTAAAAATCCTGAAGATCTTGAAGGTTCAAGCCTCTAAAGACTCTATTTGGCTCAATAGCTCCTAAAAACTCTTGAACTTCCAAAACTCCTGAGAGCTCCTAAAGAACCCCTAAAAGCTCCTAAAGGCTACTAAAGAGCTCCTGAGAGTTCCTAAAGGCTCCTGAAGGGCTCTTAAAGACTCCTAAAGATCTTGAAGGGTTACAATATTTAAGTGCACATTTAATGTAAATATTATTTTTCTCAAGAAGTTAGACTAATGTAAATTAGGTAAATAATTATAAGTCTAGACATCTCCACCATATTGTTGTTAATAACAATAATAAATTTCTTTTAATCATTTCAAAAAGCGACTAGACAATTGATATAAGGAATGATGTGACATTGGATGATGTCAGTAATAATTGTGGATCATGGTCTTTTCAAAAATCTTTCCACATTTATGCTAACATGTGTTAGAAATGCCACCAACTTTGCGTATTAAATTACAACTATAATTTATGGTGTGTGAATTGTCTGGAGTAGTAAAGGGAGTTAATGCAAAGAATTAATGACACGTCATGTCATTATTCAAATTAGCTACTCCAAAAAAAAGGAAAAATCATTCCACATTATGCTAAGTAATTCAATCTACCAGTTGAAGTCTACCATTGTTGAAGTCTACCATTGTTGACAAAAAGAAATGGGTAACAAGAGGAATGTTGAGCTAAAAAAATTCACTCTTGATTCAGAAACAAGGATATTATTAAGCAAAACTGGATGGCTAGATTTTATAATGAAATATGAAGGTTTTCAGCCAAAAATCATAGAGGAATTTTTGAGAAATTTTCACATGAATGTCACCAGAGTGAGGGGTAAAATCATTGAAGTCACTTCAGAAATAATAAGTGAAATTTATGGAATTCTAGTTGGAGGGAAACTAGTTAACAAGGGCTAAGTCAAATTTGAAAAGTTGGTGGCAGCATTTCACCAAGAACTAGATAGAAGGCCATAAATTTTGATGCATAAGGGAGACCAACGCGGAATAGCTCGTCACAGTTTGGAAAAACCATGGAGAACTGCTACAACATGGCTAATGAAATTCTTCACCTGTGAAGGACAGTGTGACACTATATTAGGGTAGGGAATGTGACTATTGATACATTTAAGGTATGGACAAACAAAAACCTCTGCTAGAATAAATCTACTAGCATTTTTGTTCCAAAAATTTGCTTTCATGATTTTAAGGGTAAAGTCTAGAGGGGAGTCTTCCATAAAATACCATGGGTTAATTCATTTGATAATTAAGCACCATTTTTTAAAGAAAGAATTTGAGAAATAGGGCTAGTTAGAATTTTTGTTTGCACCCATAGAAAAGAAAAAAGGGAAACCCACGAGGGGATTGGCAACAAAAGGGTCAAAGATTGAGAAAGGTGGATCTTCCAAGGGAAAACCGAAGAGGGGTAAAAGAAAAGTACAAGAATCCGCTAGGGTAACCCATACTAGTTCCAAAAAGAAAAATCAAGATTTGCATGAAGAAAGCCCTAGCCATGTTGAGACTATTGTGTCCACCTCTGAAGAGACACCTGGAAGTGTAAGAATGAGGAAAACAATCTAGAATGCATCTACACTTCTAAATAAGACATAATAGCAAAGATTCAAGAGAATTTAAACTAATTTAAATGCAGGAACCTCTGAAACTGTCCTATTGCTTTCTAACTCTAAAGATCTCTATAATCTACTTTGCTCTCAGATTTTAGAAGCTAATTAGATTATTGAAATGACACTTAGAGAATGAGAATTCAAACTAATTCTAATTTCTATATAATTTAAATATGCAAATCTACTGTAATGGTAGCCATGACTGCAAATGCTAAATGCTTGATGAATGCTAGATGAATGCTTGATGGATGCTGGATGAATGCTTGAATGCTTGAATGCTTGAATGCTTGGATGCTTGGAAAACCTGCAGAGTAAGATTGCACAAGTTAGGATCATTTTCCTGTAGCCGGCAACCTATATTTATAGCTTTCACGACTCTCATTTGTGGAGGGAAAACACAGCAGAGGTTGAGATTCAATCTGGAGAATTGAATGGTCTGAAATGAGAAGGTGGAGCTGATCATGAAGGATTGTTTTTGCCCATGAAAAAACTAGGCAAGAGGATAGCAGAAGATTTTCCTGTGACAGCCCTTCATGGCCATTCTCATAAATGCACAGGAGTTGGTTGTTGAAATATTTAATAAAACTGAATAGTTTTATTTTATTGTTGAGATTTGATGAGGTGGAGGTTTTTAGAAGATTTTAGGAATATTTTATTTGATTTATTCCCAAAATTGGAAGAAATAGAATATTAATTTAAATAAACAAACTATAGGAGTTTTATTTATTAAATTAAATGTGAAAGAAGAGTGATTAATTAATTTAAACAAAGTATGTGAACTTTATTTAATTAATTAAAGTAGAGTAATATGATCTTTATAAATAGGAGAATTTGATTATAATAATAATTAAATAAAACAAAGGTATTAATTTTGCTTATTTAATTAAAACTAGAATAAACGAAGAATTTAGAAGAAATAAATATGAACTATATAAATAAATAATTTTTATTTATTTAATAGTAGAGGAATAACAGATTAATTAATCAAATAAATGTATTTAATTAATTAGACCATTTTTTAGGTGTATACATTTTGCCCCTCTTTGAAGTGATGTGTTTACGCATTGCTTCAAAGAATGATTTTGCCTCAGCTACCAGTATTGACGAAAAGTTTAAAATATGTCCCAGACTTTCCCCAGAAAATGAATTTCGAAATGATAATGATATATGCCCCCACAGGAGATAAATTGATGAATTTTGATTTTTTAATGATTTTTCAATTTTTTTTAATTTTTATGATGATTTGATGATTTGATGATGATTTGATGATTTGATAATGATTTGATGAAGAAACAATGATGAAACAATTTATCTCCTGATAAAGAAATACTAATTCCTCCAGTTGGTTATGATGATGATTGATGATCCTGATAGCTTAGAAGATTATTGATCTCATGATAAGTGAGATTCAATGATTTATTGATGATTGACCTCATGATAGGAGAGGATCAATGATTGATTGATAATTGACCTCATGATAGGTGAGGATCAATGATAGATTGATGATTTATTGACCTCATGATAGGCAAGGATCAATGATTGATTGATAACTGACCTCATGATAGGTGAGGATCAATGATAGATGCTCACAAGATTTGATCAAAGTCTCATCAGGGCTGATTCAGATTTGATTAGGCAATGTGGTTTGACTTCTTTGATTGATATGATATGCCCTAGTATAGGAGTGATTAATGTACTAAGACTTGATGATGCAAAATGATGAATAAGATAGGGGATGGGATGAGAAAGAGATAATGAAAGGAGAAGATGAAAAGTAAGTAAGCACAAATGGATTCGAGGATAAACGTGATGTTGCCCCAGTCAAGTTGAAAGCCAAGATTGATTGATGATGATGATGATAAGAGTGTTGTTGATGAGGGAAAGATACCTCCCAAAACAACACAAAAGGATAGGGATAGATACATCCCGATGATGATGATGATTGGATCAAGGCTTGTAACAAGGTTGGGAACAAAACCAAGGGTGTTATTAAATGATTTGTGCTAGACTTAATAGATTAAGATTGGATGGAATTTGAGATGATTGAAATGATAGAAAAATGATTCAGAAAGAGGTGATTAGGAAAACAATTATATATTATCCTAAGAATTATTGAAGAGATAGTGATATGATGAGGAGAGGGCATACATGTAGCTTTTGAGATTGAAATTGGTAGCTTTGAAACAATCTATAAATGCATATTCAAGACTAATATGGATGCAATCTATTTTATCATGCAAATCTAAGTGTCATTTCAACAATCTTTTGATTTTGCTTTGTATCATCACTGAGCTTTTTAAAAATGTTGAAAGTGAATACAAGCATCAATTATATGAGATAGACCAATGATGACTTGAGTATTTCTTTCATGATTTTTGATATTGCAAGCGAACAGAAGCATCAAGGTACAATTAAACTGAGATGACCTCAACATTTCTTGTGTAAACAGACAAGAATTAACCATTTTCTTAAGTGAATTAGAATGTCATCCATGATACTTGGTAGAGCACTTCCCATGACACTTCACAAAATAATAATGACTAACTCATAGGCAGAAAACAAAGAAAAATACCATTCTCCTTCCTTGCTTCTCTAGTTCAATACATCATCGAGTAGCTCCAAAGAAATAATAAGCAAATGATAAAAAGAAAAGTACAACAATTCAAATTCTACTTTAAAGTATTTTCAAATCATTATTCAGATTAGATCATTGATGTTGAAAATGTGTGTGCTGATGTGTGTATGATATTCTCAGACGTTTGACCAAAGAACTAACCTAAAGACCTATCCTAGGGGCCTCAGGGACTGATCAAAGATTAGCCTTGCCTATGTTATACACGTAGAGACCACGTAGTTCGACCGACACAAACTCCATTTGTTGATAGACTCTATTTTTGGTGTTTTCTGATTTTATGAATGTTTTTGTTTTGATTTTGATTTCTGATGTTTTTGGATTTTGATTTTCTGATGTTTTTTTTTGGAGTTTGATTTTCTGATGTTTTTGGATTTTGATGGATTTTTTGATGTTTTTAGGATTTTTGACAGATTTTTAATTTTTTTGGATTTTCAAGATATTTGATTTGGAATGAGATGGTATGACCGATTGAAGGAACAAGATGAACCACAATAGAGGTAATGCAACCATGGATAAATGATAGATCAAAATGAAAGTCACTGCAAAACATGTCACACAAGCAACATATCTCTTGTTGAAAGATGACAATAGTTGATTGATTAATATGCCAAGAATGATTGATTCCATAAGGCATGATGATGATAAGTACTTAGGATTATTGATATCCTCTAAGTACAAAAAGATTGATGATTGTTGATGATTGATTGACAAAAGATATGAGGATTGGATAATGTTTTACAACTAGGCTCAAATATGATTTGCATGATAAGATTCAAGGTTGCAAAGGGACATGATGACATGGATTTTGATAAGCTAAGATATATGGAATGGAAGAATGCAAGGATAACAAGAATGAATGGTGATGATCAAGATCAAATAGATAGACACAAAGACCAAGTACTTTGCCCCCATTCCTCATCAAAACCAAGGATGAAAAAGAAAGGATGTATCTAGTAAGAATGATGGAATATGGATGAGATAAAAGATATGGTATGAAAGATATGGATAAAGCATATAGGATAAGCATATATGATGTTCAAGAAGATTCTTAACCTTATCAATATCAAAAGTGGAAATATAAGGAATGAGCATAGAAATGATAATGACCATGAATGATAAGATGGATGAGACTTGCCCTTAAGTGTAGAGTGCAAGAGGAATATGTAAGATAGGATATGGATGATAGGGAGATGGAGGAAGGACTTTAACATTGAGTTTCACAACCAATTATCCCTTTAATTAACCATGGCAATGGGGATTAGACTCATAAATGCTGGTAGATTAATGGTATGATGGAAGAGACTAAGGATTTATGCAAAGGTTTGGATTAAAGGGGAATGATGGGGGATGAATGTTGGATAATGGATAGATGGAAAGGATGACAAGCTCAACATTGGCACACACCTTGAAGGATGGTGGAGTGATGGAGGAAGAATGGATTTGGAAAGTGATAGGTTATTATATGGAAGATTGGAGGAAGCTTTTGGATAAGAAAATTTGGATGCCAATTTTGATTTTATTGCTTCTATGAGACTTTTAGGAATCCACATGATTTTTGACTTTGATATTTGCTTAGTGGGCCTTTGTGGCCTTGAAATTTTTTCATTTATGGACCTTTGTGGTCTTTGAAAATTTCCTTTTTTCTTTGATGGGCCTTTGTGGCCTTTTGAATTTTTCTTTTGATTTATGGACCTTTGTGGTCTTTGAAAATTTCCTTTTTGCTTTGATGGGCCTTTGTGGCCTTTTTGATTTTTCCTTTGATTTTGGATCAAGTTTTCTTTTATTTTTGCATGTCTCTTCGAGGAGATATGTTGATCCTTTGATACATGTGGATTTTGATATAGAAGCTTCTGATATTTGGCACCCAAATTGCTTCCAAGAGCAATGGGAGGGGTGGATTGAGATGAATAGTATGGAGGAATTATGGATGAGTTAATATGGGTAGAATTTTGAAAGGGCATCAAGGATGTGTGCCTTTGTTGTTCTTGAGGAATAGGATATGGACCTAGGATAGATGGAAATTTTGATGGACTAGGATGAGGACCTAGGATAGATGGTAGGTTTGATGCACTAGGACACTTAGGTGTATAACCAAGGCCATGGTGATATGGGTGTTTTTGAATAGAAAGGGGTTCTAGGATACCTTGTTCATGAATGCCTAATCCTTTGCCTTTGTAGTTCATACTTTGACACATTTGTTTACCAATGGGATATGTATTGTTTGTGAAACAAGATGCAAGTTCATTTTGGGGAGGATATGATATGGATGAAAGGATAGGTGTTGGAAGCAAACTAGAATGGATAAAGGTGGAGGATCCTAATTTATAGGTGTGGGGTTCATGGATAGCTTGAATAGGTGTGATAGAATCTTGACATGGGGATGATGAGGTGTTGCTATCTTGACTTGGAAAAGGATCATGAAGTGGTATGAAAGGAATATCTTGATCATAAGAAGGATAAACATCTTCATGGGATGAAAGGGTATCCTTGAATCGAAGTACATCTTGATCTTGATGAGGAAAGGAATCATTAGATTTCGTAGAAAGCGTGTCTTGATCATCAATTGGTAAGAAATCATTAGATAGGATGGAAGAACTATCATGATCTTGTGATGCAATAGAATCATGATATGGTATGGATTGATTAGATGATGTGGAAAAAGAACTTGGAAGGATACTTGTCTCTTGAGATGGATGTGAATTATTTTGGATGAAAAGTGAAAGGAGGGGATCGTCATAAGATTCTTGAGAAATGGGATCTTGATCAAAGATGGGAAGACTTTGTGAGATTGTGGAATCATTGGATGGAGTGGAAAGAATATTTTGATCTTGATGTGTAGGGGAGTCTATGCTAGCATGCTTTGGAGTGAGAGTTTGACATGAATCATTGGATGTAGAAGATATGATAGAAGAGGATGATTGGATGGAATTGTTAACTTGAGTGAAAGAATCTTGAGGTTCATTTTGGCTTATGGTGGATGGAGATAAATGCATGACATGATAAGATTGTTCAATATCATTTGTATTTGAGGACTGAGATTTGGGCTTATTGAAATTTTGGAAAAATTCAAAGATATTGAACTTGGATGATGGAGTTGTTGGTGAAGAAGGTCTCATGTTCATTGTTTGGTCAAGAGGATATGAACAAATGTTTGGCAACAAATATCTTTCTGTGGTTGTTTCCCAAATTTGTTGTTGAAGGTTCTTTATTTGATAAGCTAAAGCATTCAATTGATCCTCCTCTATTTTAGCCATGGTGGTTTGTGTTTCTTTTTGGGATAATCTTATCTATTTTAATGACAAGAAAACATAGCAAGTAAAAATAGAACTGTTGTTGATTAAATCCTAAATTCTTAAATAAAGAGTGTATGTTCAAGAACCAAACATGGTTCTTCTTGATTTTCACTGGTTTATAATAGATAAGACAATTTAGATAGACTCACTCCTAGAGACAAAAGGTCATCATTATATACTCAAACGACCCACAGCTTGGAATTGCGTCGACTCACACAGCCATGTCACCCCCTAGAGGGCACCCATGTTTTTGTCTTTTCTAGGTGCGTACTCAGAGTGACGGAAGTGGATACCAGATCCCCTGAGTAAATAGTCCTTGGCAATTATATGGTGAGTGCTTGAGGGTAGATTCTTCCCCACCCCTACACCGCCGAGTATTACAATGTTCGGGAACTGACAAGCATGCTTCTATTTCTAGGTTCTTAGATAAGGTTTATGTTTAGAGCGGCAAATGGATAAACTCCCTCGAGAGACCTCCCAATCTTTAGAACAAATATTTTGGGGATGGTTATCCTACACACTTCCGTTGAAAGAGGGTTTCCCCAAATTCACATAAATTTTAAAGTGGGTTGGAATGCCATGGCTTTTGGTTGTCCCCACTCAGGTCGTTCCCGTAGGGTGAGTACTTTTTCCCACTACGGAAGACCTGTCTAAAGGTTTTAATGAAAGCTTGAAAATGCACAAAGTAAAAGTGAGTCTGGTATTCTGATGCACCCAGTCAAGGGGAGAGCATAAACCTATCACCCAATCACAACAAAGAATTTTGTTCACTTTTTAAAACTCAAAAGATGAATTAGCTAATCTATATGGAGATATTGCTCCATAAAAAGCATGATGTTCAATTTTAATCCCACAAGAAATGATGAAGTTTCTATCCTAGGATTGATCAATTTTTATCCATTTGCTATCCTAGGATTGATAAATTTTAACCAAAAAGAGATTAAAGAACACAATCTGACCGCAGATGCGTCAGATTCAGATAAAAAGATACATTTTTATCGATGCTATTTTTTCCTAAAGCAAGAATGAAACAAAATATATGATGGGTTATTTCCCCATGAGTGTTCGAAAACACTATTACAATGAATATCAAATGCTCTTTCTTTCACTTCAATGCTCCATTTTCTTCTTAAAACCTATGTGAATGTTCCAAATGTTAGATGAAATCAAGAAATAAGAAGATATAAGGGTTAGATGAATGATTAAGCAAGAAAACCCTAACCCTTAGACCAAATTACAATGTGATTTGACTTTAAATGTAAAATTAAAAATTTTAACTCTACAAAAAATGATAAATACCTACACCATTGCATATCTTATGAAATTCTACCACATTTCAAAAAAAAAGTATCAAAAAAGACATCCGTATGACCAAGATATGGCCATTTTAAGATTGACTATCAAAACACTAAATCTGAGGTGCTAAAACGGAGCTCTGAGGTGCTGCAGAATTGTGCTGAGGTGCTAAAACAGTGGGTTGAGGTGCTAAAATAATTGTGCGGTGCGCTATAGTTTTCCTCCGACGCGCTACAGGATCCGACCGACGTGGTATGAAAAACTTCGATTCCGCGAAAACAAACACTCTGATACCTGTCAGACACTTTTCACAAAAAATTTGCAGAATATGGGGTTATGCCCCATGGTGGGCGCCAAAATGGAAGTGTAAGAATGAGGAAAACAATCTAGAATGCATCTACACTTCTAAATAAGACATAATAGCAAAGATTTAAGAGAATTTAAACTAATTTAAATGCAGGAACCTCTGAAACTGTCCTATTGCTCTCTAACTCTAAAGATCTCTCTAATATACTTTGCTCTCAGATTTTAGAAGCTAATTAGATTATTGAAATGACACTTAGAGAATGAGAATTCAAACTAATTCTAATTTCTATATGATTTAAATATGCAAATCTACTGTAATGGCAGCCATGACTGCAAATGTTGAATGCTTGATGAATGTTGGATGAATGCTTGATGGATGCTGGATGAATGCTTGAATGCTTGATTGCTTGAATGATTGGATGCTTGGAAAACCTGCAGAGTAAGATTGCACAAGTTAGGATCATTTTCCTGTAGCCGACAACCTGTATTTATAGCTTTCACGACTCTCATTTGTGGAGGGAAAACACAGCAGAGGTTGAGATTCAATCTGGAGAATTGAATGGTCTGAAATGAGGTGGAGTTGATCATGAAGGATTGCTTTTTCCCATGAAAACACCAGGCAAGAGGATAGGAGAAGATTTTCCTGTGACAGCCCTTCATGGCCATTCCCGTAAATGCATAGGAGTTGGTTGTTGAAATATTTAATAAAACTAAATAGTTTTATTTTATTGTTGAGATTTGATGAGGTGGAGGTTTTTAGAAGATTTTAGGAATATTTTATTTGATTTATTCCCAAAATTGGAAGAAATAGAATATTAATTTAAATAAACAAACTATAGGAGTTTTATTTATTAAATTAAATGTGAAAGAAGAGTGATTAATTAATTTAAACAAAGTATGTGAACTTTATTTAATTAATTAAAGTAGAGTAATATGATCTTTATAAATAGGAGAATTTGATTATAATAATAATTAAATAAAACAAAGGTATTAATTTTTCTTATTTAATTAAAATTAGAATAAACGAAGAATTTAGAAGAAATAAATATGAACTATATAAATAAATAATTTTTATTTATTTAATAGTAGAGGAATAACAGATTAATTAATCAAATAAATGTATTTAATTAATTAGACCATTTTTAGGTGTATACAACACCTACCATTCAAACCCCTATTTCTAAAATCCCAATAGAAACTATTGTAGGCTATGAGGAAACCTGCACACCAATGCATTCTCCTAAGCAGCCTCAAAGCCCTCCTAAAATCCCAATGCCAACTCCTGAAAGAATGCATATCTTTGAAATCCATGACTCTGTTGAAGAGTCGAAGGCACAATCTAAAGAGTGAGAAGCATAAGAGGAATTTGAACAAGAGAAAACCATGAGATCCCCTACATCTTCTTTGCCTTATGAGAAAAGAAAAGGAAAAGAAACATTGATGTAAGAAGAAGAAATCCATGAAAAATTGAATGAAGAGGAATTAGAAATTGAGGAATTGTTAATAGCTATGAAAATGTCCAGATTGGAAGCTGAATTAGAGCAAGGAAGAAAGAAAATACAATTCCTCGAAGAAAAATTGAGAAGAAAAGAAGAGGAATTACAACAATCCCTCAACAAAACTCAGGAAATGGAAAGACAAATTGAACAAAGTGAAGCAAGGTATAGAGAGAAATTGAATAAAACTAAAGATTCCCTACAACAAGCTAGTGTACAAGCTAGTGTACAAGCATTAACAATGTTGAGGAAATTACAAAATTAAAAGAAGAATTGCAGCAAAAGGGAGAACAATTAAAACAAAAATCTATGTGGTTTTATTCACAGGAAGCCTCTACTTCCACGGCCCCCACTGTGCTACCTTGCTTTACCCCCTATTCCATTTGACATTCCATTAGATGTTCCACCAAGAACCCAACCTACATATCTCTCCCTAGCAGCCCTAAAATTCAAGCATGAAAATGACTAGTTGAAAAAGTGGGTACAAAAGTTAGAGGAAGAAAATAATGAAATTGAAAGAAGACTTGAGCAAGCAGTAGAGATAAGTTTTGTGATACTTTCGATGAGAAGACCGGCTGGGTTATATGCATTGTTTCTTAGAGAGAAGTTTCTTGAATGGAAGCTTAATCAATTAATTTTGGGGAGAAGCCTAGATTATCACAATGATAGAGATTTTTTGCAAGATTACTTCCATAGCCACCCTAACATTCAAAATCAAATGTGTGAGTTTTTACAGCATGGGTTTTCAATGGGAGATAACAATGATTCTCTGTTGAATTTTTATGTTGGTGAGCTGTGAATCAGGTCGTTTGTCTCCTTAAAGTAGAATTAGGTTGAATGGTCAAGAATAATGGAAAAATATAAGGAGGCTCAGAAAAAGTATGGTTTACCAATGAGGCCTGAAATGCCTCATGCAGAGAAATATATCAAAATGGTATGATCAGTGGTAGGGATAAATCATATTAATCCTCAAGATTTATGTTTCAAACTTGCTCAACGATATATCTACATTCCAAAATATAGAAGGGACACTACCCCCATTGGCAATAAACTCCTATGAGGAAAAATATCAACTCATTCCTAAGTCAGTAAGAAGAAGAGAGCCAATAAGTCCAAACAATCTCAAATGGAGTTTGATAGGAGTTAGACACGCGATCACTTTGATTGAGAAACAACAAGAATTCTAGGTTGGCATGTGGTTCAGAATGCCAATTATCATTATAACTGCCACAAAGCTCAAGCAAACAAATAATGTACCTGAGGGAGTAAAAATACCATGGTTTGAAAAGCTAAGCCAAAACCATGGCTTTGCACTCCATAGTAGATTGTCACACCAGTATAGGGAAGGATTGTTTGACTATTGCATTTGGATGGTGGCACTAAACATGGAAAAGGAAACTACCATAATTCTTGATGAAGAACCATGAGGACATGGTCCATAACAAGTGGGGAAGAATGATGAGAGGCTTAGGGATACTTTCATTTAAATCATTTTATGTTTAAAAGACTTGTTATTTTTGTTAATTAACATGAGTGGTGATAGATTATAGTCAACTAATATATTTACTTACTTGGCTTTATATTCAGCTAATTTGGTAGATATATTTGAAGTAATGTTTATGTTAAATGCATTACTTTATGATGATATTAATGAGATAATTATGCAGTGTTGATCTTTTACTGCCATAATTTTTATCCTTTTCTTAAGGGTTTTATACAAGGTATTTAAAAGACTGATGATGAAGTTAAACTCCATGTTTAATTAAGGAAGATAATCACACCATTGATTGGCCCAACTAGATGATGAATCACTCAAGTCCAAATACACTTCTTTGTAGTTGGTTAAGGAACTTATACTCCCAACACCGATCTGACATATTTCTCCATGTCTATTCTTACTCATGTTTTAGTTATGCTTTAGTTTTATTTTAATCTTTAGTTAGATGCCTTGAATCTTGGCATTTATCACCATGTTGTGAACTCAATAAGGATATGTTTATAAATATCCATGTTTTGGTTTTAGATAGGAGTTAGATAATTTCAATCAAAAATTTTGTAATTAATGGAAATACTTTGTTATGTATCCCACTTTGATCAATTTGAGTGAAAGCAAGAAGTTAACTTGAATCATTATGTTAAGAGATCTTACCTGAGGAAGAGTAGGGCCCACTCAACCAAAGGGATCGATCTTGTGTTGGTATTTTACTGAGTTATGCTATTTCTATTCATTAATATTAAATCTGAAGTGTTAGATGTCAATTATGGAATGATAAGTTGTTGAGTCATTTTTAGTTTATTGGATGTTAAATCTCGATAGTTAATTATTCTTGAATCACTTTTAAGTTTGGTTTATCATGGTTAGATTAGTTTTTTAGATTCATTGTAAGGTTTATTAAATTAATCAAATTTAGATGTTGTTTGTAGGAATTAAGTTTGGTTCATTGCAATGATGGGAACTTATGAAAAGATGGAATTGAAGCTTGTTGGAAACCTATTCATGGAAATTAGTATTTATGTTTTCTAGATTAATTGTCATTTCCTTGTAGTTTATTTCTATTCTTAAAATAACATTTAATTCCCAACAAATCTTAAGATAGATTTCTTTTGAAGCAAAATAAAATTAATTTGAATTTCGTATTTCAGATTAAGAATTAAAGTAATTGTTAGTCTTCTCTATGAATCGATCTCAATCAAGTCCAATGAAGTTAGAATTAAGTTAACAAAACTTTAGTTCAAGAAATAAGATAGAATTAATCCTTAGGAGTTAGTCGTTGTAGTTCAACTCTTGAGAGCTCTTGAAAAGCTCTTGAGATCTCCTTAAAGATCCTAAATGAGCCAAATGGATACCTAAGTCACTGTTTACAGTGCAAAACCCCCCAAAAATCTGTGACAACCATCCTTATCACATATAGCTCTGAGACACACCCAGTTGAATAAATAATTGACTAAATGATGCAAGTTGTGACATCAATGACCTAGCCATCAAGAACCTAGGAGAAGGAGTTGGCCTTGGTAAAGGATGAGTATTGGATCTTCAAAACATGGAAAATGGGCCAAGACCATTGAAGAGAAGTCTTCGAGTGACTACTCCATGAAGTAGAGCTCGACCTAGAATGGGTCAAAGAACATCGGGCAGATTGTGAGGAATATTTAAAGCTCATGACAAATTATGACATGTCGACTGTCGAGCTAGATCCTAAAAAGATAAGGCATTATTTTCATAAGAAGATGGAGAATGGTGCTATGGATTCACTAACAATAATTTTATGGATTTTGCAACCCGAGCATTCACTCAATTAGAACAAGTAATCAAGAATATGCCAAAGTGTACAAAGAATTGGAAGTTGATCACAAGAAGGTCCAAGAAATTGACCTTCCAAGTGCTCCAATCCGACATCCTAGAATGAGATAAACTTCAGGTGCTGGTGGGAAATTCGTGGAGTATGCCATTGTGAGGAAAAATGAAGGAAAGCCTGTTATTAATGATGAATTCCTTGTAGTGTAGCTATAGTAAAAATGCAGTCAACCAGAAGACAAAAGTGCTACAATGCCAGGACACTAGAGGAAAAAATAGGGATAAGACAAGAAATATAATTTTAAAGTGTAAAATATTGGAGGGTAGGTGAAACCCTAATTTGTAGTGAATCTTGGCCACACAATGAGATTAAATCTTGGCCATTCATTTTTCTTTTTGAAAACTATAAATAGGGGGTATCCTCTCATTTTCAAGAGGGAGTTGAGTTGTAAGGACATGGTGCTGAAATTCTATTAGAAATTCATTTATTTTGGCAGATTCTTGGGTTTCCTTCATGTTTCATGATTCATCTCCTCATAGTTGATATATTTGAGTAGATTTACTTTGTTGTTCTATGTGTTTTACATGATTTAGTAGTTTAGTTAATGTTGTTCATTGATGCTGAAGAATACTACTATGTTGATGCCCTTCCTTGTTCATGTTTTTTTTGTTTGTTGATGATAAATAGTAGTGCAAAGCTAGTCTAAACATAAATTCATTGTTGCACTTAAACTTCATTTTTTATTCATGCTTTGTGGTGAATGAATAGTTCAAAATTTGCAGACCTTAGAAGATAACGCTAGTTTCATGATATTGTTAGTTGATTTGGTTAAGGGGAACTTAGTTTTAGGAAGGTTGTCCACTGTAGTATCCTCCATTGTCACTATTCATCGATAGCTACAGGTCTAGGAACTTCTTCCTTCCACTTCCCTTTTGAATTTTATTTGAAATATTAATTTAAGAAAAGTTCTACCATCATTGTAAAGCCAAATCTGATGATAAAAATGGAGTTTTAGACTGTTGTCCTAAACTTGTAGCAATATAACATCATTTCATAATTCCATAAACTCCATTTGAAGAACCAATTCCCCTCCAACTTTACATAATACTAACCTGTGATTACCAACAAATCACATGAAACAACTAAGATATTCCAAGCACTATCATGACCTGACACCCGAAACATTGGGGTAGTGATTCATAACTTGCTTGCAAATTTCTACCTTTCAAGAGAGGTAATGCATTTATACATTTCCTATGTTGAGAAGCGTTAAAAAACCCATCAATAGAATTGGTGCTAGAATGAGGGCCTTCCTTGTGTTAATATAGAAGGAATCAGTTCAATCTCCCCTAAAATATTTCATAGAGTCTTAAGATCCACACCGAACAAAGTTGAATTCCAATAACTACAACCGCCTACCAAGGCTAAGAGAGCTAAAAGAGGGAAAGTCACTTCATCATCTTCATCCACTCCATCCACTTCACCTCCATCCTCACCTCATCCTTCCATCCCTCCACACCAAACTCATCTCTCTTTTCTCACATCCACTTCCTCCACTCAGCCATCCCAAGTTTCCCTCCAGATGCACACTTCCCATAGCTAGGGTGTTGCCCCTGCCCCATCCTTTCAAGTCAAAGGTGCAACCCCAATTGTTGGTCCCCCTGTGCAGCCCCAAGTTACTATTGCACAACAAATACAACCTCCACCTCCCCCCATGGCTTGGTTGGGAAACAACCCTTCCCCAGTGTCCTTCAATGATTATCATGACATGCTGAAGAATCTAGAGGGATTTTGCACGAAGTTTCATCCTCGAGATCCACAGAGGACAACAAAAAAGAATATCAAAATATTTCAAACAACATTGACATATATGCAAATAGATCATGAGAGTGTGGTTTTTTGACTCTTTCCTTTTTCTTTTGGTGGAAGAGGTTGTTGATTGGTACATCAATTTGCAACTAGGATCCATCACCACTTGGAACCTCTTGAAGAACACCTTTTTACAGAAGTACAAGATTCTGGTAAGCCCTTCCGAATTATATCAACAATTCATGTCTGTCCATAGGGAGGTCAATGAGCCAATCAACTCATTCAATAATCAATTTCATTGAGTGTACATGAGATTACAAGCTCCATATGTGGTCGATGATGCCACAGTCTTGTTAGTTTACTATGTTTCCCTAGACAACATCACCACTATGTTGGTGAAAAGAATGTGCTCACCACCTACCAGATTGGTAAATTCCTATGTTGAGGTAGTCGTAGCTAACGCTAACTTGGGGAAAAAAATTTCTGGTCTGCTACCTTCCTTGGGATTGGTTGCTCATCCCATGCAAATTAAAGGGCTTACCCAAGCTTTAGTCCATCAGACGCCCATTATGAATCAAGTACAATAGCTGCCCATAATTTCTCATCTAGGATTGCCAATGAATCAGGTGCCTTCATCACCTCATTACTTGCAACCGCAGTAGCAACATGCCTATCCTTAGCAATCTCAAGTTCCTACCTATAATTTACAAGGGACAAAGTTCCCATTTTCCCAACAAAACTAGCCAGTAGTACAACTGGTTTTCCTCCAAAACTAGGCATTGTAGTCAAGTAATATAGAGAAGGATTGGCTAGATGAACTAATAGAGATGATTAGGAAAATATCCATGGAGATGACACACTTAAGAAATCAGAACAACCAGCTACAAGCTTCTTATTGCAACATCCATGCCAACTTCACCAGGTAGAATAGAGATAACCATGAAGCGAGTACCTTATCTAGGTAGAATTATGAAAGAGGACAAAATTCCAACCAGAACTTCAAAAGGAGGCCTTCACATAGGTAGAACCGGACATGGAGAACAAGACCAAAAAATGGGGTGTACCTACCCCTCTAGACCAACTGACAAACACCGATAAAATGACAAGTGAAGTATACTTAGCTGAGTCAACCTTGTCCAGATGGTGTTGGATCCATAAAATAAGTAGGCACTTTGAATTGGATTGCCCTGAGTTCCAGATAGCTGCTGAAATTTTTCAAGTAGAAGTCTAAAACTCCATTGATAGTGTCAGTTTTCGAGACATATTCCCATCTGAGCCTTACGATTCTTCTATGCTCATAGTCAATTAAACTTCATTCCTACTAAGCAAAAGCAATGCGCTTGAAAGGGAGATTGTTGTTGCAAAAGACGAAGAAGCAAAAGAGGTAAGTAATGAAGAAACTTTATCCCAACTCTTTACTTTAGTAGACAATGGTCCAATAGATGATGAAGAGTCACGTGAGGATGAAGTTCAAATGTTTCATCAAAGGGAAACCCCTTATAACTTAAGAAATAGGCAAGCGAGAGGGCCTTTCACGACCTCTATTCCACCTAATAATTTCAACACCCCTCCTGACCCCAATGTTAGCAACAACTCAGGTTACCCCCAAGTGCCCACTCAATACTTTAATAAGAACAAGCAACCAAATCAAGTGCAATAATAGTCTACTAGTTCCTCCCAAGGAAAATTTTCTCAGGTCAAAATTCAAAAAATGGGCAAGTATGTAGCTGTAGAATTCAAGAAGGCCAAAATAATCTTGTCACCTTTCGAGTTACTCAAAGTCCCCACAGTTAGGAATGCTTTCTTTAGTGTGATCAATGGGACTGCTTCTTCTAAGTCAACACAAGAAATCCCCACCAAGAGAGTCTCTTTTGACGAATCACAACATGAGCCTATAATCCAAGAAATCATAGGCAAGAAAAAGGATGCTCCCTCACATCAACAAACGAGAAAGCAACCTACCAAAGAATAGATTCAAGTACAAACCAAGGATAAGACCAATTGATGAGAAAGATAAAAATTAGGTAGCTCAGGTAGACACATCCATGGGATTATTCCAAAGGAAGTTAGAAACACTACACTTTCTCACCACTATCAGAATATTTAGGAAGAATCTGCACAATTGCTTGATCGATTCAGGAGCATCAACTAACATCATGCCCCTTGCTGTATGCAAGGATTTGGGAATAGTTCCCACTCCTTCCACATGAAATGTGACCAACTTAACAAAACTAAGGTATTTATAGTCGGTGAAATAAATTATATCCCTATGTAGATTGTTGCAGATTCAAGGGTGTAATAAGTTATTGACATCCAAGTTGCAGATATCCCAGATATGTATGGCATAATACTAGGGCAAGACTTCAATAGGGCATTGGACGAATGTGCCGCAATTGACTTTTATCACATGTGGTTTCCATGGAAGGGGTTTCCAAATGAGATCCACATAGATTGGGAGCCACACATGAAATTTATGATTACAAAATACAACAACATCAATGAGGTGATGTTTGCTAAGACAAAATTGGGCAATTACTACCCCATGGCTTACCAAGAAGAATCAAAGTTCTAAGAAGAGGAGCCGACTGAAGAGGTTTTCCTTGTGTTGTCCAGCACACCCACTAATTTAGCCTATGCACCCTAGAGCATTGAAATGCTAGTTGAATCAGATGGTGATGAATCCTATGTGGATGGTAATTTGGGACTATTAGATGGATTCTAGGACTTCATAGAAAAGTGCATGCAAGATCAATTCAAATTAGGGACAAGGATGGATTTCAAAGAGCTCCTATTTCCTAGTTGGTGTAGGGTCCACAAAGTTGCCCACTCAAAATTTCAATGTTTTCTTTATCAAACAATAATTTCTCACATCAATGGACAAGTCATGCAAAAAGAGGAGTTTCCAATGGGGCAACTTTCCCACAAAAATGATGAACCCATTCCTTTTCTAAAACCTTCTGATGCAAGTGTGCAACAAAGGAAAGATGAATGTATGATTAGCCCTGGAGACAAAGATCCCTCCAAGTTTTGGACATTGTGCTTTGATGGTTCTAAGTCCAAGCAAGGAGCGGAAGCTGGGTTTGAACTCATCAGCCCCACAAGTAAGACCTACTTTGCTACTCATAGGCTCCAGTTTTATTGTACGAATAACATAGCAGAGTACAAAGAACTAGTTCATGGTCTTTTCATGGCCCTAAGGAAAAGGGTCAAAATGTTGCAAGTCTTTGGTGACTCAGAGTTAATAGTCAAAAAGGTCAAGAAATTGTATTCTTGCCATGATAGAAAGTTAGAAAACTATAGGCATAAGGTCTAGGACCTGTTAGAGTGCTTAGATGCATTTAATATTCAGCTAATCCCTCACTCCCAAAATCACACTGTTGATGACTTGGCTCAAGTTGTCAACACCCTTCAACCTTTGTCATTGTCTGGTCTCAAAAGGTTCACTATTGAGCTTACTTCCACCCCATATGTGCCAGAAAACATTACCAATTTCTAAGTGTCCAATGAGGATAAGCACATCTCATATTTTATTACCAGTTATGATGTGTTTGTAGCTTAGATAATTGATGAGGTTGAGCTCGAAGAGGCTGAATTAGATATACAAGGGGTCATTAACCTCAAGACCAACACAATTCCTAGGGGTATAGTTAAGCTTGAGTGAATATTTGATTTAGACTAGATTAGGGATCAAAATCAACAATCGAAGGAATCCATAAATAACTAGTGTGACACTCATACTCTTGGCACAACTGAGGAGGTTAAAAATGTATTCATTGGAAAAATGTGCACACCAGAAGAAAAAGGGATCATTGATGCTTTCTAAAAGTATCATGACATAGTTGATTGGAGTTATGAGGACTTAATGACATAAAACACCTCGATCATCACACACACCATCCCTCTCAAGCCATACGTGAGGTCATTTCGATAGTGATAGCGTCCTATCAATGCACTATGGGAGCCCATCATCTACAAGGAATTCGAGAAGTTGTTGTCTGCTAGATTTATCTTTCTAGTCAGGAACTCCACGTGGGTGGCTAACTTGGTCCCAGTTAGGAAAAAAAATGTAGAAATTATATTGTCTAGATTTTTGCAACCTGAACAGAGTTTAAGAGAAGGACAATTATCATGTGCCCTCATTGGATGAGGTGTTACAAATTTTCAATGGATCTCAAATGGTGTCCTTCTTGGATGGATACTCTAGGTACAATTAGGTAATGGTGTAGTATGAGGATAGGCTCAAGACAACATTCACCACAAAATGGGGAACCTTTTCATACAAAAGGATGTCATTTGGACTTATCAATGCTGGTGCCACTTTCCAACATGCAATGGATATTGCCTATAACGATTTGATCGGCAAGTGCATTATCATCTACACGGACAATCTCACAGTATTTTCTGAGAAAAGAGAGGATCATGTTACTAATATATACAATATTTTTGAAACGTGTAGGGAATTTTGAATTTCCCTTAATCTAAAGAAGTGTGTCTTTGGAGTTGGGTGAAATCACAATATTGTGTCTCACTTTTGGGATGTGCTGATTTTTGCCCGAAATCACCGTTTTTAGAAAAAAACTAATGATTTAAGTCTTGAGAGGCTCCATCTAAAGGGTTTTAATGAAAGAGGGATAGATAATACCCCCTTAGATCAAACCCCCTTGGATATAATCCCTCTATTTAATCATACCCGCAATAGAGTCTCCTTCACACCTATCAAAATGTTAGAAAAAACCCACTTTTTCTTCACCTTTTGAGGGATTAAATAACATCATTTAAAAATTATATTTTGCAAGATTATAGTCCTTGAAATGAGCTTTCCAACAAGTATAGGTTTAATATATTTTCATTTTATCATGTATTTAATTTTTAATTTTTACTAAACATAGGTTTTTCTTTGAACATCAAACTCTTTGTTGTGTAGAGGTGGAAAAATAGTAAACCATTGTAAAAAAAATTAAAAAAATACCCATTCCCTAGATATTGATGTCCTTGTTTCACCCAAAAAAGAAAAATTGGATTTCAATATATACACAAAAGGTTATGTTGTAAGACACACATGTATGTCCATATTATAGTTACAGTGACTTCAAAAATTAATTTATAAAAAAATATGTAACAAAAAATTATGAAAAAATATCATTTCCCTAGATATTGATATTGAGAATCTATATTTCAAAAATTAGACTTTAATCCTTTATAGAAAAAAAGTTATGTTGTACGACACAAACATTACTTTATGAAAATGTTGTTTTCTATCTAAAACCAATTATTAAAGGATATGTTGAAAGATTCATGATTTATTTTGAAAATGTTGAAAAAAAAATATTTAGAATCTACACACAAATTGCCACAAATCACTAGTTCACATCATCTTCAAATTATTAAAGGTTTAGCTGCTATAGGTCTCAGGAGATGAAGATTCAGTTAAAAATATATATGTAAATGTCCATCGTGGGAAAAAAGTGAGACATAGTATTGTGATTTCACCCAGTTACAAAAGGAAAGCTTCTTGAGCACCCTATTTCAGAGAGAGGAATCTCAATAGACCACGAGCGTATTCAAGCAATATTGAAAATTCAATTGCCAAGTAGCAAGAAAGAGCTGAAATCTTTCTTTGGGAAGATAAATTTTGTCAGAAAATTCATTACTAGCTTTGCTGAAATAGTCAAGCCTGTGAAGTTTTATGATTAGATTAATGCACATAAAATTAATTCAAATCAGACAAGATAACACAACAAATACCCTGGGAAAACCCTTCACTTGAGGGAGAAAAACCCAGCAACAATATATCACTTATATATTGAATCTTAATCAAGAATGTATCATTTTACAATAGGCCAATATGCAAGCCAGATATGAACATCAACAGATAATCTAAGCACAGATTTTATCTCCTATGATCTGCTAACACAAAACTGTCTTCTTTAACAATATCACTTTTCTTATACAAAGAACTTGCATTGCTCCAAGATGAATTCGCACTCGAGAGAATAACTGAATTGAACTTGACTTATTACTTGATGACCTATAATATGCACCAAGGTATGATGCAACACATAATTATAAGGAGACAAATCACTGATGAGCTCTTAGCCTTCAACAACCTTCAACAGCCTACAACAATGTCGAATTGATCTTGCATATTACTCGATCTGTCTTGCACTTAATCACAATTTGCTTCTGAGACAAACTCGCACAACTCTTGATAAGAATAAAAAAATGAATGAGAGAAGGAATGTGAAAATGAACTGAAATGGATAATCAACAAATGAAACTCTACAAGTATATATATACATGTATGAAGAAGAGACGTGTCTCTTCATGTAGCAAGTCGGCCTTCAAAAATAATATCACAAATTATTGTTAGGGAGTCGGCCACCAAATAATTCCTTTCATAAATAATTCTGCCTAAGAGAATTGAGGTCAACCTCATTCAATTTGAATCTCTCTATAAAATCGTGCCTTTAGGAGTTTATAAATTAAATAGCCTCATGTGCTATTATTTAATTTATCAAGCAAAGGATAGATACGTTGGAAGAGACAACCGAAGCTACAATAATCATCAACACTCCCTCTTTGCTAGGGAGGATACTTCCAGCTGCACAAGACAAATCACCTCATCATGATGTCTACCACAATGGCTACAACCAACTATGAAAAGAATAATATCATCTCATCATGATATCAAATATTGCCTCAACATGATATCAACCATAATGGCTACAACCATACTATGGTAAGTACAAGTGTTCATCATTTGCGTGATGTTGTCACCTCAACGTGACTTTGACCATGACTCTCTTAGAGGGTGAAACACAAGCATAACATATGTCATGGAGTCACACACATGACATCCACCATGACTCAGCTCAGAGGGTGGAAACAAGGGATTTCACCTCAAATCTCAAAGAGAAATGCACTAACAAGGGCTTGCACCTCAAATTCATCCATCTCAGAGGAAAATGCATTAACAAGGGGTTGCACCTCAAATTCCTTCATCTCAGGGGAAAATGCATTAACAAGGGGTTGCACCTCAAATTCCTCTGTCTCAGAGGAAAATGCATTAACAAGGGCTTGCACCTCAAATTCCTCTGTCTTAGAGGAAAATGCATTAACAAGGGATTTCACCTCGAACTTCTCTTCACAGAGAAGAATTCATTTAAACAAGGCTCACTAATATTGAGACTCTTTCTTAGTCAAAGCTAGATTCTCCACCATACCAAGCTTATCTCGAAAGTACACAAACTTTATCTTGGAGAAAGGCTTGGTGAGAATATTTGTCGTCTACTCATCAGTACTGATGTACCTCAACTGTACAGCCTTCTGTAGTACCATATCTCTAATGTAGTGGTACTTGATCTCAACGTGCTTGGTTCTATCATGGAACACATGATTCACAGAAAGCTTCACACAACTCTAATTATCACAATAAATGATAATAGGCTCCATTGATTGTCCAAACAATCTTGCAAGGAGCTTATGAAGTCACACTGCTTCTCGAGTTGCCATACAAGCTGCAATATATACTCTGCCTCTGCTATACTCAATGCTATAGATGACTGCTTCCTGCTGCACTAGGAAATCATAGCAGAACCCAAACTAAAGCAACAACCAGAGGTGCTCTTCCGATCTGTGACACAACTTTCCCAAATAGAATTAGTAAAACCATGTAACTCCAAGTCCACATCTGAAGAATACCTCAACTCATATCCAACTATGCCACGAAAGTATCTCAGGATATGTTTAGCTACAACAAGATGTATTTAACTCGGATTGCACATAAACTAGCTAAGTGCACTCACTACATAACAAATGTTAGGTCTAGTGTTAACTAGATACATCAAAGATCCAATTAGCTGTCTATACAATGTAGGATCCACCAAGTCTAAATTAGCTGCAGCCTCCTTCAACTTAAGTAAGTTGGTCTCCATAGGTGTGGACATGGATTTGCAATCCATCATGCCAAATCTCTTAAGTATATCATGGTGTACTTCCCTTGAATTAAAATTATTTCATCTGGTTTCTGCCAGACTTCTTGAAGTAGAGATTTGAATCAACATCATTCTTTTAAGAAGCCCAAACTTGACAGGTACCGATCAATCCTTTTGTACCATGCATGAGGAGCCTGCTTAAGACCATACAAGGCCTTCTTCAACTTGCAAACATGTGACTCCTTCCCATGAACCTCAAATCCATCAGGTTGCTCTATATAAACCTCTACCTCAATCACTCCATTGAGAAAGGTTGTCTTCATGTCCATCTAGTGAATCTTCCATCCTCTAGATGCAACAATGGAAATGATGGTTTTGACAGAGGTATAGCGAGCAACAAGAGAAAAATAATCAACCCCCTCTTTCTGTGAAAGCCCATGAGCCATGAATCTTTCCTAGTACTTCTCAATGCTCCCATCTGCATCTTTAAGTGCTTACATCAATCTTCTGACCTCATCATCTGCAACGCTTGCTTTAGAGAAATGGATTCCTATGCACACCTCTAGTAATGTAGAGAGTTCAAGGTAGACCTCCTCGACCTCATAGCAGATCATTCTATTCTAAATAGATTTGCAGAGCTACTAATATCAAATCCAGATGACAATCTTTGAGCAATTCTGATCTTAGCAGCTGAAGGGATCCTCTAAGGATTTAGCACCTAGCCTTGCAATACAGTAATCTTCACTTCTTCTCAGTGAGTTACAAAACTCCCTCTTGATCCCTACTTCAGAGATTGCAAAGAAGACTCTTGGAAGTGAACTCCCTCTAACCACCAGCTCAGTCCCATGGCTACAAGTTGTGACTTCACACTTGATCATTTCTTTGGTTGGCATGACTTCCTCATAAGATGTCTCAAGCTTTTCATCGCTAAGCAATCTCTCATCACCTTCATGCTTCTAGCTGTTCACAAGGCATTTTAGAGAGATATTACTAACAATTTATAACTATCAAAGAAATATCAAGACTAGAATTATAGAAGGTTTACTATATCAGGTTGTAGCATGAACACATAAGAATTTATGCACAATGTTAAAACATGAATGAATAAATCAACCTAAGGAGAAATATATCAAAAGATCAGAATGAAGGGCTAAAAAAAACTTATCTTTATATAATTTTGATATAACTCTTTCTTCCATCTTTTACTCCTCTCGAGAGTGCCAAACTCAGCACAACAAAAACAATCTACACAACTACATATTTCTTGAATGCATTATGCGGTTAGCATGTAGAACCAACTCTCTCTAAGAGTTCAAGGTTCTATCATAGATCATGCATTGGAGAATGATATCGATGTGACCAATCACCATCGAACTTTCAATTCTCTTTTTATTTCAGAGTCACACTATGAAATCTTCATAACCAACATGAAAAGACTAGCAATAAATGAAATCTTCAAAGGATATTACACTAGTGAACACAATTCAAGAGAAACCACTATCTCTCTTTACTAATTACAAGATCCAAAAAAAATATATATATATAACTCAGCAACCAAAGAATACTTATCTCTTTAAATATTCTGAAGGTACACCAAGGAGCTGGATCTATGGCTATGACACATCTTTGCCACCTTTAGTGATGCCATCCTTGAATTAACACCTATTATAGAAGTTAAGACATGGAGTTTGTAGTGACCCATAGGTCGTCACCAAACATAGATAATAACCAAAGCTACCCAGACTTCAGATTATATGATGAAATCTTATCAACACTAAATAAACAATCTCTCTTAATCTCTAGAATTGATTTCTCATGGCCTTTCCTCCACCAAACCATATGTTAAGGTTGGCTAGCTTATTCTTTATTAAGTAGACCAGACATCATGAAGGATCGATCTTCTTAACATTTGAATTTGGTCAGAAGACCATTCGAATCTTATTCTGACGTTGATAGGGAGACTGAACTGACCACGATCTATAGCTTCAAAAATGTGCTAACAACTTCAGTAAACATAACTAGGTGATGACTTCCATAAAGTTGAAGCAAATTTAACCAAGGTAGTCCTAGCCTTGTGCCCTGATGGTGTCGATCCTGGGAGAGAATTACAAGAGTTCCCTCAAAGACTTCAAGGCCCACAACAAAGAAATCTGATCAGATCCTCACACACCTGCTCTGATACCATGTGAAGTTTTATGATCAGATTAATGCATAGAAAATTGATTCAAATCAGACAAGATAACACAATAGATACCCTGGGAAAACCCTCCACTTGAGGGAAAAAAACCCAGCAACAATATATCACGTATATATTGAATCTTAATCAAGAATGTCTCCTTTTACAATAGGCCAATATGTATGCTAGATATGAACATCAATAGATAATCTAAGCACATATTTTATCTCATGTGATCTGCTAACACAAAACTGTCTTCTTTAACAATATCACTTTTCTTATACAAAGAACTCGCATTGCTCCAAGATGAATTCGCACTTGAGAGAATAACTGAATTGAACTTGACTTATTACTTGATGACCTATAATATGCACCAAGGTATGATGCAACACATAATTAGGAGGAGACAAATCACTGATGAGCTCTCATCCTTCAACAGCCTTCAACAACCTACAACAATGCCGAACTGATCTTGCATATTACTTGATCTTTCTTGCACTTAATCACAATTTTCTTCCGAGACAAACTCACATAGCTCTTGATAAGAATAAAAAATGAATGAGAGAAGGAATGCAAAAATGAACTAAAATGGATAATCAACAAATGAAACTCTACAAGTATATAGATACAGGTATGAAGAAGAAACGTGTCTCTTCATGTAGCAAGTTGGCCTTCGAAAATAATATCACAAATTATTGTTAGGGAGTCGGCCACCAAATAATTCCTTTCATAAATTATTCCACCTAAGAGAATTGAGGTCAACCTCATTCAATTTGAATCTCTCTATAAAATCGTTCCTTTAGGAGTTTATAAATTAAATAGCCTCTTGTGCTATTATTTAATTTATCAAGCAAAGGATAGATACGCTAGAAGAGACAACCGAAGCTGCAATAATCATCAACAAAGCCACTCAACGCCATGTTAAAACAATATGCCAAAGTTGAGTGGAATCTAGAGGTGAATTAGGCCTTCGAGGAAAACAAGAAAGCAATTGTTGATGTGCCCATGTTGGTTAGCCTAGACTACATGAAGCCATTCTACATTTACACATTTACTTAAGACCATTCCTATGGTAGCATATTGACTCAAAAGGATGTTGAAGGAAGTGAATACCCAATTTCTGTCATGAGTGCTCCATTAAAGGATGCTAAGCTAAGATATCACAATGTGGAAAAACAAGCATATGCCCTAGTCAGGGGAGCTAAGAAATTCAGACATTACATCTTGTAGAATAAGGTGTTTTCCATCGTGCCTGACCCGACAATAAAGACGTTGATGCAGAGTGAGTTAGGAGAAAGAAGAGTAAAATAGGTCACCTTGTTGTAGGAATATGACATGGATATTCAACCCATGAAACTAGTAAGGGGGCAAGCCCTTACCTGTATGATAGTTAAAAATTTGATTGAAGCAGGACCTGAGCTTATTTTCCAGCAATATCAACTTGAGGATGTCTCTCTCAGAGAGTAATATGATGACATCGTCTACTACCTGTTACATAACAAGTGCCCACCTTTCTTGAAGGGAGTCCAAAAAAGTGCTCTTTGGCTAAAAGGAAACAACTATATGCTATGAGGGTCCTATTGGAGCCTAAAATTTCATGTAAAATTTTGCAAGATTTAGGGCTCACAAAATAGAAAAAATGATTTTAGCACTCAGTTTAGTTGGAAAATTTTCTCAAATGGCCCACTTTGAAAAATCACAAAATGAAGCTCGTTCAATTTCATGCAAAATCACTTTGTAGGAATGTTCATCTACCATATGTGAGTTTCTATACCAAAATTTAGCTCCTTATGATCTGATTTACCAAAGTTTCAAAAGGCCAAGTTGAGGGGTCCTGCGAAGGTTTGTTGTTTACACAATGTTAAAACTGTTAAAGTAGGTCAACTTTGGAAGACAATATTAAGCAAATAAAAGGGTTTCATGAAAAAATTACTAGTGTATCAGATTCTCCCCACAAAAATCTACCTCCATGTCATTTTTCATAGCTTCAGGACATCATTTGGTATTTTTTCAAAATTAATTCCAAATGGATTTTAACCAGTTTGAACACTGCACTTCCAAAAAGTTACAGAAGTGGCAAATTTGAGCATTAACAATTTTCAATCCTGATAATTTCACACCAAACCATTTTGCAACCATACTCCCCTATCATATCACAAAATGTTGGTGCAATTTCATAACTTTTGGAGATTGTTCGATCCATTTTCCACAATGATTTTGAAGGCTACTTGAACTATTTTTGCCATTGTACAAAAGGTCAGAAAGACAAATTATGAGGAATACCCACTTCAATGCATTTCAAAATATGATGAAAAAGAATAAGGTATTATGGAATTTTATTGTTTAGGGTTGTATAAGGCTCTCCTAGAATACCATTATCATCTTGCGCCACAGATTAGTTACTCACTCAGATGCCTACTCAAAGCAGTAAATTGGAGTAGATGATGAAATTGATGCACTATAAAGCTATATATAGAATTGAAGACAAATTCATACACCCCTACAAATTCCTTATAGGAAACATTAGGAAGGAGGTGTTAAATATATATGTTTTTTAAAAAGCTTCATAACCAAGACATGTGTCAGAAGTACATGTCATCATTTGCAAAATTCTCCTTCAGCAAGACAACATTTGATAAAGATTTTAAATGCCAATATTTCATGATATATGTCATGGCCAACAATATGTTTTTCAAGGCCACCTATCCTACAAAGACATCCAATTGACAAAACTATTGAAGAGATTCTTTGGGTGAGAAAATAAAGACTTGCAATATTTATACAATTTCACCTTCAACCCATTATCTAAGAGAAACTATCAGTACATTAGATTATACTCACCGAGCTAAGAACATCAAGAACAAATCGAAGGTTTGCCACAAAATAGAATGATGAAGTTTTCCCTTATAGAGGATCTATATACTCGATAAGCTTGAACAAGAGGTGTATTTTGCAAAGGAAAAGAATGGCATATTTTTGCCACATGAACATATCCTCCAGGATAAAGCTTCAATGAGGTGAATTGAGAAAAAAAGCCACACTGTACAATGTACTTACAGAGTTTTATCTTCTCAGATTGCAAGAGGGTTCAACAAAACTAACAAATACACTCTATTGACTTGCTCAGTTACCATGTTCCCATGAAAACAAAGATTATTACTTTGAGAAGAAAAAAATATTGGAAATAGAATGGAGATGAAGTTATAATTAAGCCTAACATTGTTAATCAGAGATTTGATCAATCCAATTAGAGATTGAATTCAACAAATGGACAAGAGAAAGGTAATGGCAGGATGACATATATACACATCCCTCCATATGTCAACAATTGCAAAACTGATGGACAAGCTTTCTAATTCCTCCACCAAATGATTAATTTTTTCATTAAGGGGTTATGCAAAGTGAATTAAATCCCTAATATTAAATTATGTTTCAGAGATTCAAACTGGACTTTTGGAATTCTGGGCGGGAGTTTGCTATAGAGGATAGCCATGTTCAAGAATGTGAAAACAAGGATTAGTGTTAAGTTCAAACAAACAATGCCAAAATCAGAATGCTCTTAAAATGGGAACCAACTGAAAGTATTACAAGTGATTGAAATTTTAATTAACTATCAGGGAATAGTTTGCATCTTAAGCACCGATGAAAAGAGTAAAACATAGTGAATCACACTACATAGTTTGAGGATAGGGGTCACACAAGCTTTTGAAGGGTGTTGAAATTGATTGAATCTCCATTCAATCATAGAAAGTGACACTCAAAGAAGTGCTTAGTGTGATCATGGCGAATGATGAATGGAATGAGATATTTACATCACCATGGGTTGTAGGGCACTAACTTTGTCCAACAAATGGAACATTCCAAGTGGCTGAAATCAAAGAGATGGTGCTATTCAAGTTTCTTAAACTCTATTTTCACATAATAAATATTCATTTTAGGAGCATTGAAAGAAGGATTTTTCATGATAAATCAAGAGGCCTAAAGGGAAAGACGCTTACCATGGTAGAACGTTGAACAAAGGTGTAGGATTTTTCAACTATTTTTGCACTTATGCATTTCTATATCACCAGAAGAAAATTTTGTTTAATAAAGTGAGGATGAATGCTTAATACACCACCAATTTTGAGAATGAGCACCACTTCAAAGGAAACACTCTTTTGGTGTAGGAACGGGTAGTGGCATCTTTGTGATTTGATGTGCACAGGCTAGTGTAACCCCAATTTCCACAACCTTTGCCATCATTATCCCTGGTCACAACATGTGCATGCACCAAATGTGTTTATTGAAAAGGCTATAGTGAGTAACTTCCATTGTTGTTATGTCGATGAATTGAAGGAAGAATTTTATGGGTTGATCAAGTCATGCAGATTCTTTCTCCATTGTTGAAGTTCTATTTCCATGAGGAGGCTAGGAAGCTTGCAATTTTAGAAGTGCACAGAGTTGGGAAATTGGCTATAACAAACATAGGCTTGAGAGTAAAGTTACACTTTTCCTTAATCATGAAGGGAGTATTGATCATAGTGGTAGGCCAACATATCTTTCCATTTGGGTGCAACCACCTAGATTTTATCATGATAACTCTTAGATCCATTGACCAGAGGCAAGGTTTGGTTTTGTGTGAATGGCAGTACATGGAAGGGCTACCATACAAGTTTTAGGAGAAAGAAATCCTAAAATCAACATGGAAGAGAAGCATCAAAGAGACATATGCTATCAAAGCAAGTTCCCCAAATCTCTCCAACTTTGAGAGTCACTCCAATTGGGTTTTCAGGGAAAGTTTCATCGATAGTACTTATTTCACAAATGAAAATTTTATCGACAAGAGCAAGCTGGTTAGGGGAAACTTTTAAATCGCACTAAGTTCATGTGTCACACTGATGGAGGCATATTGGAAAGAAAAGGAGGATATAACTTTTATTAAAGAGATAAAGTGCAGCCAAAGATTATTTTCATTGGGGAATAAAATAATTTCATTGGATGAAGTAATCAAGTAGGTAAATATTTTACCTAAAATATATTTTCATTATGTGAATGCAAATGAAACATTTTTCACCGAGGGGTTACAAAATGGATGATTATTTTTACCTGAAGAGCATTAATTGGATGGAAATAAAAATTGTTGGCAAGAGAATTAAAATTAAAGTATTATCAAATACTTTATTTTTCACTAGGATGGAAAAACATTTTCACCAAAGAAGTCATGAAGCAGGTGATTATTTTAATGAGTGAAAAGTGAAATTTCTAGCAAAGAAAGATTATCATCAAAATTAATGTTCACAAAGATTACAAAGATAATGAAGATTAAAATATTTTAATTTTTTGAAGGCAATTAATTAAAATAAAATGAAGAGCTGCTCAAGATAGATGTGCGAAGGGTCACAACACTTAAAAATACAATGTATATATGTACGATGAAATAAAATCATCAAAGATAAGTAGTAGGTTAGGAAATCATCAGTAGTTGGATAGGTTGAACAATTGTCAAACAAAACATTATGCTATGCATTGCAAAATATTTTGAAGTAATATAATGGGAAAGAAGATTTAATTTCGTGATCAAATTTCTGGTGTCAATTGTTTGTTGAAAATATACAATTATTTGGTTGTCTCCAAATTAATATTTCCTTATTATTTAAATTGGTGTATCAAGGATATATTCAATTTACCAAGGCATATTTTCTATTCTTGTGTGGTAGAATTAATTGGTTTCTTTGAAAGAATTAAAATCCTTCTAATCAATCACAGTAATCTAGAAGTGTTATTTGGATTGATAAGAAGAGCCCTATAATTGATAAAATTATCATACTGTCTCTAGTTTGGTTCTATCTTGTTATTCAAATCAGAAGCATTTAATTTTTTAGGGCCCACTTATTGCTTTTGTGTGATCCAGTTAACTAGTTCCTTCAAGGAAGGATTCAAATTTCCTATTAATTAATCATAATAACCTAGTAAGAATCAATTGGATAGATAAGAAGAGTCTAATAGTTACATCCTTGCACGTTTATACAAGGTATAAATAGTCACAAGTGCCAAGAAATTTGAGTTGCAACCAGTAACTAAGTCACATACCATTCACCTCCTGACTCCATTAACCCAACAAGAGTAGGCACTGGTCTTACCCATTCCATTTTAGAATTTCATAAAATCTTTTTCATACATTCACATTTCAAATTTTAGTAGGAGTAGGTATTAAGCTTTCATCTATCCCATACTTTATGCCACTATGAGTAGATCCATAAATTCAATCAATTCATACAACTCTAAATCTGCTTTCGCTATCAAGGTCCACCAGCCTTGGTCTAGCAGAGCCTGATGTGCAGGGAGTCATCAACCAAATAGGTTATCTCCATTCATTGGTTCAAAAACATTGCAAGTCTGATTATAGAGACTGACATCCTCTTAGGATTTGTAGCCTGCATTTTTAAGATCGACTAGGTCCATACTATACAAGCGATGAAGGGATCTACCTCAGATGCCTTGGAAAAGAAGAGGCAGGACGAGTATTAAAGGAGTTAATGATAAATTTAGCACTGGTCATGGGTCTGTTCCTTCCACTGCTCATCAAATCTTAGGAGTTGGGTACTATTGGCTAACAATATTCAAGGATGCACATAGCCATGTTCAAAATTGCCATGTGTTCTAGACTATTGTAACTAGAGCACACAACACTACTTTCTTGCTACAACTAGTCCTAGAGGTAAGACCGTTCACACAATGGGGTCTTGACTTCATTAGTCTAGTAAGCCTGCTATCCTCTGTAGGTCATAGGTACATCCTAACCACCTCTGATTATTGTACTAGATGGAAAAAAGTGATTTCATGTAGGCAATGTACCATGAAGTAGCTACTAATTTCCTTGAAATTTTTATTCTGAATCGTTTTGGTTGTCCATATGCTCTTGTCTATGATAATGGTCATGCCCTTTCCTCACTAAATTTCACTAGTTGGGCCTTTGAATATGGCATTTCTCTCAAGTTTTCATCCAATTACTACCCTAAAGGAAATGGCCTTGCCGAACCCACAAAAAAAAATTGATTACTGTGATTAAGAAGCTACTTGATAGGAACCCTAAAGACTGACACACCCAGCTGTGTGTTGCCCTTTGAGTAGATTGTGCACACCACAAAGCCTCCCTGGGTGATTCCCCATTCCATATGGTGTATGGATTGGAGCCTATCTTCCCCATGCACTTAAGGATCCCCACCCTCCAATTTATCAACACCTTTTATGAAGAAGGGGATTGTAGAGAAGCCTATTTAGCTAAGCTGCTCCACCTAGATGAAGTCTGTAACCAAGCTATTGAAAATTTCACCAAGCATTAGGGCATGGTCAAAAAATGTTTTTACCAATGAGTCAAAGTTAAGACCTTTAGAATTGTTGATTTGGTCCTATATTGGGACAAGTTCCATGAAAAGAAAGGGGGACATGACAAATTCGAGAAGCTCTAGCTTTTCCCCTTTCAGGTTTCTAAAATTTTAGGAGATGATTTTTTTTCCTTAAGAGACTAACTGATGAAGACATCCCATTTCATGTTAATGGGTTGCACCTTAAGTATTTATTCCTTGCCTGACCTCTACTAAGCTAGCCTTTGTAAATACTTGTACATAGGTTTGTTTTGGTCTCCTTTGCTTTGTTGTCTCGCTTTGCTTCGTTTTGGTCATCTCTTGGTTGTCTTGGTTTTCTAAGGGTGTCCTTTATTTCTTATGCGATGGTCATGCTCAATTTGACACATGGTTCACTTTGTTGCCTACTCTTTATGTTCTTTGGATAAATATTCACTCCCAACTATTGATCTTTTATTGCTACTGTGGGATGGTATCCTTACTTGAACTCTGACTTGACCTAGAACATGAACCTTAGTTGAATCCTTTCACACTCATTGTAGATCATGCACAAGACACACATTAATTGTTTCTGAAGAGCTATACAGTGACCATCACGAGGGCCTAATAAGTGAAAAATATTAAGTTTGTTGCAATGAACACTATGGTTCCAAACCCAAAGTAAGCTTTGATGTGTACACAGTTGAGCAAAAGAAAAGAGTACTAAAAAGAAAACATCTGGAAAGGAAAGAAAGAAAGGAAGTAATAAAAATAAGGCAACTTTGTGTGTGTGCGAACAACTCTATTAGGGCTATGGACACCTAGCTAGTAGTAGAGCAATGTTCATGGGATCACAACGACAACTCCATCAAGGCTATGGATTCCTGATTGGCAGTGGGGCAATTTCTAAGTTATTTTTGGGGTTAGACAATGCATGTAGCTTATTTTTCCAGATTAATGGTCATCATTATAGTTTTTGACGAAAGTTAATGAATTTACCAAACACACACTTTTGAGATGTTCCTATTATATGATTCAATTAAGGATATTTTTTCTCCTTCAAGTTACTTAGTTCACTTAAGGAAATTGGATCCTGGTCTGTGAAACTAGAAATTCTAGGTTCTGAATGAGCCATTATCCTTAGAATGCTCATGAGCATTTTGCCAGTAGAGTTGCTATTTGTTGTGCCTATAACACACACACCCTATTCAGAATGGGGACCCTCTTTTTCACTTTTGCTAGGCCACTTTTTCCTTTGCCTCATTTTGTGTGCCCCCTATTTTGAGTCATAAGTGGTCAATAATTCCTAAAGTTATCATCTTGAGTTCACCAAGTTTCACCAACCTTGAAATTTTCAAGTCTTCTGCTTTTGCAGGGCTCCTTTGGCAATTTTCCTTAAGTCCTTAAAACTAGCAACCTCTACCCATTGTGGGTCCACCCATGTGGGCTGCCCTTGGTGGAATTCCATCTTTCCTTCACTATTTATGTGGCTCTCAAGTTGGCACGTCCACCCTCATAGCAGGATCCGTGGCCTCCATTGTCATTGGTTTCGCTAACTTGTCAAATGACAAACATCTGGGTGTCGCCCACCTCGTGAGCTTCAATTTTCCTATGGCCGGTTGTTTCAAATTTTGTTTCCACCAATGGCGCCTACCACTATACTAGCATTAAATGAGGGCATTGAATGGAAAAAATTCTATAAATAGCGAAGTTGACAAGTCATTTTCACCGACAATCTTGTTGAACTTGTTAGAGCTCCTCCTACTTCCGCCACCTTTGTGCCCGCACTTCCTCAAAGTAAAATTCAAAGCCTTCTACATTGTCTTTCATTGGTTATGCCAAGTAGGTTTTCCACTACCGTGCATGTCATATGTTTTTCATCGAATCTTGCAAAGTTGTTAAAATATTAGAGAGGAAAACTTTGGAACTATAGAGAAAACTAAATTTTGCACAAAGCCCATATTTTAGAATTTGGAAATCCTTTGAAACCCAACTCTTTGAGGCCATGTGAAACCTAACACCTTGGTCACCATTCTCGACCATGGCCATCAAGCCCTTGCAACCCACAAGTCTCTCGCTACCGTTGTCTTAACCTTCTAAACAACAAACTTGAAACTACTGTCACCACCCTTGGTAGGCCCATGCATGGGTAGGCACCACCTCCTCACCGCGACTAGTGAACTAAATGAAAATAATAGGTCAAGTAGAGTGCTCACAACCCTTGCAGGTCTTTGAGTGTGGGTTTCTACACGCAGATGGCCCTGTTTCTTCCACCATTTCACAATGACTATTTTCCTCCAGCCTTCTGCCTAACACGTTATGTGGGAGTCTTCTCTGTCACCCTAGTAAATCATTAAACCTTTGACCATGGGACATTTATGATGCAGGAGCATCCAGTGGTGTAAGGGCAATCTTGCATCACCCAAAAATAGTTAAATTTCAAGTTTCTCAATTTTTAGATGTTTTTACATTTTTGGATACCCTTTTTGTCATAATGAAATTCCCAATTTATGGTTTTTATTTTCTATTCCTGGGTTGAAAGATATTGCAGTTTTAGTTTCCCAGATTTGCACCTAAAAATCTTCTGAGTTGGATTTGAGGAACTTAGAGCTCCCAGAATGGCCCTAAAACTTTCCAAAATTGGCGTTGCTAATTTTGAGCGTGTTCTTGACTTCGATACCTTTCCAACGGTTCAAACGGTTCACGAATCAGAGCCCCAGATCAAAAGTTATGGCCCCGGGAAGTTGGCACACTTTCTAGAAGATACAATTGCAAATGCTCTTTTGAAATTTGAACCTCAAGTTTTAAATTTTTGGTGCCAAACTGCCTAAACTCAAATTTGAATGTTGTTTTTGCTCCAAACTAATGAAGAGCCCTATTTATGGACAGGTTTCTAATTTTTGGGTAACTTTTTGGGGACAAGCTCGCATATTGCGAAAGGGTTATTCTGTAGCTTCCTGTAATTTGCATGTGTTGTAGAACTTGGGGGTAAAGATCCTCTACATGTAAGAAGCTCCATTTTATGAATAATAAAATTATTCTCTTGTTTGTGAGTTATTTTTTGTGTCTCGGGTTGTGCCCTCATCAAGTGGTATCAGAGCGGGTTTTCTTGAGCGTGTGGACAGATCACCGATCGTGAGGCAGTTTGTACCAGGACCGTGGTTGTGGGTTGAGGTCAAGAAAGATGCCTCCAAAAGTGATGCCTGGTAGGCGTGGTGGTGCCAGAGGTGGTCGAGGTGGCAGAGATGTTGGTGGAAGAGATGCACTGGCAGCCCTCCAGAGACAGATTGATGCATTACAAGAGCAATTGAGAAGAGGGTTAAACCCGAGGGAGGAAAGTGAGGATGAAGGAGAGGAAGAAGGTTCAGATGTAGAAGAGGAAGAAGAAGCAATCGATCAAGACCAAATGCGGCTAATAAGGGCCATTTTGAAGATTGGGAAAAGATCCAGAGAAGAACTCCCATGTTATTCCAGAAGTCTGAACTCGGAAGAGTTGATCGACTGGATCAACGAGCTAGAAGAAAATTTTGAGAATGAGGAAATAGAGGACCCAAATCAGGTTAAGTTTGCAAAAATGAAGCTGAAGGGCCATGCCAGTATTTGG
>VDFB02193867.1:90873806-90914901 GCA_007258455.2 Sequoia sempervirens
TCACCCAAAAATAGTTAAATTTCAAGTTTCTTGGTTTTTAGATGTTTTTACATTTTTGGATACCCTTTTCGTCATAATGAAATTCCCAATTTATAGTTTTTATTTTCTATTCCTGGGTTGAAAGATATTGCAATTTTAGTTTGCCAGATTTGCACCTGAAAATCTTCTAAGTTGGATTTGAGGCACTTAGAGCTCCCGGAATGGCCCTAAAACTTGCCAAAATTGGCATTGCTAATTTTAAGTGCATTCTTGACTTTGAGACCTTTCCAACGGTTCAAACGGTTCGCGAATCATAGCCCCGAATCAAAAGTTATGGCCCCGAGAAGTTGGCACACTTTCTAGAAGATACAATTGCAAATGCTCTTTTGAAATTTGAACCTCAGGTTGTAAATTTTCGGCACCAAACTGCCTAAACTCAAATTTGAATGTTTTTTTGGCTCCAAACTAATGAGGAGCCCTATTTATGGACGGGTTTATAATTTTTTTGGTAACTTTTTGGGGACAAGCTCGCATATTACGAAAGGGTTATTCTGTAGCTTCTTGTAATTTGCATGTGTTGTAGAACTTGGGGATCAAGATCCTCTACATGTAAGAAGCTCCATTTTCTGAATAATAAAATTATTCTCTTGTTTGTGGGTTATTTTCTGTGTCTCAGGTTGTGCCCTCATCAATTTAACACACATTTCCATCATTACTTCACCGTCATTTCATTGACCATCCCAAACGGCTAAACACTTCATCCCAAGTCGTGGACCCCATGTCTCTTGTCACCCTCCTACATGCCCAAATGCCTAAGTATGGAGTTTTTGCAGGTTGGTCTTTGTGAACTTCTATTTGCGGGCCACATCTTCTCTTTTGCTATTATGAATGGCTTTGGTGTCACGTCTGTCCACCTTGTATTTTTTGTATAATGCACACCTATTTGGGCCTCAAGAATGAAATTGAGCAAGTATACTATTTGTGGACCCTTTGTTGTGAGTCATTTCCATGCATCCACTATTTTAAATAGCTGATGATCTTCATTTGTCCACTTCGTGGGCCCTGATGCTGACTTTTCCTTGAGCTTTCATTGAAAATCACTAACTAAGGTTGTGGGTGGGTAGTCTTTTGTGGGTGGCTACTTATGGGCTGCCTTCCTATTTTCATCATTATCAAATAGGTGAGTCTAGCCTGCTACCTGCTATGCTGCCATCCAACTAACTATGAACAAACAACCCATGCTAATGGTTTTTACGAGCTCGACAATGTAGACCACCACTTGTGAGTCGTCATCCCATCTCTGCCATCTCGAATGATCGCCCATTAATAGCATCCCACGGGTCTCGACCTGCAACATATTGAAAGAATTGAACTTCAAAGCTAGAAGGATGCTACCCTCGCTAACTGCAAATCCCACATTATGGGATTCTGCCTCACTATTGTTGTTCCTAATGGTGGAGCTCATAATGGCTGAGACATCAAATACCCTCCCAACCTTTGAACCCCCATGCCAAATGATTGCGCTAGCATTTCTAGGACCTCAAAAATGATCAAACCCACATGTCCAAATGACCTCACACCTTGGTGGGCCCTAGTATGATAAGGAAATATTGATGCAGGTAGTTGCATGTGGGCTGTTGTGCCCTCTTCGCCATCTACCTCCTACCTCCTCCAAAATGATTGCCAACCCAAGGAAACCCACATTGCTATATCTTCTCTAAGTGATAGGAAAATGATGATTTCTAATGGATGTTATGATCTTTGAAGGACAAATTACTTGATCTAACATCTACTTTTTATGATTTTACTAATGCTCTCCTCATTTTATGTATGGATATGCTTACTGCACCTTTTCTTGCAGGATTTATGGAATCATCTGCAAGAGCATTGGGGGCGTCCATAGAGAAGGAGAAAGGGAAGAAATCTACTAAGGTCCCAAGGGGAAAAGAGGAAAAAGATCAAATGAAATAAAAATTCCAAGGAGTGGAGGTTACCACCAAGGTTACAAATGAGTAGGATACTATGAGAGATACCAACATAGGATAGTTTAACATAGATGAATTGAAATAGAGGGATCATCAACCCCACCATGAAGAATGCCAAGAAAATTAGAAAAAGTGGTTTGGCTAAGGTAGCCGATTTCTCGCCAGCTCTCATGGTCATTGAATTGGTAATGGCTTGCAGAGAAGCCTATCAAGAAAGTACTAGAAGAATCATTGATCACGATGGAAAAGTGTTGGCCAACCTCTCCTCTAGGTCCATAGGGAAATCCTTCCACATCCCCACCTTTGATCTCATGGAGGAAATAATGAAGGAATATGCAAAAAGCACATGGAAGATTGACGCTCTAGGATCTAAGAAGTTGATTAATCTATATTGGTTGAAAGAGAAGAGGGGCAACACAAAAAAAGTGCCTCAAGAATTGTTTAGAAGTGATTTCTATGATGACTACCATGAATTGGTGACCTTGCTAAGTAGGGTCATGGGCATCTCGACTACAACCTACTTCTAGGACTAGATGCTCTATTTCATAGAGGAGATCATTCAAGGAAAAGAAAAGTTTCACTAGGCTATGATGATTAGCAACAACTTATATGAGAAATTCCTAGTGGTCAAGAAGACCTCCCATTTTTACATGACCTTTTATTTGCTCTATCTTCTGGTTGATCCCTCTCCACATAGAGGATTATTTGTGGCATAGAGTCCAACTTCAGCAAGACAATTGAAATTATATGACAGGCATCCACAACTCCAATACTAGAATTTTAAGAAGGATTACTGCCAAGTAAATGATACCTTTATTGGGCAGATCATTAGAATTCTTGGAGGGGAATTTGAGAGGAGAGTCATACATAGATCCCATGCATTCATCCTCTGATTTAGATTCTTATTTATCCACTTTCCCAAATTATCCTACATCTGAACCAAGGGATTCTCTAAGAGGCCATATAAGCCACCTTAGTATCCAAATGATTGATTGATTCTACTGGAAGTCTCCAAATAGTTGTAGCATGCACATACTCTTATATGTGACAAACACAGGCCAAGCATTCCTTACCCTCTCACTTTTGTCCAAGACATGTATGCTATTGCCACATCCCAATGTGTAGAGTATTAGGTGAAGGAGATCATTGAATACAACTTGGGCCTACACACTCCTCGACCAAGATGGATCCATATGGAATGTTGAAGAAGATGTTTGGGAGAGAATATGCCCACTTGCACAACATTGAGGATTTTTGGGCTAATTTCCAAGATGACAAGGAGGTACCCATGAGGCACTATATGTGTATGACTGCCTATTTTGTAAAGATAGTCAAACAATTCACAGTCCTAGATCAAATTGTGGAGGATGAGAACATTGTTATACATCCAAGGTTTGATGTTGTAGCCAACTTACCATTTCCTCTAATTGACTGGAACAAGGAAGTGGTCAATGAACTTGACATTCTAAAAAAACCAGTGGAGCACAAGATGAGGTAGTGGATAGATGCATAAATCACTCAACTAAAGATCCAAGGAGATACATTGACATATGGTGACCTCGAAGATGAGCTCGAGAGAGAAATAGATAGTGGGACTATTGCTGCCCAAACTAAAGAAGCTTCAAAATCTACTCCCACTACCAGGTCAAGGAAAAGAAAAGATGTAGTAGGACACTAGCCAAAACATAAAGTGTATTCAAGAAATGCTTCAGAGGTTGAGACCTCAAAGAGAGCAAAGAAATCAAGTAGATTCTTTGATGCCCACAATCCAGGAGGACCGCTTACATGAAGGAGAAGAGGAGGAGGCAAAGCAACCCAAGTCACCACTTGCCACCTCTATTCTTGCTACTACCACCACTGCCACTGCCATTACCCCTCCTCTAGCATCAGAAGAATTACCTAATTCCTCTCCACCCATGGTGGACATCTCAATTCACCTTGCCTTCACCTCACTAACCACACCCATTATAGTAAGAGAGTCCTCCTTTGCCACAACATCCCCAATCTCATCCTCTTGAATGCATCCATCCACTACTATTCCTCTAGCCTCGAAAACAACAATGCCTACCCTCACTCTTCTAGAGGCCTTTGCCTGACACATGAAGAATATATCTATGGAGCCCTTTGGAGTACTGAAGAACCCAATAGTACAGGTTGCTTTATCTCAAGCCATTGTTGGTCTCCCTATCCCTCCCCTGATGGAACCACCCAAAATGGAGATGACCATGCAGATCTCAGAAGAGCTAGAGAGACAACATAGGGAAGTAGCCAAGGAAAAGGATGATGAACCTGAGGATCCATTCAAGGATGACTACCATGAGAATTCAAAATATCAACACTTGGTCATCGATGAGGTAGTGTATGAGCATGAAATATCACAATCTTTAGAGGAAGATGTCGAAGACCCTGGTGCCAAGTATATAGTAGAATCCTCAGACCAAAAACTTGAGGAAGAGTTGTCCCAAAAACTCAAAGACATTGGGAAAGAAGTTGAGAGGAAATCTTCTAAGGACAAGAAAGAAACAAATGAAGACATGGAGGTATCTACAGAGCCTTTGACTAAGGAGCAACATGAGGGCCTCACTCAAGAAGAAGAAATGCCTCCCATAGGGGAAGAAGAAAGGAAAGAAGATGAAGATGAAGAGGAATATAAGCCCAAAGAAGAGGCTGAAACAAAAAGAAGCCCTAAAGAAAAATGTCATACAAAGCTCGAGAAAGCAGAAGAAGAAAAGACATCTAAAGGGGAAGATAGCCCCAAAGAAGACATAGCTGCTACTAGGTCACAAGGAGGAAACACCATATTCATCCATGACTCAGATGAAGAAGAAGAAAAAATAGAGCAGGATGTCTTGGGCCATGAAGAAAGAGAAATCTAGCACACTCAAAGAGAGGAAGGTGATCATGAATCACCAAAGGAGGAATCTCATATGCCTGAATCATTAGAGAAACAATTACAGAAGAAAACCCCTACTCTCATGGATCCTAAGGAAAGGTTGGATGCCATCCTAGCATGAGCTCAGATAGGAGCAAAGAAAGAAAAGAAGCCAAGGGTCTATTCCAATATCATGATGGATGCATCGGGATTGAGGATAGTACAAATTGCTTCTTCGGTAATGGACAAGGTTGAAGGAGTTAGCTACAATATCTCCACCATCGACTTGGGAATAGCCACCAAAGAACAAAAGATTGATCATCTCCAGGGGTTGGTCACCACTATCGTGCATCAAATGAACAACTACCAATCCTCCAAGGAGGAGCTAAAGGCACAAGTGGTGGATCTTACCGCTTACATTCAATAGTGTTCCTCTACTAGAGAACTACAAATGATGTCATTAGCTCCGCCACTACTGTTGTCCAAGGAACACATTAGAAATCTGCACAACAACTTAAAGAAGATACAAATATTCTATCTCTCTTGAAAGGTAAATCTCTATTAGTAAGCCTCAAGAGATAACCCCAAGGTCTCTAATGTCAGGTCTTGACAATGCATAAAAAACTCAGTGATAAATGTGAAAATGTTGATAATCACAAGGGGCCTTACAAATGAACAATGTTGGAAGCGTTCTTTCATCAAATGCAACAATATGGTGATGCTTTTAATCCTAAAACTAACCCAGATTCAAAATAAACAACAAAAGAGATAAGGGTTAAGAGAGATTCAACTCTAAACTAGCTCCTAAGATTAATCACAATAATGATAAATGCTGCAAATGGACAGATCTCTAATAAAACCAATCTCTACTTGATCAAGGACAAGCTCACAACTCTACAAAAATGGTGCAATCTTCTAAGGAAACTAAATATTTTTAGACTATGAATATTCATCAACATACCCAATAACTGCCACAATGTAAACAAGCATCCACAGTTGAACTTAGCACAAAATGAGGCCTAGACTAACTTTATACAACAAATTACAATCAACAAATTACTAAAAGTATGGATCGTAGATCGATCAACATCATTAAAATTTTACCATTATTGCAAAAGAACTAAAATCTAACATCTAACATTGAGAATTGAGAACAAGAAACCATAAACTATCAAAGTGTAACACAAATCTTTCCAAATCAAAAATCCAATTGCATTAACTTCTCTAGCATTACATAACAATTTCTAGTCTCTTTCCTCTCCTACAACTACAATATTGCATAATCTAGCTCCTAACTTAGCCAATTCTGGCTTCTAATCAACTCTTCTAACCTAGTCTCCCCTCTTTTACAAATGAGAAGACACTGGCCTTTTATAGAAAATTACATTTTGAATCAATGGCCATGATTTAATTCATCTAATGGCCACAATTGCACTTCTAGAAGCATCAAGTTGTTACATTTAATTTGGGAGCTTATGGTACATCATCATCCAATTGCATAAGAGCAGTTACATCATGGAACAATGAGAAAACATAATTATGCCAGCTTGTCATTAATAAAAATCTTGATTGGTTGATGAAATCAACTTCAATATGTCTTCTAGAAACTCCTTCCAACTGTAGACAGTTTGGGCATGGATTCATATGCAAGCCCCACTTTTAAAATTTGAAATGAACTCTTCAATATTTCCCTTTTGGCACGAATCCATATGCAAGTTCCCCTTTTCTCCATCTCAAGAATTTCATTTTCAGGAACATTTTAAAATTTCAAGAAAAAATTTCCATTTTTGGAAAAAAATTACATTTCAGGAAAAATTTCCATTTTGGGAAAAAATCATTTTTCGAATTTTTTCATTTTTGGAAAAACAATATTTGAATTTTTTTTTCCATTTTTCCATTTTGGGCTTTTGAGGGGTCTTGGAATTTTCCAAAAATGGAAATTTTGGGGTTTTCCTTTAGGGACAGAAATTCCCGAATTCCCTATAGGGTCAAAATCCCCTAAACTCCATAACTTTTTCTAGAAGGAATTTTCAAAAACATCAAAAAGCAACCCGACCTAATTTTTCATCCTCTATCCACAGGTGCAAAAAATATTTACATATAACATTGAAAATTCACTTCAAAATCCCCACTTTCAAATTCCAACACATGCGAATTTCCCCTAGAGCCTCAAAATATTGTCCTCATCAAACCCAGTCTAGACTTAATCCCAAAATAACCTCCTAAGAAGAGCAAAACCAAAATTTGACCAAGCCAAGATGTAGAGATGCAAAAGAAAAAAAGAGGGTTGCCACCTCTGGTGGGGCATGTGTGCAACTACTAAAGAACTACCAATGATGTTGTTAGCACCACCACTACTGTTGTCCAAGAAACACATTGGAAAATTAGAAAGAAGAAAGAATTGGACCAAAGCTACTAAAGCTTGGTTCTAGCGGGTAATTTACAATGGAGATATGGGCATTGGTCATGTTGTCTGGACAACAAACAAGTTTTGGGAAGTGCAAAAGAAGCTATAAGGCATAGAGAAATGTCGTACTGACTTCCCAAAATTATATAGGATTACATATCCTAAACTTGAGGCTACCCTCAAAATGCCTGCGAGAACTTGGGAGAAGGAGTTGGCCTTGGTAAAGGATGATCATTGGCTCATCGAAACATGGTAAATGGGCCTAGACCACCGAAGAGAAGTATTCGAGCTAGTGCTCCATGAAGTGGAGCTCGACTTGGAATGGGTCAAAGAACATTGGCCAGATTGTGAGGAATATTTAAATCTCATGATAGACTATGACATGTCGGTTGTCGAGTGAGATCCTGAAAAGATAAGGCCTTATTTTCATAAGAAGATGAAGAGCAGGGCTACAGATTCACTAGCACAAGATTTTATGGATTTTTTTTGCCTGATACTTCGCTCAATTAGAACAGGTAATCAATAATATGCTGAAATTCATGAAGAATTGGGAGTTGATCACCAATAGGTCCAAGAAATTGACCTTCCAAGTGCTCCAATTTGACATCCTAGAATGGGATAAACTTTAGGTGCTAATGGGTAAATTCATAGAGTATGCCACTATGAAGAAAAATGAAGGAAATCCTATTATTGATGATGAATTCCTCACAGTGTATCTTTAGCAGAAAGGAAATCAGCTAGAAGACAAAAGTGCTACAGTGCCAGGACACTAGAGGACAAAATAGTTATAAGACAAAAAATGTAATTTTCCATTGTAAAATATTGGAGGGAAGGTGAAACCCTAATTTGTAGTGTATCTTGGCCATGCAATGAGATTAAATCTTGGCCATTTATTTTTCGTTTTGAAAACTATAAATAGGGGGTCTCCTCTCATTTTCAAGAGGGAGTTTAGTTGTTATAAGGACATGCTACTGAAATTCTAATAGAAATTCATTGATTTTGGTGGATTCTTGAGTTTCTTTCAGGTTTCATGATTCATCTCCTCATAGTTGATAGATTTGAGTAGATTTACTTTGTTGATATATGTGTTTTACATGTTTTAATAGTTTAGTTAATGTTATTCATTGATGTTGAAGAATACTACTATGTTGATGCCCTTCCTTGTTGATGCTTTTTGTTGTTTGTTGATGATAAATAGCGGTGTAAAGCTATTCTAAACATAAATTCATTGTTGCACTTAAACTTCATCTTTTATTCATTCTTTGTCGTTAATAAATAGTTGAAAATTTATAGACCTTAGAAGATAACACTAGTTCCATGATACTGTTAGTTGATTTGGTTATGTGGAACTTAGTTTTAGGAAGATTGTCCATTGTAGTATCCTCCATTGTCACTATTCATTGATAGCTAAAGGTCTAGGAACTTCTTCCTTCCCCTTCCCTTTTGAATTTTCTTTGAAATAGTAATTAAAGTAAAGTTCTAGCATCATTGTAAAGCCAAATCTGATGATAAAAATGTATTTTTAGACTACTGTCCTGAACTTGAAACAATAGAAGATCATTTCAGAATTCCATAAACTCCATTTGATGATCCAATTCCCCTCCAAATTAACATACGTAAGACTTCCTTGTGATTACCTACAAATTACATGAAACAACTGAGATATTCCAAGCACTATAATGACCTGACACTTGAGTCCTTGGGGTAGTGATTTGTAGCTTGCTTGTAGATATACACCTTTCAAGAGAGGTAATGCATTTATGCATTGCCTCTATTGAGAATTGCTAAAACACCCATCAATAGAACTGGTGCTAGAAGGAGGGCCTTCCTTGTGTTAAGCTTGATCGAATCGGTTCATTCTCCCTTGAAAGATTTCATAGCTCATTTTAAGATCCACTCCAAACAAAGGGGAATTCTAAGAACTACAGTAGCCTACCAAGGCTAAGAGAGCTAAAAGAGGGAAAGCCACTTGATCATCTTTATCTGCTCCATCCACTTCACCTCCATCCTCACCTCCTCCTTCCATCCCTCCGCACCACACTCATCCCTCCTTTCTTGCATCCACTTCCTCCACTCAGTTGTCCCAAGTTGCCCTTCAGCTGCTCACTTCCCACAACTAGGGCGCTGCCCCTGCCCCATCCTTTCAAGTCCAAGGCATAGCCCCCGGTTGCTATTGCATAGAAAATACAACCTCCACCTCCCCCCATGACTTGGATGGGAAACAATCCTTCCCCATTGTCCTTCAACAATTATCATGACATGCCAAAGAATCTGTAGTGCTTTTGCATGAAGTTTCATCCTCGAGATCCATAAAGGAGAGTAGAAAATCATATAAAAATATTTCAAACAACAATGAAAGACATGCAAATTGATCATGAGGACATGCCTTGTCGACTCTTTCCTTATTCTCTAGGTGAAGAGGCCTTTTATTGGTACATCAATTGTCCAACGGGGTCCATCACCACTTGGAACCTCTTGAAGAATTCCTTTTTACAGAAGTACAAGATTTTGGTTATCCTTTTTGAATTATATCAGCAATTCATGTCCATCCGTAGGGAGGTCAATGAGCCAATCAAATCCTTCAATGATCGATTTCATCAGGCATACAATGTGCTTGATGATTCGACAGTCTTGTCAGTTTACTATGTTTCCCTAGACAATCTCACCACTACATTGGTGAAAAGAATGTGCCCGACACCTGCTAGATTGGTAAATGCCTATGTTGAGGAAGTCATAGCCAACATTGACTTGGGGAAAAATATTTCTAGTTTGTTGCCTTGCTTGGGACAGGTTGCTCATCCCATGCAGATTTAAGGGCTTACACAAGCTTTAGCACATCAGATGCCCATTATGAATCAAGTTCCACAACTGTCCATAATTCCTCATTTAGGACCACCAATGAATCAGGCACCTTCAACACCTCACTACTTGCAACCGCAGTAGCAACATTTCTATCCTCAATAATCTCAAGTTCTTGCATATTTACAAGGGCCAGAGTTCCCATCTTCCCAACAAAACCAACCAATAGTACAACTGATTTTCCTCTAGAACCGGCCATCGCAACCGAGAAATACAAAGAAGGATCGACTAGATGAACTGACATAGATGATCAGGAAAATTTTTATGGAGATGAAACACTTAAGAAACCAGAGCAACTAGATGCAAGCTTCTCAATGCAGCATCCAGGCCAACCTCAATAGGGAGAAGAGTGATAACTATGATGTAGGTGCCTTATCAGGGAAAAATTATAAAAAAAGATTGCATAATTCCAACTAGAACTTTGAAAGGAGGCCTTTAGAGAGGTAGAAATGGACATGGAATACAAGACCAAACAATGGAGGTGTACCTACCCCTCTAGACTAGCCAAAAAACATCAATAAAATGACAAGTGGAGTATACTTAGCCAAGGCAGCCTTGTCCGGATGGTGTTGGATCCATAAAAAAAATAGGCACTTAGAATTGGATTGCCCCAAGTTCCAAAAAACTACTGAAAATTTTCAAGTAGAAGTCCAGAATGCCATTGACAGTGCAGGTTACTGAGACATAGTCCCATCTGAGCCTTACGATTCTTCTATGCTTGTAGTCATTCAAGCTCCATTCCTACGAAGCGAAAGCAATGCAACTGAAAAGGAGATTGGTACTACAAAGGATGAAGAAGAAAAATAGGTAAGTAATGAAGAAAATTTATCCGAGCTCTTTACCTCAGTAGACAATGGTCCAATAAATGAAGAAGAGTTACATGAGGATGAAGTTCAAATGTTTTATCAAAGGGAAACCCCTTATAACTTAGAAATAGGCAAACAAGAGGGCCTTTCATGACCTTTATTCCATCTAATAACTTCAGCACCCCTCCTGACCTCAATGTTAGCAACAACCTAGGTTACCCCAAGTTCCCACTCAATACTTTAATAAGAACAAGCAACCAAATCAAGTGCAAAACCAATCTACTAGTTCCGCCCAAGGAAAATTTTCTGAGGTTGAAATTGAGAAAATGGGTGAGTATGTAGCTGAAGAATTCAAGAAGGTCAAAATAATCTTGTCAACCTTTGAGTTGCTCAAAGTCCCTGCAGTTAGGAACACTTTCTTTAGATTGATCAAGGTGACTACTTCTAAGTCAACACAAGAGATCCCTGCCAAGAGAGTCTCTTTTGATGAATTACAACATGAGCCTGTAATCCATGAAATCATAGGCAAGAAAAAGGATGCTCCCTCACATCAGCAAATGGGAAAGCAACCTGCCAAAGAATAGAGTCAAGTACAAACCAAGGATAAGACCAATGAGAAAGATAAAAATTAGGTAGTTCAAGTAGACACACCCATGGGATTATTCCAAGGGTAGTTAGAAACACTAACCTTTCTCACCACTATCAAAATATTTGGGAAGTATTTGCACAATTTCCTGATCAATTCAAGAGCATCAACTAATGTCATGCCCCCTTATATATGCAAGGCTCTGGGAATAGTTCCCAACCCTTCCAAAAAAAAGGTGACCTAACTAGAGAAAACTAAGGTAAATATAGTTGATGAAATCAATCAAATCCCTATGCAAATTGCTATAGATCCAAGGGTACAACAAGTTATTGACATCCAAGTTGCGGATATCCTATATACGTATGGCATAATATTGGGGTGGGACTTCACCAGGGAATTTATGTGGCTTCCATGGAAGGGGCTACCAAACCAGATCCACATAGACTAGGATCCATGCATGAAATTTATGATTACAAAATACAACACCAATGAGGTGCTATTTTCTTAAATAGAATTGGGCAATTACTACCACGTGGCTTACCAAGAAGAATCAAAGTTCCAAGAAGAGGAGCCAACATAAGAGGTTTTCCCTGTGTTGTCCAACACTCCCACTAATTTAGCCTATATTCCCCAGAGCACTGAAATGCTTGTTGAATTAGATGATGAGGAATCTTGTGATGATGGTAATTTGGGACTATTAGATGGATTCTAGGACCTCATAGAAAGGTGCGTGCAAGATCAGGCTAGCTTAGGGACAAGGATGGATTTCAAAGAGCTCCTATTTCCCATTTGGTGTAGGGTCCACAATGCTACCCATTTAGAATTTCAATGTTGTCTTTGTCAAACAACAATTGCTCACATGAATGGACAAGTTGTGCCCAAAGAGGAGTTGCTAATGGGGTAGCTTTCCCAGAACAATGATGAACTTGTGACTTTTCTAGAAGTTGTTGGTACAAGTTTGTAGCAAAGGAATGATGAATGTATGATCAACCCTAGAGCCAAAGAACCCTCCAAGTTTTGGACATTGTGCTTTGATGGGTTTAAGTTCAAGCAAGGAGTAGGAGCTGGGTTTGAACTCATCAACCTCATAGGTAAGACCTACTTTGCTGCTCATAGGCTCTAGTTTTATTGTATGAATAAAGTAGCAGAGTACGAAGCACTTGTTCATGGTCTTTTGATGGCCCCAAGGAAAAAGGTCAAAATGTTGCAAGTCTTTGGTGACTTAGAGTTAGTAGTGAAATAAGTCAGGAAATCATATTCTTGCCATGATAGAAGGTTAGCAAACTATAGGAATAGGGTATGGGACATGTTAGAGAGCTTAGATGCATTTAATATTTAGTTGATTCCTTGCTCCCAAAATCACACTATTGATGCCTTGGCTCAAGCAGCCAACACCCTTCAACCTCTATTATTATCTAGTCTCAAAAGGTTCATTGTTGAGCTTACTTCCACCCCATATGTGCTGGACAACATTACCAATTTCCAACTGATCAATGAAGATAAGCACATATTGGATTTTATTACCAGTTCTGATGTGTTTGTAGCTCAAATAATTAATGAGGCTGAGTCCAAAGAGGCTAAATTAGATATAGAAGGGGTTATCAACCTCAATACCAACACAATCCCTAGGGGTATGGTTTAGCTTGAGTGGATATTTGATTTAGACTAGATTAGGGATTAGAATCAACAATCGAAGGACTCCATCAACAATCAGCGTGACACTCATAATCTTGGCACACTCGAAGAGGTTAAAAATGTATTCATTAGCAAAGTGTGCACACCAAAAGAAAAGAAAGGGATCATTGATGCTTTTTGGAAGTATCATGATGCATTTTCTTGGATCTATGAGGATTTAAAGACATATGACACCTTGATCAGCACACACACCATCCCTCTCAAGCTGGATGTGAGGTTGTTTTGATAGTGACAATATCCTATCAATGCGCTATTTGAGCCCATCATCTACAAGGAGGTTCATAAGTTGTTTTTCTGAATTATCTTTCGAGTTAGGCACTCCACGTGGGTGGTTAACTTGGTTCCAGTTAGGAAAAAGAATGGAGAAATTAGATTATTTGTATATTTTCACAAATTGAACAGAGCTTTTGAGAAGGACAATTATCCCATGCCCTCAATGGATGAGGTGTTACAAATTGTCAATGGATCTCAAATGATGTCCTTCTTGGATGGATACTCTAGGTACAATTAGGTAATATGTAGTACACAGATAGGCTCAAGACAACATTCACTACCAAGTGGGGAATCTTTGCATACAAAAAGATTCCATTTGGACTCATCAATGTTGGCGCCACATTCCAATGTGCAATAGTTATCACCTTTAAGGATCTGATCGAAAAAGGTATTATCATCTATATGGATGATCTCACAGTGTTTTCCAAGAAAAGAGAGGATCATGTTGCTTATCTATGCAAAGTTTTTCAAATGTGTAGGGAATTTGGAATTTCCCTTAATATGAAGTGTATCTTTGGAGTTATAGAAGGCAAGCTGCTCGAGCAAATATTTCAGAGAGAGGAATATCAATAGACTCCAATTGTATTCAAGAAATAATAAAAATTCAACTACCAAGAAGCAAGAAAGAGCTGAAATTTTTTTGTGGGAAGATAAATTTTGTCAGAAAATTCATTACTAGCTTTGGGTATATGCAGGATCATGATGGGCCAAAAAATGGTGATATGATGGGTATCTGTAGGGTATGTGGCTGATGACTTTTTTTTTACACAAAATTGATGAAATGAAAATGGTTTTAAAGGAGATTCTCGACCACCAATATAAATTATTCTTTACTTTGAATTTATTAAATAATCATTATTCATTTTCTATTTGAATTACAACTAAAGTCTTGATTGATAGGATGATTGAAAAACATCTATAGATTTCAAACAATATCAAATTTTTTGAATTCAAAACATGCATCACATTTTATGCTTCACATACTATAGGATTAAAAAAAGAAAAATTGAATTTCATGAATTTTTTTCCAAGTTAAGGTGGTCGACATACGATTTTTTATATTTTTTAAAAGTTGTAATAAAAAAATTCATAATTAATTATTTACTTGGAAAAAAATTACAAAATGATATGCATCACATTAGAACATGAGTCATCTACTTATATCTAAAATATTACAAAAAAAATTATCATTTTATTGTGGTTAGGGTTGTTAGATAGACACCTACTTATTTTTTCCCTGAAATTGAAGTACTACTACATTGAAATTTCAAATTTTCACCAAATAGATTTAAAAAAAAAAAGACTTAGTTTCTTACATATTTTTGAAATAATATAGATAACTTATTCAAATTTTTACATTAACTTGCATAACTCTAATTTTTCTAAATTTTTCGCCACTTAAGGGCCTATTTTTTCCATGATGATCCTGCACATACCCCTTTGTTGAAATAGTTAAGCCACTCAATGCCATGCTAAAACAAGATGACAAAGTTGAGTGGACTTCAAAGGTGAAGCAAGCCTTTGAGGAAATCAAGAAAACAATTGCTGATGTGCCCGTGTTGGTCATCCTAGACTACCTAAAGCCATTCTACATTTACTCATTTTCTTCAAACCATTCCTATGCTAGCATATTAACTCAAAAGGATGATGAAGTGAATACCTTATTTCCTTCATTAGTGCTCCATTAAAGGACACTAAGCTAAGATATCACAATGTGGAAAAACAAGCATACACCGTGGTAAGGGGAGTTAAGAAATTCAGACATTACATCCAGTGGAATAAGGTGTTTACCATAATGCCTGACCTGATAGTAAAGAGGTTTCTGATGCAGAGTGAGTTAGGAGAAAGAAGAGAAAAATGGGTCACCTTGCTGTAGGAATATGACATGGAGATTCAGCCCATGAAACTAGTAAGGGGGCAAGCCCTTACTTGTATGACAACTGAAACTTTGATTGAAGCAGGACCTGAGCTTACTATCCAACAATATCAACTTGAGGATGTCTCTCTTGGAGAGTGGTATGACAACATTGTCTACTACTTGTTACATAAAAAGTTCCCACCTTACCTACAGGGAGTCCCAAAACATGCTCTTCGGCTAAAAGGAAACAACTATATGTTGCAGGAGTACATACTATACAAGCTGAATCATAAAGGGACCTACCTCACATGCCTTAGAAAACAAGAGGAAACATGAGTATTAAAGGAGTTTCATGATAAATTTGGCACTAGTCATGGGTCTAGTCCTTCCACCACTCATCAAATCTTATGGTCAGGTACTATTGGCTGATAGTATTCAAGGATGCACACAACCATGTTCAAACTTGCCATGTGTGCCAGATTGTTGTAACCAGATAACACAACAATGTTGTCTCACTACAACCAGTGTTGGAGGTAAGACCGTTCATGTAGTGGGGTCTCAACTTCATCACTCTAGTAAGCCTGCCATCCTTTGAAGGTCATAGGTACATCCTAACCACCTTTGACTATTTTACTAGATGGACAAAAGTGATTGCATGTAGGCAATGTACAACTGAGGTAGTTACTAATTTCCTTGAAATTTTTACTCTGAATCATTTTGGTTGTCCATATGCTCTTGTCTATGATAATGTCCTTGCCTTTTCCTCAATCAAATTTTCTAGTTGGGACTTTGAATATGGCATTTATCTCAATTTTCCATCAAATTACTACCCTTAAGGCTACGACCTTGACGAATCCACAAACAAAAACTTGATTACTGTGATTAAGAAGCTGCTTGATAGGAACCCCAAAGACTAGTACACCCAGTTGTGTTTTTCCCATTGGGAAGATCGTACGCTCAACAAAGCCTCCCTGGGTGATTCCCCATTCCATCTCATGTATGGATTGGAGCCTATCTTCTCCATGCACTTAAGAATCCCCACCCTCCAATTTATCAACACCTTTTATGAAGAGGGGGATTGTCTAGAAGCTCATTTAGCTGAGCTGCTCCACCTAGATGAAGTCTATGACCAAGCTATTGGAATTTTTTCCAAGCATCAGGGCATGGTCAAAAGATGGTTCAATCGATGGGTCAAAGTTAAGGCCTTTAGAATTGTTGATTTGGTCCTATGTTGGGACAACACCCATGAAAAGAAAGGGGGCGATGAAAAATTTGACAAGCTTTGGCTTGGGCCCTTTCAAGTTTCTAAAATTTTAGGAGATAATTATTTTCATCTCAAGACACTAACTAGTGAAGAGGTCTCGTTGCTTGATAATGGGAAACATCTTAAGCATTATTTCCTTGTCTAAGCTCTACTGAGCTAGCCTTTGTAAATACTTGTACATAGGTTCATTTTGGTCTCCTTTGCTTTGTTGTCTCAATTTTCTTGTCTCCTAACTATCTTGTTTTGATAAGGGTTTCCTTTGTTTCTTATGCGGTGGTCATGCCCATTTTGACAGATGGTTCACTTTGTTGCCCGCTCTTTGTGTTCTCTAGAAAAATATTCACTCCCAACTATTGATCTTTGATTGTTGTTGTGCGGTGGTCTCCTTGAACTCTGACTTGACCTAGAACATGACCCTTAGTTGAATCCTTTCACACTCATCTTAGATCATGCACAAGACACATTAATTGTTTCTGAAGAGCTATATAATGACCGTCATGAGGGCCTAATAAGTGAAAAATCCTAAGTATGCTCCATTGAACATTATGATTCTAAACCCATAGTAAGCTTCGATGCTTACACAGTTTAGAAAAAGAAAAGAGTACTAAAAAGAAAACATCTGAAAAGGAAAGAAAGAAAGGAACTAATAAAAATGAGGCAACTTTGTGGTTGTGCGAATAACTCTATTACGGATATGGACACCCGGTTGGCAGTAGAGCAATGTTCATGGGATCACAACGACAACTCTATTGGGGCTATGGATGCCTAACTGGTAGGGAGGCAATGTCCAGGTTACTTTTGGGGTTAGACAATGAATGTAGCTTGTTTTGTTAGATTAACTCATCATTTAAGTTTTTGATGAAAGGTAATGAATTCACCACACACACACTTCTAAGATGTTCATTTGATTTGATACAATTAAGGATCTTTTTTCTCCTTCAAATTCCTTCGTTCACTTATGGAAACTGACTCTTGGTCTACGAAACCAAAGATTATAGGTTCTAAATGAGTCGTTATCCTTAGAACGCTCATAAGCATTATGTAGTAGAGTTGCCATTTTTTGTTCCTATAGCACACACACCCCATTCAAAATGGGGACCCTCTTTTTCACTTTTTCTAGGCCATTTCTTCATTTTCCTCATTTTGTGTGCCCCCTATTTTGAGTCCTAACTGGTCAATAAGTCCTAAAATTATCATCTTGAGTTGACCAAGTTTCACTAACCTTGAAATTTTTAAGTCTTCTACTTTTGCGGGGTTCCTCTGGCAGTTTTCCTTAAGACCTTAAAACTGGTGACCTTTTCCCATTGCAAGTCTACCCATGTAGGTTGCACTTGGCAGAATTTTGTCTTTCCTTCATTGTTTATACAATTGCTGAGTTGGCATGTCCACCCACACTACGAGATCCGCGACCTCTATTGTTGTTTCTTTCACCGACCTGTCAAACAACAAACATTTGGGTGTCGCACACCCCATGGGATCTGCAATTCCCACTGTTGACCATTTCAAAATCAGTGTCCACCATTTGTGTCTGATGTTGTATGAACATTAAATGAGGGAATTTAATGGATAAAATTCTATAAATAGTGAAGTTGACAAGTTATTTTCACCGACATTCTTGCTAAACTTGTTAGAGATCCTTCTACTTTAGTCGCCTTCATGCCCACGCTGCCTTGAGGAAAACTTCAAATCCTTCTACATTGGCTTCCATTGGGTTTTCCAAGTAGGTTTTCTGCTATCGTGCATGTCATATGTTTTTCATGGAATCTTGCAAATTTGTTTAAATATTGAAGAGGAAAACCTTGGAACTAGATAGAAAACTAGATTCCACACAAAACTCACATTTTAGAATTTGGAAATCCTTTGAAAACTATCTCGTTGAGGCCATATAGAACCTAACACCTTAGTCACCATTCTTGACCATGGTTGTCAAGCCCTTTCTACTCACAAGTGTCCCACGACTGTTCTCTTAACCTGCTAAATGACAAACTTCAAACTGAGGTCACCACCCTTGATGGGCCCATGCACGCGAGTAGACACCACCTCCTCACTGCCACTAGTGAACTAAATGAAAATCATTTAAGTCAAGCAGGTTGCTCATGACCCCTGCGGGTCCATGAGTATAGGTTTCAGCACATGGATGGCCTTCTTTGTCCCACCATTTCTCAACAGCTATTTTCCCGCAACCTTCCGCCTAGCAGGTTCCATGGGAGTCTAGTCCATCACCATAGTAAAGCATTAAACCTTTGACCACATGGCATTTAAGGTGGGTTTCCATTGCTACTTCACCGCAATTTCATTGACCATCCCAAATAGCTAAACACTTGCTTCATCTCGAGTTGCAGACCCCGCATCTCTTGTCTCCCTCCTACATGCCCAAATGCCTAAGTATGGAGCTTTTGTGGGCTGAACTTTTCAGACTTTCATCTACAAGCTACATCTTCTCTTTTGGTCTTATGAATGGCATTGGTGTCTTGTCCATCCACCTTGTGAACTTTGTATAATGCACGTATGTTTGGGCCTTGAGAATGAAAATGACCAAGTATACTATTTGTGGACCCTCCATTGCGGGTCGTTGCTGTGTGTCCACCATTTTAAATGGCTAATGATCTTCATCCATCCACTTCGTAGGCCCCAACGCTGAATTTTTCCTGAGCCTTCATCAAAAATCACTAAGGTTGTGGGTGGGTAGTCTTTTTTGGATGGCCGTCTACGGGCTAACTTCCCATTTTTTCCATTGTCAAATAACTGAGTTTAGCCTATTGCCCACTATGTAGAACCCAATCCCTCTACCACCATCTAGCCAACTATGAACAAATAGCCCATGCCGATGGATTTTGCAGGCTTGATGGTACGGACTTCCGCTTATGGGACATCGTCTCATCTCTTCCATCTCAAACGATCACTCGATAACAATATCCCATCGGTCTCCACCAGCATCATATTGAATGACTTGAACTTCATACCTAGAAGGATACTAGGTATGTGCAGGATCATCATGGAAAAAATAGGCCCTTAAGTGGCAAAAAATTCAGAAAAATCAATGTTAGGCAACTTGATGTAAAAATTTGAATAAGTTATCTATATTATTTCAAAAATATGTAAGAATAAAATCTGTAGAAAATAGAATTTAGTTTCTAAACTACTAGGTTTATTTAAAAATAAATAAAATCTATTTGGTGAAAATTTGAAATTTTAATGTAGTAGTACTTAAATTTCAGGGACAAAATAAGAAGTAGGACACGTCTGTCTGACCACCCTAACCATAGTAAAATGATAATTATTTTTTATAAGATTTTATATATAAGTAGAGGACTCATGTCTAGATGTGATGCATATTTTTTTGTAATTTTTTTCCAAGTAAATAATTAATTATGATTTTTTTATTAAAACTTTTAAAAAATATAAAAGCTCGTATGTTTGACCACCTTAACTTGGTCAAAACTTCATGAAATTTAATTTTTCTTTTTTTAATCCTATAGTATGTGAAGCATAGAATGCGACACATGTTTTAGATTCAAAAAATGTGATATCGTTTGAAAGTTATAAATGTTTTTCAATTAGCCTATTGATTAGGACTTTAGTCATAATTCTAATAGAAAATGAATAATAATTATTTATTAAATTCAAATTAAAGAATAATTTATATTGGTGGAAATCTAAGAATCTCCTCTAAAAACCCTTTTCGTTTCGTCAATTTTGGGTAAAAAAGAGTTGTCAGCCAAATACCCTACAAATACCCATAATATTGCCACTTTTTGGCCCATCATGATCCTGCACACACCCTACTGCCCTCCTTGACTGCGGGTCCCACATTGAAGGATTCCATTTGTGGGATTCTACCTTGTTAGTGTTGTTCCTAAGGGTAGAGCTCATAACGGATGAGACATCACCTATGCCCAGAACCTCTAGACCCACATGCCAAATGATTGAGCTAGCATTTCTAGGACCTCAAGAACGATCAAAACCACATGTCCAAATGACCTAACACCTTGGTGGGCCCAATTATGATAAGGAAATTTTGATGCGAGTAGCTGCATGCGGGCTGTCGTGCCCTCTTCATCATTCACTTGCTGCCTCCTCCAAAATGGCTTCCAACCTAGGGAAACCCACATCCCTAGGCCCGCATTGCTATATCTTCCCTAGGTGAAAGGAAAACAATGATTTTTAATGGATGTTATGATCTTTGAAGGATGAATTACTTGATCTAACATCTATTTTACAAGATTTTGCTAATGCTATCCTCATTTTTTGTATGAATATGCTTATTGCGCATTTGCTGACAAGATTTATGGAATCAACTGAAAGATCATCGGGGGTGTCCATAGAGAAGGAGAAAGGGAAGAAATCTACTAAGGTCCTGAGGGGAAAAGAGGACACAGATCAAATTAAATACCAATTCTAGGGAGTGGAGGTTATCTCCAAGGTTACTACCGAGTGGCATATTGTGAGAGATGCCAACATTGGATAGGTTGACATAGATTAATTGAAACAAAGGGTTATCATCAACCCCACCAGGAAGAATGCCAAGAAAATAAAATAAAGTGGTTTGCTTGAGGTAGCCAATTTCTTGCTAGCTCTCATGGCCACTGAATTGGTAATGGCTTGTAGAGAAGCCTATCAAGAAAGTACCAGAAGAATCGTTGATCACGATGGAAAAGTGTTGGTTGAACTATTTGTTAGGTCCATAGGGAAAACCATACACATCCTCACCTTTGTTCCATTGAAGGAAACCATGAAGGAATTGTTGGAAAGAGACATTGCAAATGTCTTCTAGTGTTGTCATTTATGGAAACCCTAGCCGGTGATTGGATCTGCATGACACCATTTTCCTACACCGGCAGTTAGATTGAGGATAGTAAGGAAGAATATAACATCCGACAGTTTGGTGTTCAACGATTCACAAGCAAATTTCCAGTTGTTATTTTTAGTTGTGGATCTCACAAAAGGTGCATCAATGTATTTCTTGTGTTATCCAAAAATCTTAGTGCCTCGTGCCAAGTCATGTGCAAATTTGGAGATCTGGTTAATAATTTTTTGTTTATTAGTATTTTGGGGCCGACTCAGTTGATAAAATGTGGTGCAGATATTCAAGAAATGTTTATTCAAATATTTTTGTGTTTGATCATTATGGTTTGGGTCTGAGCTAAGTTGTGGTCAATTGTTGTGGATGCGAATTGGATAATTCTTAAAATTTGAGCCAACAATTACTAATATTTTTAAGCTTTATTAAAGTTGACTTTTTGCAATTAAATTGCTAGTTTTGGATATATATGTATGATCTATTATATAATTTTGATGTGTATGTGTGGTGTGTTGATGTGTATTACGAATATCAGAAGAGTGTTACAACGATTTTATGCACAGTTTCAGTTGCACATAAAGATTGTGTGGTGTGAGTCAGAGCAAAGCAGAGTAGAAGTGCAATATAAGTTAGAAGGATAGAAGATCAACAACTGAGCCTAACCGGAATTGTAATCAAGCATTTGTAGATGCTATTCTCTCAGTTCATTCTCTTGGATCTAATCCAAATCTTTGTAAGGTAGTGTTCCTTCCTATTTTGATCAGTGAGCTCTAGGAAGTGTGCCCGAATGCAAGTGCATTCTCATTTTGTAAACTTATTTTTGAGTATACTTAGATTAAATTGTGGATTGGCCATCCACCGTGGCTTTTCCCTAACAAGTTTTCCACATAAAAGATCCTTGTGTTATGGTGTTGTGGTTATTTTCTTTTTATCTCTGCATATTTCTTTTGGTTGAATGCTTAAACTAGGTTAATGATTAGAATACAAAAGTTAATTTTTGTAGAACACTGATTCACCCCCCCTCTCAGTGTTACTTGTTTCCAACAATTGGTATCAGAGCTAGTACCTTGAAAGAAGTCTAATAGCTTGGCCCAGATATCTTGGAAAGTGTTTTGAATGGATACAAGTAGTCTTCAACAACAACTTATAGTGGTTGTGGATGATCTTGACAAGTCAAAGTATGAGAACCAAGAAGTACAGGAAAGTCTTGAGAATGCAGAAAAATTCATCCAGTCATTGAAAGACAAAATCAATGAATCAAGGGAGAAAAGTAAGGAATTATGTGATCAGCTCAAGCAGAAGAACAAAAGCATGGAAGATGAACAAATCAGTCATGCCTTGAAGGAGAAAATAGAAGAGAGTGAAAAGATTTCTAGAGAAAATGCTGCCCTGAAGTGTGAGATGGAATCCATCATGATGAAAATTACCAAGGAAATTGAAGATAGAAAGAAAAATGAATAAAAGCTTGCTCAATCCTTGAAAGAAAAATTTGAACAATGCAGCCGATTGGACAATGAATTGGTACAATCTAAAAAAAATGAGGAAATTTTTGAAGAATATCTTGATGATCTTAGAGATGAACTTACTGCTACAAATGAGTACAAGGAGAAATTCAAAGCCAGTTCAACCAAATTTCATGAACTGATTAAAGGTTAGAGGACTAATGGTGATAGGTGAGTTCTTGGATATGAAGAAGGAGAAAGTTTCAGATTTGGACAAAAAAAAATTGGAGAAGGGAGATTCAGGCAAGGAAATCATGTGAATGGAGCTAGAAGGAATCTAGTAAGACAACCAAATGCTCAAAGATTCAATGGCTACTATTTTTCTTGCAACAAATTTGGTCATATGGCTTGTCAGTGTAGGAGCATAATGAACACAAGTGGACCATCATTCTCAAGTCATTTCTTTAATTGCTATTTTTATGGTCATAAGTCGAATGAATGCAAAGTTGTGATGAATAAATTTCATAGAGATAACAGATGCTATGCATGCAATAGACTTGGGAATATTGCTAACAAATGAAAATCAAGGCAAAATCAGTGGAACAGTTGGTCTGAAAAAAAAAAATGTTGTGTGTTACAACTACAACAAATTTGCCATATTGCTAGATTCTGTTGGAACAAAAGAGGTCTGGTAAGACATAATACATAGTAGGATGTCAAAGGAAAAGGGAAAGTTACTATAGATGTGATCAGGAGGAAAATACAAAAGAAATGGGTGAAAAATAATCTTTGTATTGAAGAAAATATGTTAGCACCAAAATTTACTTCTGTTAATTCCTCTGGGAATTAGTTTTAGGCCTTTGGCCTAGGGGGAGCTGTCAAAAAAATCCTTTAACCCCCTTACAAGAAGTTGATATTGGAATGTGGACCAGTCCAATAGGTGGATCAATGTTTTCTAGATGTTTCTCAACTGATTTGAGAAGGTATTATGCTGTATAGGAGATCCACAGAAGAATTATTTGTCTTAGTACATGGAAACAGAGTAACCAGATGAACTAGGGTAAAAGCATTTATTGCAACAAAAGGGTTAGTTGTGTGAATGATAAAAAGCCATTTTTATCCTTCATTTTTCACTTTGCATTTTGGAGGAAAGTAGTTTGAAGAGCCTTGGAGTGAACTTTGCTAAATTGTGGAGAGATTCAAAGCGTGAAGAATAATTTGCGATCAAAATCCAATTTGACGAAAAGGTATTTATTGAAAAGCCTGTGAATTTGTGATTTTCCAACCATGGCCACTACATTGGTAGTAGAGGTTAAGGAAAAACCCGATCCTAAATTCAAATGGAATCCTTATAAGTCTATTGAGACTGAGCCCTTAGGAGCATTTTCATGTATACTGTATGAAGTATTGTACACAGAAGATATTAGGGCTTAGATACATGCCAATATTGAAGAATTAGGAATCTCTCAAATAATGAATCTATATTCCCATCATATGATTAAAGAGGATTTTATTGCAAAGCCAAAATTTCAAACCCTAGAAGAGAAGAAGTTCATGCAGTTTACAAAATTTCCCATATTTGAAGAAAATGAATGGGTTAGATACATTTTGAGCCATGTTCATGCCAAGTTCATGTGGCTAAATATACCCTTCAAGATCACAAAAGAGGTTATATGTGCAGTCACGGGTCTAAATCCCACTGGTAGACTTCTAGTCTTCAAATCCATGAAGAGTGAGAAGGTTACTGAGGGCAATAGGTGCACATTGGGACATAAGGGCAATGACAATAGAAGATATTGCTGAAGTGGATGTAAAATTTGCATCAATGGTCATTGGCTACAAGATATAATATTCTATCTAGGATAATTATGTATCTGGTATGACGAAATATACAGCTTATGAAATGGTAAAGAAAAATGCAAAATATGACTTGTGCAATCTGCTCGAAAGTCAGTTGATGGTGAATCTGAGTAAAATCAAGAAAGATAAGAAGAATAATTTCAAATATGGTAATCTTCTATTGTGTTTATTTTTCTATTTCATGGATGAGGTTCTGAGTGTTGAAAAAGTACATTGGAAAAATGATGAGCCTATAGTTGTTCAGATAGGGAACATGTTGTTTGGAATTGGCGATCATTAGGTTAGGAATACTACCCTCTAGAGATACTCCAAAAATTTCTAGAATATGATGCATGCCAGGGAAAGAATTCCCACTTCAATTGTGGAATAGTGCAAAGACATTATCTACTTCATGGTGGATATTGACCAATGTTATATGGAAGTTGTTGATCCCAGAACAGTATGGATCATGCCTATGGGATACGAAGTAGAGGAAAACATTTTGAAGATGTATGCAAAACACTTGCTGAGTTCACCTTTGGATTAGGGAGAAGAGAGGTTTGGAAATTATGCAGAGAAAATTATGCAACTTCATATGTAATTGAAAAAACTGGTGATAGTTAGAAGAGTAAGGAAAGAGGTAGAAGTTTTTGCAGAAAATATGGGCATACCTATAGAGAAACTAAAAGAAGTGAGAAGGAAGAGAGAAGAGGTTGAAGCAGAGAAAGGAAAAATAGAGTTTTCTAGTCCGAGAGCTTCTTTTGTCCACACTAGATCTACAAGGAGTTCCCCATCCTTATCCACTACTGCAGTGAAGCCAGCTCAAGACAAGCCTTCTTGTAAAATGAAGAAGAATAAGGGAATAAGAACATATGAACCTATTTCAAAAGATGAGGAAACATTATCAAAAGAAGTTTTGAGAGAAATGAAGGCTACTAGAACTCAGGCTATCAAGTTAAACAAGAGAAAATCTTCCAGCAAAGAAGAAAAAGTAAAGAAGGAAAAAGTTGATAAACCTGGTATGCCAGTTGAGGAAGTTGAGAATGCAGTTATCAAGGATGGTAATCTTAAGCCCCTCTGTGAATTGTATGAAAATTTTGATAAATTAGGTCAAATAATTCTTGAAGAATCCATAATAAAACATATGAACATTTTCAATAAAGTTCTTTTCGAGATTATGTCTGGCTTACCAAAGAGTCTATATATATTTTGGAGTCAAGAAGATTAAGTGAAAGAACAAAAGAAGAGAATCTGAGGAAGATAATTCTTGTAGATTATGTCTATAAATGTCAATTGAGGAGATGAATTCACTTCTTGAAAAGGCTAAAAAGGAATTTAAGATCAAGAAAAGGGTGAATCAACTCATGATTGGTGAAACTGATGTTGTTGTTGGTGAAACCAAGGATATTCTGGAAGAGTTTATGTCAAAGAATAAGATTAATGTCAAGGAATTGAATACTAAAAATTTTCTGGAAAATGAGGAAGTTAATGTAGTTGTTGAGGATTTTCAAATTCCTCCTAATGTGGAAAATATAGATACACCTATGGAAATTGAAGATCCTAAGGTGGTATTAGTTGAGGAGAAGGAGGGGAAAAATGAAGAGGTTGAAGTGCCTAAAGGCAATCTGAAAATAGTCTCTAAAGAACCTAAGGTTGAAGAAGAAAAAGTTCAGGAAATTAGAGTGGAGGCAAGAGACACTGCCAAGGTAGTGAAGAAATCTCTGATGGAGTACCAAGAATATTTTGATCTTGAATTGGATGAAAGCTCAATAAATCTATCCACTTTGTCCCCAATTCAGATGATGAAGGTCACATCAATTAATCAAGCTAAGGCCAGTGAGAATATTTTGAAGTCTCACATAAAGGATAGTGAATTGCTAAGCCTTGCATCTAGAGTTCTACAAAAATTAATGCCTACTCATGTCATGGATCTATTTGGTTCCTCTTCTAGTGAGCTAAAGAAGCTCATAAATTTTATAAGTACTCAATTTGAGTCTCTTGAGAAATATGTTGAGGATAAAGTGCAAAAAGATTTTAATGGTAAAAGACTTAGTTGGTTGAAGGAAGTGATTCCAAAGGATAATAATTTGTTAGCCACTTGCATGAAGAACATTCGAGGTTCTATATTTGAAGTTGGGAAGGCCTATAAGGCATGTTTAATTTTGTCCAATTTTTCTGAAGGTAATGAGAAAAAGGTGAAGGATCTTGAAAATCAATTGGCTATCATTTTTGATATTTTTGATCCATTAGCTGGTGATGTTGCTTAGCAGGAAGGTCAAGTAACATCCCTACTTGGAAAAATAAGATGTTTAAAGAATGAATCTGATAGGATTGCTAGGAGAGTAAGTGAACTCAGAGGACTAATTTTTCTGAAGATTGATATAATGGTGAGTGCTTTGAAGGAAGCAAAATTTGTTGTGGCAATTAGTGACCCAGTGAACCTAGAATCTGCAGAAGCTCAATCTTACTTAATGTGTGGTCACATAATAGTTTTGGAGAGTTTCAAAAAGGTTTGCGATGAAAATTTAAGAGTGCTAAAGAAAGATTTTGTAGATATTTTCAAACTTTTGTAAGTTACAAGTTCATGCTTGTACAATTTTGGAATTTTGTTTCAGTTTCCCTAGTTTTTTCCATTGATGTCAAAGGGGAAGAAGTGTACAGTAAAAAATGTATAGTCATTATAGGGGGAGTTTCTTTTTTGAGTTGAGATTAAATTTTCTTTTTGAAGTTTTGAAGTGGTAGTGTAATTCATGTTGGTTTTGATCCAACACTTAGTCATTTTTCACTAAGTGTTGCCATCAATGCCAAAGGGGGAGATTGTTGGAAAGAGACACTACAAATTCCTTTTGTTGTTGTCATTGATGGAAACCCTAGTTGGTAATTGGATCCACATGACACCATTTTCTTACACCGACAGTCAGATTGAGGATAGTAAGGAAGAATAGAGCATCCGGTAGTTTGGGGTTCAACGATTCACATGTAGATTTCAAGTTGTTATTTTGAGTTGTGGATCTCATGAAAGGTGCATTATTGTATTTCTTGTGTTATCTAGAAATCTTAGTGCCTTGTACCAAATCATGTGAAAATTCAGAGATATGGTTGATACTTTTCTGTTTATCATTATTTTGGGGCTGACTCAGTTGATAAAATGTGGTGTGGATATTCAAGAAATGTTTATTTGAATATTTTTGTGTTTGATCATTATTTTTTGGGTTTGAGCTAAGTTGTGGTCAATCATTGTGGATGCGCATTGGATAATTCTTAAGATTTGAGCCAATAGTTGCTAATGTTTTTAAGCTTTATTAAAGCTAACTTGTTGTGATTAAATTGCTAGTTTTGGATATATATGTATGATCTATTATATCATTTTGATGTGTATGCATGGTGTCTCAATGTGTATTGAAAATATTAGAAGAGTGTTAGAGTGATTTTATGCACAGTTTCACTTGCACATAAAGATTGTGTGGTGCGAGTCAAAGCGGAGCAGAGCAAAAGTGTAGTATAAGTCAGAAGGACAAAAGATTGACAACTGAGCCTAACTAGAACTATAATCAAACATTTCTAGATACTATTCTCTCAGTTCATTCTCTTGGATCTAATCCAAATCTCTGTAAGCCAGTGTGCCTTCCTATTTTGAGTAGTGAGTTCTAGGAAGTGTGCTTGAATGCAAGTGCATTCCAATTTTGTAATCTTATTTTTTAGTATACTCAGATTATATTATGGATTGGAAATCCACCATGGCTTTTCCCCTAAAAGGGTCCACATGAAAATCCTTATGTTATGGTGTTGTGGTTATTTTATTTCTATTTCTACATATTTCTTTTGGTTGAATTCTTAAAGTGGGTTAATGATCAGAATAACAAAGTTAATTTTTGTAGAACACTGATTCACCCCCCTCTAAGTGTTGTTTGTTTCCAATAGGAATATGTAGAAAGCACATGGAAGGTTGATCCTCTAAGATGTAAGAATTTTATTAATCAATATTGGTTGAAAGAGAAGAGGGGCAGTGCAAACAAATTGCCTTAGGAATTTTTTAGAAGTGATTTCTATCAAGACTACCATGACCTGGTGACCTTGCTAAGTAGGGTCATGGGCATTATGGAGCTCTCTGGAGTACTAATGGACCTTTTAGTACAAGTTGCTTTAGCTCAAGTTGTTGCTAGTCTTCTTGTCCCTCTGCTGATGGAACCACCCGAAATGGAGATGACCATGTAGATCTTAGAAGAGCTAGATGGACAACAAAGGGAGGTTGCCAAGGAAAAGGATAATGAACCTATGGATCCATTCAAGGATGACTACCATAAGCATCCAAATATCAAAACTTGGTCATTGATGAGGTAGTGCATGGGGAAGAAAGGTCACAAATTTCATAGGAAGATGTCAAAGACCTAGGGTCCAAGTATATAGTAGAATCCTCTGACCAAGAACTTGAGGAAGAGTTGGCCCAACAACTCAAAGATGTTAGGGAAGAAGTTGAGAGGAAATCGTCTGAGGGAAAGAAAGAAACAAATGAAGACATGGAGGTATCTATAGAGCCTCCAACTAAGGAGAAATATGAGGGCCTCACTCAAGAAGAATAAATTCCTCCCATAGGGGAAGAAGAAAAGAAAGAAGATGAAGCTAAAGAGGAAGATAAGCCCGAAGAAGAGGTTGAAGCAAAAATAATCCCTGAAGCATAACATCATATAGAGCTCAGGCAATAAGAAGAAGAAAAGGCATATGAAGGGGAAGATAACCTCAAAGAAGACTTAGCTACTATTGGGTCACAAGGAGGAAAAACCATATTCATTCATGAATCAGATGAAGAAGAAGAAGAGAAAACAGAGTAGAAGGTCTTGGGCCATGAAGAAAGAGAAATCTAGCACACTCAAAGAGAGGAAAGTGATCATGAATCACCAAAGGAGGAATCTCATATGCCCGAATGGATAGAGAAGCAATTATAGAAGAAGACCCCCTCTCTCATGGATCATAAGGAAAGGCTGGAGGCCATCCTAGCATGAGCTCAGATAGGAGCAAAGAAAGAAAAGAAGCTGAGGGTCTAATCCCATATCATGATGGATGCATTGGGATTGAGGATAGTACAAATTGCTACTTCCTATAATGGACAAGGGAGAAGGAGTTAGCTACAATATCTCCACCATTGACCTAAGAACAACTAACAAAGAACAAAAGAATGATTGTCTCTAGGGGTTAGTCACCACTATCATGTATCAAATGAACAAGGACCAATCCTCCAAGGAGGAGTTGAAGGAACAAGTGGAAGATGTTATTGCTTACATTCAATAGTGGTCTTCTACTAAAGAACTACCAATGACGTCCTCAACCCCACTACTACTAGTGTATAAGGAAGACATTGGAAAATTGGAAAGAAGAAAGAACTAGACCAAAGCCACTGAAGATTGGTTTCAACGGGTAATTTACAATGGAGATATGGGCATTGGTCACACTGCCCAAACAACGAACAAGTTTTGGGAAGTGCAAAAGTAGCTAGAAGACATAGAGAAATTTTGTGTTGACTTGCTATCCTAAAAATTACTGAGAGAACCTAGGAGAAGGAGTTTGCCTTGGTAAAGGATGATCATTGGCTCGTCAAAACATGGAAAATGGGCCTAGACTAGCAAAGAGAAGTCTTGGAGCGGGTGCTCCATGAAGTAGAGCTCAACCTAGAATGGGCCAAAGAACATCAGGCAGATTGTGAGGAATATTGAAAGCTCATGATGGGCTATGACATGCCGATCATCAAGCTAGATCTTGAAAAGATAAGGCCTTATTTTCATAAGAAGATGGAGAACAAGGCTACGGATTCACTAACACTGAATTTTATGGATTTTGGTGCCTGAGCCTTCTCTCAATTAGAACAAGTAATCAAGAATATGGTCAAGTGCATGAAGAATTGGGAGCTGATCACCAACAAGTTTGACCTTCCAAGTGCTCCAATCTAACTTCCTAGTATGGGATAAAATTTATCCATTGCTGGGTAAATTCGTGGAGTATGCCACTGTGAAGAAAAATAAAGGAAAGCCTGTTATTAAGGATGAATTCCTCACAGTGTAGCTACAACAAAAAGGCAATCAACTAGAAGACAAAACTATTGTAGTGCGGGGACACTAGAGGAAAAAATAGGGATAAGACAAGAAATGTAATTTTAAATTGTAAAATATTGGAGGGTAGGTGAAACCATAATTTTTAGTGAATCTTGGCCATGTAATGAGATTAAATCTTGGCCATTCATTTTTATTTTTGAAAACTATAAATAGGGGGTCTCTTCTCATTTTCAAGAGGGAGTTGTGTTGTTGTAAGGACATGTTGCTGAAATTCTAATAGAAATTCATTGATTTTGGTGGATTCTTGAGTTTCCTTCATGTTTTATGATTCATCTCCTCATAGTTGATAGATGTAGGTAGATTTACTTCGTTATTCTATGTTTTACATGCTTTAGTAGTTTAGTTAATGTTGTTCATTGATGTTGAAGAATACTGTTGTGTTGATGCTCTTCCTTGTTCATGCATTTTGTTGTTTGTTGATGATAAATAGTAGTGTAAAGATATTTTGAACATAAATTCATTGATGCACTTAAACTTCATCTTTTATTCATGCTTTGTGGTGAATGAATAGTTGAAAATATGTAGACCTTAGAAGATAGCACTAGTTTCATGATACTATTAGTTGATTTGGTTAAGTAGAACTTAGGTTTAGGAAGGTTTTCCACTCTAGTATCCTCCATTGTCATTGTTCATCAATAGTTGGAGATCTAGAAACTTCTTCCTTCCCCTTCCCTTTTGACTTTTGTTTGAAATAGTAATTTAAGAAAAGTTATAACATCATTGTAAAGCCAAATCTGATGATAACAATGGAGTTTTAGACTACTATCCTAAACTTGCAGCAATAGAAAATCATTTTAGAATTCCATAAACTCCATTTGTAAAACCAATTCCCTTCCAATGTAACATACATAAGACTACCCTATGATTACCAGCAAATCACATGAAACAACTAAGATATTCCAAGCATTGTCATGACCTGACACTTGAAACCTTGGGGTAGTGATTCGTAACTTGCTTGTAGCTTTCTACCTTTCAAGAGAGGTAATGCATTTATGCATTACCTTTGTTGAGAAGTGCTAAAACACCCATCATAATGTATGTACTCTGATGAAGGAGAAAACTAATCCAAAAAAGTACTAGAAGATGCTTGTAAAATAAAAGGCCACTCCAACAACACAACAAACATGCCTTGGAAGGAGAAGAATTTAAAAAAAAGGATAAAATAGAGAAATTTTTTAGTGTCAATGTTGATGAAGAAGTGGGTGTAGCATAAGATATAGAGAATCTAATATAGAAAAGATCTAACACATTTGATGAAGAGTCTAGTGGGAAGAGAAAAAAAGTAGACATTGTGGACATTGACAGTGAGGCTGAAATTGAGAAAGAGAAGGAAGGTTATATGATATAAATGAGGGAAAAGGAAATTTCTTACTGGAAGTAAAGAAGAAGGATAAGTCTCCATCTATAGTAAGATGACATAGTGCCATGAAATTAAATACTTTATTGAATTACATTGTAGAGCATGAAATGCTAGAGCAAACAATTGCATTGGAGAATACAATAGATGATATTGTTAAAGCAACTATAGAAGAGGGAGTTGTGAAATAAATTGTCACTATTGAAGTGAATATGAATAATATTGAAAACCAATTGAATGAAGAATTGAGAAATGTACTATATGTTGGAAGATAGGAAGTTATCAATGAAGAAGCAAAGTTAAGATCTTTCTCTTTCAAGAAGGTTTGCACCCATCTTAGATGAAAATAAAGCCACATTGGCTCAGCTATACAATAAGGAGTTATGAGAAAAGCAAAGGGTAACTACCCTTATGAGAAAAGATCAAAATAATCTTGAAAGCCTTCGAAATGAAACTATGGAGAAGGTTTCATATTTGGCACAAAGATTAGGACTAACTCTGGACAAAGAATAGAAGATGCATGATGACATGCCTATTGTGAAATCATTACACCAAAAGAAGTTCAATAGGAAGATGCTCAACATGAGCATAAGAAAAAAGAGGAGAATGTGCAAGAAACTCTTCTATATGTAGAAGAAAATGTTGCTAAAGAGAATGTTACTAGTGGTGAGAACACTATAGAAGAAGGTATTACTAGTGATGCTTCTCTAATGAGATAAAATCCTACTGTAGATGTAAATGTTATGTAAAGGCACATAAGGAGGATACATCTATAGATCACAACTCCCCTCCTGTTGAACCAAAACAAAATGTTGAAGAAGCAATACAAGACAACCCAAAGATAAATATGCCTTAAGATAAAAAGAAGAATCATTTGATGAGGAAAAGAAGGATAAGGAAAAACTGATCAATAGAAAAAGGATGAAAATGCAGAAGTTAGCATTTGTGACAAGGAAAAGGCCTTGGAAAAGAAAGATGCATACGATAATGTGAAGGTAGTAGGTGAATCTCTTGGTACCTTTGGAGATTCTTTGAATAACATGTTTAGTATGCAACTCCATTTCCAATCTGTTATTTTTTCCCAACTACTATGACTTTCAATGCATCAGGGGGTAGGTTGACATGGATATAATTTATCCTTTACAAAACATTCATTAGATGAAACTTTCTATGCTTTTTCTCAAAAGGAAATATTGTAAACACATCAGAAGAGAACTTGAAGCTTATTTATGAGGTAGTGAAAGTGCTACAAGAGAGCATACCCAGTAAAAGCATAGCTAATTCTTTATCCGGTATGAAATTTTTTAAGTTTTTTCTTGATTTATTTAAAAAGTATTCTAGTCATTTTAATGAAAAACTAGAAAAGGAGATATATAAAAAGGTGAATGATAAGAAATTAGTGGACATAATAGAGAAGTGTTCCACCACACATAATAAATTTTAGAATAATCTCAAAGATGTGCAAAATTGTGTTTTGGAAGCCAAAGTGTTGTTCCAATTTTGTATGAAGTGGCCCAGCTCTACCAAAAGTTGTTGCAAGTATGAGCAAGTTTGGTGGTGTTGTCATTAATATTTTCATTGATGTAAACATAGTATAGGATGTTGTAGATTGTGCATGTATAGTTGAGAGCCATTGAGATTTTGTGAGTACATGGAGCTATTCTTATGATGTTACAGATGTACTAAAATGATGGGTTACAAAGTGCTTTTGAGAAAATTAATAAAGTGTGAAGTTAGAGTTATGTATGTGTTCAAAATGTGCTCTAGTATGTGCTCCACATTTCTTCTATGTTTATCCTATGCTTGTGAAGATCTGAATTGTTGTTTATGGGCACCTATTGTTGGCATCTCCTAGTTTGTAGCTTCTAGAATGACAAAAAGTGTAAGTTATGTCACCGACATGTGAATTGGTTTGACAAAGCTATTTGTCTATGGAATGGGAGAACTATTTCTACTACACAGTCCTCCACTATTTTTTTTTAGGTCTTGTAGATGTGGAATATGTCTTGTAATGGTTTTCTCTGTGTTTTGGAAAATATTTTCATGGTCTGGTGCTCTAGAAGGTGAGTTTCAATATTAATGTGTGTATTTGTACTGTATGGATGGATTGGTGAGAAGTCTAAAAGATTTAAAGGTTGTTGCAAATGATGTGGATGTATTTGAAGGTATTTGAGATGTTTTCTCATGCATGATGGAGTGTGTTACATTTTTCCCATATTATATTCTTGTTGGGAAGCACATGCTTAAAATTTTGTGCTTTCATTAGGTGTGGCCAACCTAGTGTTTACACTTCATACGAAGGATTAAGAATTAAGTAAGGAAGCATGTGATTGTTCCAAGAAATTGCTTTTGATCTTGGTTAAGTGTTTTTTTTTTCCACTCTCATTCCTTTCCACCACAGGAATGTTGAATTGTCGACCTAATTTAAATTTATGAAATGAAGCGTATGTAGCTGACCTTGGAGAAAGTTTCTAATGTTGAAGATGGTATAAATGAAAGTTGAGTTGCAAAGGATTATATTGTATAGAGTAATGAAGTAAGCCACAAGAGAAAGAAGCAGAGTTGTGCGAAAGTGAGTTGAGGCAACAATACTTTAATGTGTTAGATTCCTAAAACCAGTGGGATGATGGTTTCTAAAATATTGTGATCAAGGTTGTGGATGTGTGTAAATTACTATGGTGGATCTTTCTATTATCTTTTGTATCTATAGGCAGTGATCCTCCTTTTGGACAGTTTGTCCTATCTATAAGTAGTGAGCCTTTGTATCTAGGTAGTGAGTCCTTTTTTGGAAGTGAGCCCTTGGTAATGTGTCTCTTTGTATTTGGTTAAATTCTATTGCTTTATATTGTGAGTTAATCCTCACAGTGGTTTTTCCCTCATTGGGGTTTCCACATAACTCTGGTGTTTCTTGTGTTGATATTGCATTTTTTTATTTGAATTTCATATTCATACTTAATCTAAGAATTAAGAAGATAAGAAATTGATAAGTGTTTGAGGTTTGGATTTGAGTTTGGTGAAAATTGATTCACCCCCCTCTCAGTTGTCATGTGCCTTTCAAAAATTGGTATCAAAGCTTTGGTTCCTTGGTGAAGAGCTTAACTGCTTAAGGCAGATCCAATGGCACATAAGTTGGTGATTCCTATGTTCAATGGATCTGATTACAGTGACTGGAAAGTGCATATGAGAGGTTATATAATCTCTCTTGGTTACAAGACCTAGAAGGCTGTTGAGACAAAGTATGTTGCTCCAATGAGTGGTCTCTCTACTATTGATGAGATTTCTGCATATGAGGAAAATGAGAAAGCAAGGTATGCTATTTACAGTGCTTTATCTAAGGCTGGGTGAACAAAGGTTATTTCTGTAGGAAGTGCATATGAAGTTTGGAAAAATTTGGAAGATCTCTATGAAGGAAATGGTAGAGTGCAATTGACAAAGAAGCTAACAACAACAAAAAGATATGAAAATTTGAAAATGGAAGAATGTGAAGATATTGCAAGCTATTTCTAGAGGGTTGATCTTGTAGCAAATGAAGTTAGGAATCAAGGGTGCACTCCGATAGATGAAGATATAATTGAGAAGATTTCAATGACCTTACTAGAGTGTTACATTGATAAGGTTTCAATTATTGAGTAAATGTATGATCCTAAGAAATATACTAAAGAATAGTTGTTTGGCACCTTGATCACATTTGAGAGGAGGAAGATTGGAAAGAAAAATGAGAAGATATAGTAAGCATTTAAAGCAACAAAGACTGGAGATGATCTAGATAGTGATGGTTCAAATGATTTGGAAACAAAATTTACAAGAAATTTGAAGAAAGGTACCAGTAAGTATAAAGGTATGTTTCCCTTTAAATGTTTTAGTTGTGGTAATATTGGTCATTATGCCTCAAGATGTCTGAATACAGATGTACATAAGAAGAAACAAGATCATAAAGATAGAAAGGATAAGAAACTCAAGAAGTTATATTATGTTAGACAAGAAGATGGAATCTCTAATGATGAATTTGATTATGAGGGTGATGATAATGAGTGCTTGTTCTTAGCTTTGGAGAATAAATCTGTGTCTACTAACTCTAGAAGATGTGCAAGGGAAAGTGGTTTGGAGAACAAGAAGAATGAGATGGAAGGTACTCTGTTTACTATATTTCACACTAGACAGGAGAAATACTATTGGGTGATTGATAGTGGTTGTTCTAATCACATGACCAAAGATAAAAGTAAGTTCACTAAACTTGAAAATTATGACGGTGGTTTGGTCATGTTTGGTGATGATTCTCAAGCAAAGATTGTTGGGAAAGGTACAATTAGATTTGATGGAATACACAACATTGATGATGTATATTATGTAAAGGTCCTAAGGAACAACCTTTTGAGTGTTGGATAGATGTGTAGCAAAGGTTTCAACTTTTGTTTTAGGATAATTCCTATTAGATCACAAAAGGGTCTGCAGCTATGGTTACTGTAGGAAGGAGAAATCATGGAAACATCTATCAGCTTAAGGGTGTTAATGTTCAATTCCTTGTATCTCAAGTTAATGAAAGTTGGTTGTGGCACCGAAGGATGGGACATGTGAAATTTGATAATCTGGTCTAGATTAGTTCAAGAGAGGTTGTCCAAGATCTACCTAAAATTAAAAAGCATGCTAATACTGTTTGTAGAAGCTGTCAGTTAGGGAAATAGACAAGATGTAGTTTCAAAGGAAAAGAACAATCTACTTCCAAAATGCTAGAATTAATTCATACTGACCTATGTGGTCCCACTAGAACATGAAGCCTAAATGGTGACATTTATTTCATGCTCCTTATTGATGACTATTCTCGAATGACATGGGTTTCTTTTCTTAGAGAGAAGACCCAAGCTCTACATATGTTTAAAGTTTTCAAAGAAAGAGTAGAAAATGAAGTGAACTTGATAATCAAATGTTTGAGATCTGATAGAGGTGGAGAATTCACTTCTAGTGAGTTTAATGCATTTTGTGAAGAGTGTGACATAAAGAGACATTTTTCTGCTCTTTGAACTCCATATTAGAATGGAGTTGTTGAGAGAAAGAACCAAAATGTGTAGGAGGCCACAAGAACTATCATGAAAGAATAAAATGTGCCTGATGTGTACTAGAGAGAGGCAATACACACTGTTGTTTATATTCTTAACAGATTTTAGATAAGAGGAAATAACACAAAGAATCCTTATGAGTTATGGACTAGTAAGGCTCCTACTATGAAATACTCTAAGGTTTTTGGAAGTAGATGTTACATTAAAAGAGATGATGGGAATCTTGGGAAGTTTGATGCTAGATGTGATGAAGGAATTTTCCTTGGATACTCGACAACCAACAAAGCATATAAATGTTTCAATAAAATATTGAGGAATATTTTTGAGAGTACTAATGTGAAGGTTGATGAGGATATGAGTAGACATGTTGAGATAAATGAAGTTGAACTAGATGATCCTATCTATAGACCAATACTTGAAGAGAATAAGAAGGAGGAAGAAGAACAAACTAAAGACAAAGAAGAAGAAGAAGAAGCACCATAACTTGTTCCTATGAATCCTAAGTATGTACAAAAGAATCATCTGGAGGAATAGATAACTAGAGATAAGAGTGAATGTGTCAAGGGAAGAAGTAAAGTAGGACCTGAGGTAAATCTATGTTTACTTTCTAAAATAGAACCTAAGTCTATGTGTGAAGCATGTGAAGATGAGAGTTGGCTTAGAGCTATGAAAGAAGAGTTGCAACAAATAGAGAAGAATCAAACATGGGAATTGGTTCCTAGACCTATGAATAAGAATGTAATTGGTTTGAAGTGGGTGTTCAAAAATAAGTTAAATGAGAATGGTGAAATTGTAAGAAACAAAGAAAGACTTGTATGCAAGGGATACTCACAAGTTGAATGCATAGACTTTGAAGAGACATTTTCCCTAGTGGAAAGAATGGAAGCTATTAAGATGTTTTTGGAATTTTCTTTCCACAAGGGTTTCAAGGTATATCAGATGGATGTCAAGTTTTTTATTTTTGAATGGCGAACTGGAAGAAGAAGTATACATGGAACAACCTAAAGGATTTTATTTATCAAACAAACTAGATATGGTTTGTAAGCTAAAAAAGGCATTATATGGATTAAAACATAAGATGGAAGGAAACATAATGTTGATAGTGGTAGTATATGTTGATGATATCATTTTGGAGGAAATGAAGGTATGTGTAAGAAATTTGTAGAGGAAATGCAAAAAGAATTTGAAATGTCTATGATTGGTGAGTTGAATTTATTTCTTGGTCTTCAAGTAAATCAAATTGATAAGGGGTATTCATTTCACAATCGAAATATGTCAAAGAGTTGCTGAAGAAGTTTGGAATGGATGACTCCAAACTGGTTAGTACTCCTATGGTGACTGGATGTAAGCTGTGTAAAGATGATGAATCTGTTAAAGATGATCAGAGCAAATGAAAATCTATGATTGGTTGACTACTATATCTTACTACTACCAAATTGGATATCATGCATGTAGTATGTTTAGTTGCTATATTTCAAGCAAATCCTAAAGAAGCACATGTTACAACTATAAAGAGGATATTTAAATAACTTAAAGGCACACAAGATTATGGCTTGTGGTATCCTAAGGATACCGATTTCACTTTAAGTGCTTATATCGATGCAGATTGGGCTAGTTGTGTGGATGACCGAAAGAGTACCAGTGGAGGTTCTTTCTTTCTTGGTGGAAGATTGGTTTCATGGTTAAGTAAGAAATGAGACTCAATTTCTTTATCCACTATAGAAGCAGAGTATATTGCAGCAACATCTTGTTGCACACAGGTTTTGTGGATGAATCAAACATTGAAGGATATTGGAGTGATATGTGATGAGCCTATACCTATCTTCTGTGATAATACAAGTGCTATAAACATTTCAAAGAATCTGATAATGCATTGAAGAACAAAAACATATATCTATCAGATATCATTTACTAAGAGAGAAGGTATTGGAGAATAAAGTTAGGCTAGAGTATGTGTCTACAAAGGATCAAATTGTAGATATATTTACTAAGGCTCTTCCAAAGGAAAATTTTGAGTATCTCAAGGAGAATTTGGGGGTCATTGTCCCTCTGAACTAGGTGTTGTTGGATGTTGTGGGTGTCTTTCTGATATGTGGTTGTCATTGATGTCAACACTATTACCATCATTGTATTGAAGGTTGTATATGTCGAGGATAATGAGAAAATTGTGAAAGTAAGAGTTACAGAGTTGCCTATTGCTAGTGGAACTGTGAAGGTCATGAAGGTCTCCTATTGTGTATGTTGAAGATCAAATATTGTGTACTAAAGGGTTTATATTTTAGAGTGCATCTATATCATCTACTGGAAGTTTCAGAGGTCTGCATGAAGATTTGATCATGTTGTGGTTTGACAGTATTTTTGTGGTCTCTATCAGCATTCTTGAGTGAAGATTGTGTGATTCTGATAATCTCAATTTTTTCAGATGCCTCTCTATCAGTTCTTGGTGTTGTTGGATGCTTCTTGATCATTCTACATCATTCTTGTATGTTCACATTGATCGGTGTACTCGAGGTCAAATATTTTTTCTTATGCATGTTCAGGTTTTCATGTTCTTGGCCGACATGATGGTGGTAACGTGTTGTGGATTCTTGAAAAGTAAAATTTGAATATTTGGCACACTCATGAGTATTGTTTTGGGTCACATCATTGTATTATTTGACAATGCTTAGATCCACATTGAAAATTTAATTGTAAATTTGGGCCGACATTGTAAATATGTTTTTTTTTTATGGCTGACTAAGTTGTTGATGTAATCCATGATGTGGATATATAAGAGAAATTATTTGAGTGAAGTTTGAGGGAGTATGTGCAAAATTTTTTGTGTAAGAAAAATCCAGATACAGTGCAAGTGTGCAAACATTGATCTATTCATTCATGTGAAGAGTGAAAAGTGAAGGAGTTTTCTATGCTTAATTGGAATTGTAATAAGGCTTGTGCAAAAGCTATTTATTTTAATTCATACCCTCTAGATTTAATCCTATTCTATATTGTTGGGTAGTGAGCCCCTTTTTTAATTGAGCGGTGAGCTCTAGGCAATGTGCCTGAATGCATGTGCATTACCCTTTATTATTTTCATTATACTTTTAATAGGGTATAATATTGTGGACTAACATCCACCGTGGTTTTTCCCCTAACAGGGTTTCCATATAAAAAATCTTTGTGTTCTCTATCTCTCTAATGTGTTAATTGTTTATGGTTAATTTCTTATTCATCAGATCTAAGATTAAGTTAAGTTTGAAAAGTTTATTATTTTGTGACAACTGATTCACCCCCCTCTCAATTTTCTGTCCTTGTTTTTCCAACAATTGGTATAAGATCCAAGTTCCTCTAAAGAAGTTTAAAATCTTGAGGTGATCCAAGATGACATCATATAAGGATAGTCCTAGATTTGATGAAACTAATGAATCACTATGGAAAGTCATGATGGTAAAGCTTATTGGAATATTACAAAAGATCCATATGTTATTCCTCAGAATGGTCCCTCCACTATTGATGAGATCAAATAAGCTAAAAATAATATCAGGGCTACTGAAGCTTTGGTGAGTGCTCTGATAGATTCAGAGATGGAAAATGTGATAGGTCTGAAGAAAAATCATGAGATTTGGATGAAGCTACAAAATTTGTATGAAGGAGGTGCACAGGTGAAGATGGCTAAGCTATAGAGTTTGAAAGGAAAGTATGAGAATTTGAAGATGGGTGAAGATGAAAATAACACTTCTTTTATGCAAAGAGTAAATGAAATAGTGATGGGTATTAGATGTGTTGGTGGTTCCCTAGATGAGGATGAAATTGTGGCTAAGATACTTAGATCCTTGCTTCCCTCCTACAAAGTGAAGGCTCATGCTATTGAAGAGCTCATATCAGTAATGAAGATGAGAAGAGATACGCTGGTTGGTAAGTTTGCTGATTTTGAA
>VDFB02193867.1:90915001-90939544 GCA_007258455.2 Sequoia sempervirens
CCATCAGTTGATGAGTCCCTGAGACATTAGGTCAGTCCTTTTAGGTTTGTCCAAATCAAATCACGACATTTGTCACAATCATCACATCAGTCAAATAAGTCAGACATAGTCAAACTCGGACACAAGACAATTATTCAAAATATCAATGTCAAAATTGGTCAAAATCAGACAACACAGTCCAATCAATCATACAGTCAACATCAGTCAACTTGCCAAAACATATTAGTCAAAACAACGTCAGTCTCATCACTCTTTGGTCCTCTTCAAGATGTGTCCTTCTTGGAGTTGGACCTCGTCAAAATGTCCTTTGCCTTTTTAGGATGCGTCCTTCCTGACAATAGGCCCCGTCAAACTATCAACACTATCAAATTGGCAAAACCCTTAAACTGTCCAAACTATCAAACCAGCAAGAAATCAATCTTTGGCAAACAAAATCAAATGGCTGTTAATCTTTCTAGTCTCTTTTGTCTTATCTTTTGACTATCTTGGCTATTTTTTCTTATATTTTTATTGTCTTGTCTTTTGGTCATGTTATTAGCTACCTCGAGGATGTCCCATGAAGGATTTAGAGGTGCGATGATGTCACCTAGCCTATTTTATTTTCTTTGACTGTTGTCTATGGATTGTCTTGACAAAAAGACTGGGGCAACTTCGCCCTTAGTACGAGTTAGGACATTCCCTGTCTGTGACTGTCTATTTTTCAAGTGGATGACCTTGCACACCTTGGTCTATGTCATATCATGGTGTTTTTTGTCCATTTGTGTCATTTTTACCGTCCAATGATGATTAAGAGCAATAATAATTAAAGTCTTATGCTAAAGTTTTGAAGGATTTGGTCTAGGAACTAACATGCATCTTCTTTAGTCATGTCATCTTCTCTCACCCACCTCATATAGGCATTGCATCCATATCATCATCCATATCTTTTTCATTAACATTTCTTTGTCTCTTCATATTCTAGTCTTCTCATTAATTTTGAGAGCACACCCGTGTTCTTGGAACCTGTCTGTCCTCTCGAGGGGGCATACTGCTACCCTCCTCGTCATTCTTTCTCATCTTATTTTTCACTGGGGCATATTTGTTACTTATTTTCTTTGTCACAACATGACAAGCAACATTATGACAAAGAGGGGCAAAATATAGACACCTAAAAATGACCTAGGCCTGCAAGCTTCATTTTTACCACTTTCGTCCTAGCCTAATTATGACATTTAATTATGTCCTTGGTCCACATTCGACTATTGATTAAATAATTCATAATTATTTAATTAATTCATGTCCTTTTATTCTTCATGATTATTAAATAAATAAATTTCATTTATTTATTAAATACGTCATTAATTGTCCAAGTTTTCCCTTAATTAAATAAATTTCTTAATTTATTTAATTTCCTTTCTCCATTAATTCTTCCTGATTATTAAATAAAGGAATTTCATTTATTTATTTGAAATGTCACTAATTGTCACAATTAAATAAATTTATTAATTTATTTAATTATTCAATCTTATCTTCCAAAATAAATAATTATTTTTAATTATTTAATTACTAATTTCACTTTTCTTTCATTTTAAATAAATGTAAATATTTAAAATGATTTCATTTTATTAACTTTCACTCTTTTTAGTAAATAATCTGAAAAAGATTATTTACTTGTCACACAAAATTATCATTTTGAATTAATTAAATTCAAAAAGATATTATTCTTCCAAAAATCAAGTAATCGGGCAGATTCTTGATTTTCCAAATCGAATCTTCAGTCCAAATCTTATCTTCTTGATTTTTTGAATCTCATAAAGCAGATAGTCTTTATCTTCTTGATTTTCGAAAATCTTTATTTCTTTAATTAATTTATCTCATTTATTCTCCACAGTCGATCCATTTATCTGAAAGATTATTCTGACCGTTCGATTAAGGATTTTTCCCTAACCCTGATTAGGGATTATCAGATTTAATCTGGACCTCTCGTTCTAGGTCTTTCTTAGAATTCAATCTCATCCGTTTACTCAAAATTGTGTTTTCTATAAAAGACAATTTTGCTCATAATTTCAGGATCCGACAACTTCATTTTTAATTTAGTAGTCATTATAGTCATTTGGCATTAGTACTCGTTATTTCATTTTAGCATATTGTCATAGACATAGGCATAATTTTATAAATCCTTCAACATTTTCATAGGACTTGGACATTATTATAGGTTGCTCATTTGAAATATGAGGGTCTCATTTGTTTGTTGCAAACTAGAAGGTGTAACAAATGTGAACCATGGAAGATGAAGATTTTTGGTAGCATTGTTCCTTTTCTTTTCATTATATTTCCTTTGTGCTTTGTTATTTCATTGGATTTTGATGTTATTATCTAACAAGCTAACAATCTAATTTTCCATTGATACAGATGATGATATAGTAGATTGATTTGATGTTCAGATAGATAGATTTTGCATTGATTTCATGATATGAGTCCCTTAAATAGAACACTTGATATGGTTCATGTGATATGATGCACTTGATATGAGTCTGATATGTGTCACTTGATATGAATCTGATTGATATGGGTCATTTGATATGGTTCACTGATATGTATGATGTTAAGTAGATAGATTGCTTTGATATGAGTCAATGATATGAGTTTGATTCATTGTCCTTGTGATGACCAAAAATAAGAGGTTTTGAAAAAGCTCCAGATTGGAGAGTGCTTCCCTGTAGGTTGGGATCAGATACGAGATCTCACACCTACAGATGTACAATTGATAGTTGGATGTGGGTTGGGACCGTTGTTGTCTATGCCTCCTATTCAAGTCAACAAGGGATTTTTTACCACGCTAGCAGAGAGATGGCATTCTAAGCATAATACTTTTCATTTGTCGATGAGGGAGATGATGGTGACCCCAGAGGATGTATACATGATTTTGGGGATCCCAGTGGTAGGTGCCCTTGTGTTTTATGACCACAAGGAGTTAGGTGGTACAAATGTACTCAGGAGAGTGTTTGGGGATGCACAGATAGTAGAGTATTGGGTGCCATGGGAATATTTTAGGGGATATCTAGCCTTACCTGTAGTTTTGGGTGTATTCATTAGAGGCTTCCTTTGTCTGGACTGCTAGTAAAAGGGACTATTATTTGGGTGGGGGAGGATCATCAAAGAGATGATAGGGTAGTTGCGAAGATATGCCTGGGGGAGTTGTATGTTGGCACATTTATATCATGACTTGCACCAGGTGGTATATAGAGGATTAGCAAGCTTGTCTTGTGGTGTTACCCTACTCCAAACTAGGCATGGGAGCATAATTTGATTACAAGACCACTTTGACCCAGAGCTAGGCCACCAAGTAGGCCATCCATGTATGCATATTCTATTTCACTTGTCTAGCCCAAGCTGGTCAAGTTGGAGTACTAGAGACAAACCCTAGATGATATGGATTCAATGATATGGAGGCCATATATGGATTGTGAGGCGTGGAACATAGATCATTTGGAGATGTCATTTGTATGTATACCCCAGTTTCTGATAGGTCAGACCCCATTCATTATAGAGAGAAATTAGCATTGTAAGTACATAGATAGTTCAAATTTACATAGGAGATGCCTCAAGGCATTGCGCACTATGGACGGTGCAAGGATGAGCCTAGATGGGGGCCCTACATTTCTTATCAGGTCGCATATAGAAAGTATACAACTTTACAGCCTGAGGTATGGGATTGCAGGTCCAATATTGTTGATGCAAGTATGTCTGAGGAGTACTCTTTTTATTATCACACACACCCATTTCTATGGTCCACATGTCCAGATGAGATGACATCCATTTTGGTGGCACCACAACAAGGGGTTAGGAGATAGGAGGATGTGGCAGGTGGGGAGTAGGAAGTTGGTGGAGGAGAGGAGGAGGATAGTGGAGATGAGGAGGAGAGTGGAGATGGGGAGGAGAGCTTAGATGATGGTGATGGGGATGATAGTGAAGATGGCGGAGGGGAGGAGCAGAGGCTAGTGAGGTAGAGGACTGATATCTTGGGTAGTGCTCAGGTCATGCGAAAGCTGAGGAGTGGTACCAGACGGCGGATGGTGATCAGGGTCTCTATAGTGTAGCAGGCATGAATAGATACTCTATAGGCTCAGATACAGACACTTCAGGGGAAACGGGCATGGTTGCAGAGCTAGTTGGCTCAGGCTCAAAGTTTGGTAGTACAGTTATAGGAACAACTTGCCTAGACACATGCATAGTCATAGGTACCTCCACCTACCTCAAACCCACAAGTAGCCCAGTTGATAGCAGAGAGGGATTCTTTCAAATGAAGAGTAGTAGACATAGAGGGTGTGGTACAGAGACTCATGGGCATTGTTGAGAGTGCATCTTTGCGAGAGGCCATTGCAGAGGGATTTGAGATTTCCAAGGAGGCTAAATACTATAGAGTTAGGTATGACCCTTACCCTTAGTCCCACAGTAGGACAAGGAGTAGATCACATATGACAACACACAACAGAGGGGTCACAGGGCTGCAATAGGATCCTGATGTAGGGGGTAGTGGTAGACCATCATCCTCGAGACTAGCTCCCACATATGACAACACACAATAGAGGGGTCACAGGGCTGCAATAGGATCCTGATGTAGGGGGTAGTGGTAGACCATCATCCTCGAGACTAGCTCCATCAGGGGGGTCCACCAGCTAGCCTTGATTTATTGATGTAGTATTATTGATGTATATCATTTTTTTTTGGAGAATGTACATTGTTTTTTATCATATCTCATGTATCTCTCTATATTGTTCAGTTTCATTGGATATTGGACATTTGTATGGATTTTTGATGAGCGATGATATGCAATGGAAATGAGTTTTGATGATGTGCGTGTTTGATGTGATGATGTGATATACATGTATTTCAGTATGATGTAGTATGGATTTTGATATGAATTATATTGATTTGTTGGCTAACATGATATGTAGGAGATGATTCATGAGATGATGACGATTTGTGATCTGTACTAATGATGTCATGTAGTTGGATGACCTAGGATGTTTGATTAGGAGAGTGTGCACAGAGATATATGATATGGTTATGAAAAATGATGTGGAAATGTAATGTATGCATGGAATGTTTGTTTTTAGATTTTTCAAATGCAAGAAATAGATGTCCTGAAAAATGGATATTTATGTTTATGAGATGAATTTGGAGTATGTATATGATTAAGGAAAATAAATGATATGTGAAATGTTCAAATATTTATGGGAAATGTCATGATATATAAATGATATGAAAATGATAGATGAGTGCAAGATAGGATAACGAATGGGATGAAATGTATGATGTAATGAAATGTAATGGAATAATGATAAAATGATAATGATAATGAGAATGAGATAAATGATAATGATAATGAGATGAAATGATAATGAGAATGAGATAAAATGATAAGGATAATGAGATGAAATGATAATGATGATGAAATGATAATGATAAATGTGATGAAATAATAATGATGAAATGAAATGAAATGATAATGATAAAATGAAATGAAATGATAATGATAAATGTAATGAAATGATAATGATAAAATGAAATGAAATGATAATGATAAAATGAAATGAAATGATAATGATAAAATGAAATGATATGAAATGATAAATGAAAATAAAATGCAATTATAAATGAAACGATATGATAAAATGATAAAATGAAATGATAAGAAATGATAATGAAGATAATAAATGAGATGCAACTATGTAGAATGAAAATGAAATGATAAGAAAGGGATAAGTGAGATGTTTAATGAGATGAAGATGATAGATAATGAAAGTGATATGGAATACCTAATGGATAAATGAATGATGTGAAATGAGAAAGGATCTAGATGATACAAAAATGAATAATAAATGATAAACCTTATGATATATATAGGACCTAGATGAAATGATAATGATAATGAAATGATGATGAAGATGAAAGATGATAATGAAAAAAATGTCTGAATGTCCTCCACAACTAGTCCAAAGAGACATGATAGTTGTTGATGTTATTGTTCATCCTTTTAAAACTCTGATGCAAATCCAGTATGTAGATATGTACAATGATCAAAATGAAATGCAACAAAATGCAACCAACTGTTTGTTGAGCCTTTTGTTAGCTTTCTTGAATCATCATAGAGTGTTTTAAAATGTTGGAAGTATGTACAAGCATCAGAGGGGAAATTAGCACCAATGATGACCTGAGTACAACTTTCATGATTTTTGATATAGCAAGTGAACACAAGCATCGGGGTATAATTGAACCGAGATGACCTGAGTATTTCTTGCATAAACAGACAAAGATTAACCACTTTTTGATGAAAATTTTGAACTATCATCAATGATACGTTTTGGAAATTATGTCTCACGACATATTTGCAACAAATTGATAATTAAGCTCAAGACAAGAGACAAAGAAAAGTCATCCTCTTTCCTTGCCACTCTAGTTTAGGACATCATCGAGTGTGCTTCAGAGGGATGATGTCGAAATTCAAACAACCATAGCTCAAAATATAATACTACTATTCCAAACATTATTCAGATTTTAAATCATCCAGATATGTGTCATGATATGGTACTTGTTGAAAACTATTGTGATATGGATCAATGATTGGATAGCTACTCATAGGATTTGATTGTTTGTTTACATGATTGGATTTTATGTCATTGTCTAGCTATTTTGGTAGAACCTAAAAGTTGAGTGTCCCTAGTATATCAACGTTTTCCCCCAGTATTGACACAACTTGCTAAAATGGATATGTACAATGATCAAGCCATGGTAAGATGTTATCACTCTAGGAAAATGATGGTAGTATGATGTTGTTATGGTTCTAAGATGATGGAATAAAGGATGAGAAGCTAAGTACAGAATATGAGCTAATATATGGAGAGCTACAAATAGTGTCTATTTGTGAGATTTTCACTATTTGTTTTTATTGCATTTTTTGATTTCTTTTTTATTTTTTTGTATTTTTCTTGTCAATAAATTGCCTGTTGCTAGGTTTTCACCCTATGAAGAATTTTTTTTTTTTTTAAATTATTTTTGGATTTGTTCTGGACTTTTTATGTTGTTTTTGTTATTATTTTAGGAATTTTTCTACTATTTTTTATATTTTCAGGACTTTTTCTGGTGATGGCAACTACTTTAGACATAATACTTTTTCAGATGCATGTTGTTAATGGGATCGTCAAATAGTTCCCCTTTTGGTGTTGACAACTTGTATCCTCCTAAACTGTATACTGTGATGACCACATACAAAACTACACAATTTGGTTCAAACTTTCCTTTCTTCTCTCTATCTTGTTGATTTCGTGGATTTTCCTTCAAAACAAGATCACCAACCTGAAAGATATGTGGCTTGACTATGTGATTATAGCTATGAGACATCATCTATTGATATATTTTCAAATGATTAGCTGCTCATTGTCTCTTCTCATCAAGGAGTTCCATCTCTTGCAGTCGGGAAACTCTGTAGTCATAATCTGTTGTGGGACCCTTCAATGATAACCTTAGTGATGGAATCTCAACCTCTAGTGGCAAAATTTCTTATGCTCCATAGACAATAGCATACAGTGTTGCTCTTGTTGGAATTTAGATGCTAGTTTTGTAGGCCCATAATGTGGGATTGAGTTGAACGTGCCAATCTTTCCCTACATCATTCATAGTCCTCTTCAAGATTTTCGGTATTGCTGTGTTCGAGGCCTCTGCTTGGCCATTCCCTTGTGGATAATAAGGTGTTGAATATCTATGTTGGATATGGAATCTCTCACAAAGTTCATCAACATCCTGATTCTTGAATGGTCAACCATTATCTGTGATGATGGAGTTGGGAATGCCATACCGACAAATGAGATAGTTGAGTATGAACGATGAGATTTCTTTGTCGGTAACCTTAGTGAGAGGTATTGCCTCAATCCACTTGGTAAAGTACTCTATCACTGTGATGATGAATTTGTGTCCATTTGATGATGATGGATGAATCTTGCCAACTAGATCTAACCCCCATTGAGAGAATGGCCAAGTTGGTGTGAACGGTTGAAGATCTTGTGCAGGAGTATGAATGAGATTCCCATGAATCTGAAATTTAGAGCACTTTTTCACAAAAGTGAATGATTCCCTCCCCATAGTCAGCCAGTAGTAACCCATTCTAATCAATTTCTTGGATAAGGTCAGTCCACTTGAATGAGTACCACAAATGCCACCATGAACTTCTTGTAAAGCCTTGTCAAATTCATCATATTCAAGACATTGAAGTAATGTACCATCAAGACCCCAGCGATAAAGGATGTCAGCGATTAGAGTATAGCGAGAGGATTGGTGAATAAAGTTGCGTGTTTGGCTATGGGATAAGTTAGGTGGTAAGATGTTGTACTTTAGGTAGGCATAAATCTTGCCATACCAAGGTAAATCAGATCCTCGTAAGCGGAAAGTGATTTGGCTTTCAAGTGTGTCATAGGCAGGTGTAAATGATTGTTCCACTAGAAATTCGTAGTGAGCCTAATTTTCTGTGAGTTGCAATAATGATGCAATCATGGCCATGGCATTGGCTGCCTTGTTATAAAGTCTTGGAATCTGTATGAACTTGATATCTACAAAGTATTTCTTGAAATCATCAACCATCTTCTTATATGGAAAAAAATTGTCATCTTTGGTTTTATAATCATCATTGATTTGATTAATGACTAACTGTGAGTCACCATACACTTGTAGTTCTATTATCCTCCATTCCAATGTGATCTTGAGCCTACTAATTAAAGCTTCATACTCAGCTATGTTGTTAGTGCATGGAAACATTAGCCTATATGACCAGGGAATGGTATTTCCTTAAGGGGTGACAAAGAGTATGCCTGACCTTGATCCATGTTGAGTGAAAGAACTATCAAAATATAATGACCATGGTTGTTTGGATTCTACAGGGAAGACATTAGCATCTGGAAATTCGATATCTATGGGATGTTCTAGTCAGAGTGGTGCATTAGCTAGTTGATCAATGATAACTTGTATTTTGATTGTTTTGTGATCAACATAATGGATGTCAAACTCACTTAAGATTATAACGCATTTTTCTAGCCTTCCTGTCAATGTAGCTTTTCTTAACAGATACTTGAGTGAATCAATATTTGCAACAAGATTGATTGTATGAGTTAACATGTAGTGTCAAAACTTTTGTGAGGCAAAGACTACTGCTAGACAAGCCTTGTCAATGAAAGTGTAGTTGAGTTCATGACCTGTTACCATTCGAATGATGTAATAAATTGCACGTTCCTGTCCTGTAGAGTCCTCTTGTGCTAATAAATCCCCCAAACATGTCTCTATTGTGGAAATATATAAGATTAAAGGTTTGTTTGGATTTGGTGGTACTAGTACTAGTGGATTCATTAAGTACTGCTTGATTTGTTGAAAGGCCATTTCACACTTATCATCCCATTTGAAAGGAACATTCTTATGCAGTATATGTGTGAAATGTAGACTCTTATCTGCTAGTTGTGCAATGAACCTTCGTATAGATTGAAGCCATCCCTGTAATGATCTTAACTGACTGATATTCCTTGGTTGAGGCATTTCCATGATTGCTTGTACCTTAGCAGGATCTACTTCAATTCCTTTTGCTAATACTATGTATCTCAAGAGCTTTCCAGATGTGACCCCAAAAATGTATTTCTTGGGGTTGAGGTGAACATTGAACTTTTCCAACCTTGCAAATATTTTGGATAATATTTCAAGATGTCCTTCTCTTGTGTATGAATTTTCCAATATATCGTCTACATAGTCTTCCATTAATGTTTGCATCATGTCATGAAAAATTGTAGTCATGGCTCTTTGGTAAGTATCTCCAGCATTCTTTAGACCGAAAGGCATGACATTCCAATAGTAAGTCCCCCATGGACATGTGAACACTATTTTGTCCTAGTCTTCAGGTGCCATCTTGATTTGGTTGTAACCAAAAAAACCATCCATTAGTGAATACGTGGAATGGCCAACTTTCAAATAAACTATAGTATCAATGTTTTGAAGTGGTAAGTCATCCTTAAGACATACCTTATTAAGATCTCTGAAATCTATGCACACTTTGATATGTTTGTCTAGCTTGGATATAGGAACAATGTTAGAGATCCATTATGCATAGTTGATTGATCTTATGAAACCCACATCAAGGAGTTTTCTGAGCTCTTCTTTAACCAGTAGTGCAACATGAGGATGTATCTTTCTAAGTTTTTGTTTTATAGGATTAACTACTAGTTTGATGGATAAGTGATGCATTATGAGATTAGGATCAAGACCTAGCATGTCTACATAAGACCAGGGAAAGTTTACTTGATTTTCTCTTAGGAACTTCATGAACTTTGGCACTTATTTCTCTATCATTGACACAACTAACTATAGAATCCTTGGTTCTTTTGTAGTTTCAAAATTAACTTCTTTTGTAGGCTCAATCAAGATAGGAGATTTCTCATGATAGTGCTCCAAGAGAGTGTCAAGCTTCCCATCATATGGTGCCTTAATTTTTTTTCACCATTAGATCTTTCTTTTTGATTTTTACTTTTGTAGCTAGGAGACTTGACACTCTCCTGATTAAAGACTCTATGCTAAAAATCGCTAGTGGAACAATCATTTGTGTCATCTGCAGAAAGGAAGTTCATGATAGATTCATCGCTTGGAAACATAGGTATATCGATAGGTTCAGATAGATCCTAGTCAATGAGATCGGGATGGATCAAAGGTAGCGGGTCATTGGGTTGTGTGAAATCAGCTATGGTTATGGTCATAACAGAGTTAGCTGTAGGATCTAAGGTATGAGGTAGATCAATGATGGTACTATTATCACAATAGTCTTGTTCATTTAAATCTGACTTAGTATCACTAGAATCATAGTCACCTTGTAGTTCAAATTCTTGTGGTCAGGTCCCTGAACCTTCACTTTCAATTAGAGTAGGTGTATACTTGTGTATCACATCAACCATTTTATCCCTCTAGAACTCATCATTGTGGATGGTGTCCCATTCATATTCACCAGAGTCTATGTCAAAGTTATTATCCACAAAATTCTAAATTGCTGTCAAACATGCTTCTCTTGTATCAAAACCTTCTTGTAATGTGAGGACAGTATCATGAAACCACTTGGATGTTATTTCTTTTGAGTTAGTATCATAGCATGGTCCTGTTTTATCTTTTTTCAGCAAGTCCTATAAGGTGAATAGGCTCAACTACTCCTTTTCTCTTTCTGATAGAACCATAACCAACATAGCCCATCTTTTGCATGATTGAATATCCTTTACCATATTGATTAGTTGGTAGTTTGACATTGAGAACTATTTCATCTTCATCTTTATAGAGCCAACCTAGAACTTATCTATCCTCAAAATCTTCCAAGGGGAATTTTTCTTTGATAAATCATCCATTAAACTTTGTATTTGGCTCTTTTGGTGGTTGCGTTGATGTTGATGCTACATATATTTTTTGTTGTGCGATAGAATGTTGTCCATGTGACTGAGGTGATATAGGTAGATTAGCAAGACATAGAGAGTACTCCCCTACTCCATTGTCTTTGAACCGTAGTTGCTTGTCAAATATTTTGGTTAACTAACTGATGTGTGTATCAACTTTGGGAGAAGTACTAGTAGGAGCTTCTCAATTGTTGGGGACCAAAGTATCTTGACTAGCTTTGATGTTGGCACAAGTCTGACTGTTCGAATTATTAGTTGGTATTGTGATCTCCTATCCATCATAAGGAAACTTAAAACATTGTTGATATGTGGACGAGGCAACTTGCATTTCGTGGATCCAAGGATGACCCAACAAGATGTTGCATGCAATATCATGGTCTAACACTTGAAAAAGTATTCTTGATAATAGGTCCCACTCTAATCAGTAGCATGATTAAACCCTTGGACACTCTTTCCTCATCATCATAGGCTTTAATAGTAATCTTTCTTCTGGGATCAATGGATTCCTCGAAAAATCCTAAAGCTTGAACTAACTTCATGGTACATATGTTCAAACTAGCACCTCCATCTATTAGGATGCATCTAACGTGAACTTGTGGATCATGAATTCTAAGTATAGAGATGAATTATGTGGATGTGTCATGGAAATTCCATCTTTTTCAGAGAATGAGAGGTATGTGGGTGAGGAAAAGTGTCCCACCATGGCTTGAAATCGGTCCACATCTAGATCAGTGGATACAATTGTTTCAATGAAGGCCTTTTCTAGAATTTCCTTATGTGCTAGGGAAATCTTTAGGAGTTCTAAAATAGAAATCTGAGTAGGAGTTTTTTGAAGTTGATTGAATAAGTCATATTGATGTTGAGGTGGGGATATAGTGGATTTCGAAGCAACACCCTTTAAGACAACTTTAGCTTTTGGGGCCTTGTTGTTGCATTAACTTCTCTATATTCCATCTTTTCCTTAACTTTTATAACATTGACCTGCTCATCGTTAGTGTAGATATGATTGATTATATGATCATTGATATGATTCACACTTTTTCTAGAAGACTCACCCTTTTGATAGTTGGGAAAAGGGTTACGAAATGCTTGGTGGTCTTCATTTGATTGTTGGTGTCCTACTTTGATGGTGTCATTTTCTATCAAATCTTGGATTACATTCTTCAAGGCTTGAAAATTGTTCATTCGATGGCCCTTGCATCGATGATAATCACAATAGTATGTATCATTCCATGATGGAGGCTTCACACTCGGTTCAAAATTTCATTGAGGTGGTAGAGTGATAATTTTCTTTGCCATCAACTCTTTAAGGGAATATTCTAGAGATTGACCCAGTGGAGTAAAAGTTCTTCTCTTAAGGAAGAATGAAGATCATTGCAGATTTGTGTTCAAGGAATTGCCTAAGGCATTGTTGTTGTTATTTTTTCCATGGTAACCTTGATTGTTTTCATTCCCTTGATTGGGAGTAGAAGCTTGATTCACATTATTCCTCAGAGGAGGAGGATTGTTTCCCTGATTTGCGACCGAGTTGACATTGTTATAGTTGTAGACACCTAAAAATGACCTAGGCCTGCAAGCTTCATTTTTACCACTTTCGTCCTAGCATAATTATGACATTTAATTATGTCCTTGGTCCACATTCGACTATTAATTAAATAATTCATAATTATTTAATTAATTCATGTCCTTTTATTCTTCATGATTATTAAATAAATAAATTTCATTTATTTATTAAATATGTCATTAATTGTCTAAGTCTTCCCTTAATTAAATAAATTTCTTAATTTATTTAATTTCCTTTCTTCATTAATTCTTCCTGATTATTAAATAAATGAATTTCATTTATTTATTTGATATGTCACTAATTATCACAATTAAATAAATTTATTAATTTATTTAACTATTCAGTCTTATCTTCCAAATTCAATAATTGTTTTTAATTATTTAATTACTAATTTCACTTTTCTCTCATTTTAAATAAATGAAAATATTTAAAATGATTTCATTTAATTAACTTTCATTCTTTTTAGTAAATAATCTGAAAAAGATTATTTACTTGTCACACAAAATTATCATTTTGAATTAATTAAATTCAAAAAGATATTATTCTTCCAAAAATCAAGTAATCAGGCAGATTCTTGATTTTCCAAATCTGATCTTCAGTCTAAATCTTATCTTCTTGATTTTTCGAATCTCATAAATCAGGCAATCTTATCTTCTTAATTTTTTGAAAATCATTATTTCTTTAATTAATTTCCTCATTTATTCTCCACCGTCAATCCGATTATCTGAGATTTTATCTTGACTGTTCGATTAAGGAATCTGCCCTAACCCTAATTAGGGATTCTCAGATTTAATCCGTACCTCTCATTCTAGGTCTTTTGTAGGATTCGATCTCGCCCATCCATTCAAAATGGAATTTTCTATAAAATACCATCTTCTTCTCACTTTTCGATTACACACAGACACGCTGACATTTTGCATAGACATATTATAGGCATTTATTCACTTGCACATTTAGGCTTTTTTATTAGAATTATTATATTCATGTGATCAAATCTTAGACATTGTCATAGTCATAGGCATTTAGACGTTTTTATTCAAATCCTTCAAGGCTTGTTGTAGGACTTAGACATTTTTAGATTTCTCGCACAACAAATCTGAGGGCATCATCATCCAGCAAGTAAGAAGGTACTATGGAGGTAACCATGGGAATTGTGATTTACAGGTATAATTGTTCCATTGCTTAATTTCCTTTGTGCTCTATAGAACTTTAGGTTTATTGTCATTTATGATTTACATTCATTCATTTGATCTGATCTAAAACTTTAGAATTTACCCTCAGTTACATTGGTGAACCCGACTCCATTTTTTTGGTTATATCCGTATGTTTTTTTTGTGTTTTTTGCTGTTTTGCAAGTATAGGTACAGAGCGATGCAAACGTTTTTTTTTAAATCGTGACACATTTGATGCATCGTGACGCATTCACCAACTCAAAAGCCGCAACTGCTCTGACAAGCCATAATTGATATCTTGAATGACACATCTGCTTTGTCATGCCGCATTCGAAGTACCGAATGATGCATCTACTTTGTCACGCTGCATGTGACTGGTAAAGAGTTTCTTTCATTTTTGACATTCTGATTTGAATTTTAGGGTTTTCTGGTTTTTGATGTCTTTCCTGGTTTTTATGGTCTCCTATTTTTCTGGTTTTTCAGTCTTGCATGTTAGCTAGCTTAGGGTTTTGTGTTACTAATCTTCATTTGTAGCGTGTGGCGATCACTATTCGTGTGTCGAAGATCATTTCATAAAGAACTACTAATCTTTTTTTGCAGATTCGAATGTCGAAGATGGAATAAAACAAACATTGTGCTTGTTTTTCTTTCATAGATTAGCAAACATTTAATTTTGGTGCACATAAAAAGAACATTTTGAGTGATCCTCTGGACATCCAAAGATCACTCTTCGTGACATCAGTATTCTTTAGATGTGTCCTTCTGAAGAACAAACTCTCTCATCTATGCCTTAGGATGTGTCCTTCCTAGGCATGATCATCATTTCAAGGGACCCCTTATGACTATTAGGGATCACATCTTCTCGACATCGGCATTATTCAGGATGTGTCCTTCCTGAATTCACCAATTCTTGACATTTTTCAAGATCATCGAAACTTTAAACATTTGGACATCTTGACATTATTAAACCAGACATCTTGACATCAAAACAATTGATATCCAGACGCACTTGGCAAACACTTGACAATTGTCTTTTGGTTTTTATCATGTTATTAGTTTTTCAGTGAGATCCCACTAAGCAAGATTTAGAGAAGCAATGACGTATCATGAAGTTTGTCCTATCTTTTGACAATCATGTTACTAGTTTCTCAGCGAGGTCCTGATTTAGGGATTTAGAAAAACAACGACATATCATGGTAAGGGCTCTATTTTTGTATTTCGACAATCATGTTGCTAGTTTCTCAAGGATGTCCTGGAAACAGAATTTAGAGAAGCAACGAAGTTTCATGATTTGTCCTTATCTTTTTCTGCTTGTGGTTGACTATGACAAAAAGATTGGGGTAGTCACGCTCTTAGTATGAGTCATGATCATCCTTGTCTGTGACTTTTTGTCTTACGTAATGGTACGACCTTGCACACCTTGATCTATGTCATATCCTGGTGTTTGTTGGCCATTACAACAGTTTTCCCAATGATGATTAAGAGCAATAAATATTAAAGTCCTACAGTAAAGTGTTGAAGGATTTGGTCTAGGAATTAACATGCATCTCCGTCAATCTCATGTCTTCTCCTCTTTGGTCTGGTCATCTTCTCTCACTCATCTCATATAGGCATTGCATCCATATCATCATCCATATCTTTTGCACTAACATTTCTTTGTCTCTTCATATTCTAGTCTTCTCATCAATTTCGAGAGCACACCCGTGTTCTTAGAACCTATCTGTCCTCTCGAGGGGGCATACTGTAACCCTCCTCATCATTCTTCCTCATCTTATTTTGCACTGGGGCATTTTTTGACTTATTTTCTTTGCCACAATGTGACAAGTGGCATTATGACAAAGAGGGGCAAAATGTAGACACCTAAAAATGACTTAGGCCTCCAAGCTTCATTTTTACCACTTTCGTCCTAGCATAATTATGACATTTAATTATGTCCTTGGTCCACATTTGACTAGTAATTAAATAATTCATAATTATTTAATTAATTCATGTCCTTTTATTCTTCATGATTATTAAATAAATAAATTTCATTTATTTATTAAATACGTCATTAATTGTCTAAGTCTTCCCTTAATTAAATAAATTTCTTAATTTATTTAATTTCCTTTCTTCATTAATTCTTCCTGATTATTAAATAAATGAATTTCATTTATTTATTTGATATGTCACTAATTGTCACAATTAAATAAATTTATTAATTTATTTAATTATTCAGATCTTATCTTCCAAATTAAATAATTGTTTTTAATTATTTAATTACTAATGTCACTTTTCTCTCATTTTAAATAAATGAAAATATTTAAAATGATTTCATTTAATTAACTTTCACTCTTTTTAGTAAATAATCTGAAAAAGATTATTTACTTGTCACACAAAATTATCATTTTGAATTAATTAAATTCAAAAAGATATTATTCTTCCAAAAATCAAGTAATCAGGCAGATTCTTGATTTTCCAAATATGATCTTTAGTCTAAATCTTATCTTCTTGATTTTTCGAATCTCATAAATCAGGAAATCTTATCTTCTTAATTTTTTGAAAATATTTATTTCTTTAATTAATTTCCTCATTTATTCTCCACCGTCGATCCGATTATCTGAGATTTTATCTTGATTGTTCGATTAAGGAATCTGCCCTAACCCTAATTAGGGATTCTTAGATTTAATCCGGACCTCTCATTCTAGGTATTTTGTAGGATTCAATCTCATCCTTCCATTCAAAATGGCATTTTCTATAAAATGCCATCTTCTTCTCACTTTTCGATTACACACAGACATGCTGACATTTTGCGTAGACATATTATAGGCATTTATTCACTTGCACATTTAGGCTTTTTTATTAGAATTACTATATTGATGTGATCAAATCTTAGACATTGTCATAGTCATAGGAATTTAGACATTTTTATTCAAATCCTTCAAGGCTTGTTGTAGGACTTAGACATTTTCAGATTGCTCACACAACGAATCTGAGGGCAACATCATCCAACAAGTAAGAAGGTACTATGGAGGTAACCATGGGAATTGTGATTTATAGGTATAATTGTTCCATTGCTTAATTTCCTTTGTGCTCTATAGAACTTAAGGTTTATTGTCATTTATGATTTACATTCATTCATTTGATATGATCTAAAACTTTAGAATTTACCCTCAGTTACAATAGTTATTGTTGTGAGGAGCACTTCGAGCACTAAGAAAAAATGGCTTATTCAAGACATGATTTGCATCTACAACACCATCATTCACCATGTTTTTGTTGTGAGTCCAAAACTTAGATTTGTCATTGTGGTGATTTGACAAGCTAGGATTGTCCTTATCAAGTTTTATTATCCCTCTCTGGACCAAGGCACTTTCAATGGCGATGGAATTTTCAATCAATTTCTGAAAAGAGGGAGGACAATGAAGATTAATATGATAGCTCATCTCTTGATCCAAGTTGTTTATGAAAGTGGTGATCTTTTCCTTTTCAGGAACATGACACAGGTATCTAGTGAATAATATTCACCATCTCTGAAGAAATGTAATGAATAGTTCACTAGGTTTTTGTTTAGCCTTGCAGAGATCAATCATGGTTATTTGATGTATATTGTAGGAATATTGTGATATGAATTCGTTAATCAATTCCTCAAATGTCTTGACAGGCGGTGTTATTTTTGATAGCCATTCCATAGATTGACCTCCAAGACTACTAGGAAAAAAACACATCAAGTATGTGTCCTCATGAGAAAACTCTAAAGTCATATTTCAGAAGTCCCTAATATGATTGATTGGATCTGAATTCCCATTATAATGATCAAAATTTGGGATTTCACAATGTTTGGGAAATGGGATTATGTTGAGACGTCGGTCAAAAGGATAAGGACATATATCATCAAGAGCATATGTCTTCATTGCGGTTCCCCCTTGCATGTCTTTAATTTGTTCTTGAAGTGTCTTAACCTATTGAGACAAGGCACTAATATCAGACAAAGGTGTTTCATCAAGACTTTTCTTTAAGTTATCAGTATCAAAATCATGAGGTAATTTAGCTCCTTTGTCAGCCAAATACAAGAAATATTTCTCTTTGTTGTGCTCTAAGATATTTTCTAAGGCTTTGTGAAATTTGGGATTTTTCTCAGCCTCTCTAAGGTGATGTTCTTCATCTCATTCATCATCACTATCTATAGGAGTTCTACTCGTGTCTCTATTAAATGGGAATGGATTTTTTTCTCTTTCACCCATGTTGTTAAAAAGGGGATTACGACTCACACTATAAAGCTCAGATTGCTACTCTCACCTTCTTCTTGAGTTCTTTAGGTATGATCTTCTTGTTGAATATCCTCTCTCAGCTTATTGTATTGAGATCTTGTAAAAATAGGAAAATGATTTCAAAATGTTCTTCTAGACTTAGATCACAATTTGATAAGAGCAAAAATGATGATGTTTTAATCCAATAAGATGAAAATCTTATGATATGATCAAAAGATGTTCCTAATTCTTGATTGTGGCTTCCAATAATAAAGGATATCAAAATACCATTGGGGAAGTTGAATCAATAATCAGAAATTTTCTTGAAAGGTGCACTTTTAAGATTTGATCCTTGTTTTTGAAGAGTGATAGCCTAATTAAATTCACTAAAGGATTTGACTGGGATGTGTTGGATTCTCAATGGAAGGTTGTGGTAGATAATTGAAGTTGAGAGGTTGATTGTGATAGAGCTCTTCTTTGGAAATAGGCTCATGAATATAAAGGCTCTATAGCATACTCGTCAATAAATCCCCTAGAAAAATCTTGGTACCTATGGAGAAACTCACAGTAATGGAGCAAGATGTTTCGACTTTTATACAAAAACTTTCTACGTTGCAAGGTTTTCCTGTAACCTAAATGTTTCTTAGTTTTCTTGATCTTATTGGTAATCAAATTCCTAACAAATTTGGTTGATTTCCACTCTCTAAGCATGAGAGAAATGTCAAGATGCTACTAGACCAAGGATGTTATAAACTTAGATCTGTCAAAAGTAACATTTATAGAAAAGTGATAGATGCACTACTTTTTACCCTTTATGCGCTGTAAAAATAGGCATATGTGCCAAAGAAATAGTCAAATATGCTACAACATACCTCAAATGTGCTATTTTGTGTCCTATATGTGCTACAGAAATTTTTTTTGATAGTGACAAAAACTGTTTACAATATATTCAGCCTATGCACTGAACTAACTAGTAAATGCACTAGAACATACCTTATATGCACGATATACCCTAGATACACTATAACAGTTTTCCAAAGTAGTTTTCCAAATAGTTTTGAACAATTTTAGCTAAATTTTTGCATGTTCATCTTGGATGATCTTCTATCTAAATTAATGTGATTGAAAACACAACAAACATTCTGAAAAAAGTTGTTTTTAAGCCCTACACTAAACATAAAGTGTTTTCATAGGTTTCACACATAACAGACAATTCATGCAGACTCACTCTTAGTACTCAAGTAGGTCATCATAATAACCATAACCCACATCTTAGAACTGTGTCGACTCACATAGCCGTGTCACCCTCGAAGGGGCGCCTGTGTTTTTGTCTTTTCTAGGCATGTACTTACAGTGATGAAAGTGGATACCAGATCCCCTAAGAAAATAGTCCTTGGTAGTTATATGGTGAGTGTCTTAGGGGTAGATTCTTCCCTCCCCTTGCACTGCAATGATTAGGATGTTCAGGAACTGACACGGTTGGCTACTACACTAGGTTCATATTAAGGTTTTCCCTTCGGTGTGGCAATAATAAACTCCCTCAGGAAACCTCCCAACCTTTATAACAAAGGATTTGGGGATGGTTATCTTTTACACTACTGGAAAAAGTGGGTTTCCCTAGATTTGCTTTAAATTTTATAGTGGGGTGGAGTAGCTTGGCTTTGGCTTGAACCCACTTGGTTGTTCCTCTTGGGTGAGTACTTTTTCCCACAAGAGTAGGCCCTCTACAAGATATAATAAAGCATTGAAATTGCAAAAATTGAAAAGGAAAGTCTAGTATTTTGATCACCCAGTTAAGGGGAGAGCATAGACCTATTTCCATAGACAAAGTAGACAGTGTTCTTTTTAGATCCCAAATGACAATGATTTAATCTATGTGAAGATGTTGCTTCACAACAAGCATGGGATTCATTTTAACTACAAAAATCAATGTGTGGTGACTATCCTAGGATTGCTTCTTTTTAAATTCCATGTCTATCCTAGGATTGGTTCATTTTAAATTGTTGTGTCTACCCTAGGGTTGCTTCTTTTTAACTAGAAAAATTTATGTCTGTGGAAGGTGTCAGATTCAAAACTTTGTTTATTTACAACCCGTAAGTGCTAAAAGATCATACAAAAGCATTAAAATGAATAGTCAATGTGCTAAAACAGATAGCTAATGTGCTACATAAAACCTTAAATGTGCTAAAAGAAATCCTAAATGCACTAAAAGAAATACAAATATTTTTTTCAAAATTTTAATGAAGTGAGCTAAGTGTATGCACTATTTTGTTCTCTATAAGCATTGTTTTGCTCCCTAGATGTGCCAAAACAGTTCCTAGATGCACTGAAAGACCTGCAAAAGTGCTGTTAGAAGCCCTAGATGTGCTAAAGAAAGCCATGTATGCACTAAAATGGGAATTTTTGTCTGAAAGCCGAATTCTAGAATGCAAAATTCTGTCAAGAAACTCACAAGTAAATGTCAAAAATAGGGAAAAGGCCCCACATTAGGCACCAGAAATGTGTGACTTATTTTTAAGTGCATCAAAATATAAAAACAATAAATCAAACACACCAATAAGACATTATATCAAAACAAAAAATCAAATAAAAAGGAATTGAAACTCAGTCTTTTGTCTTTGATGTCGTCCTATCATCCTCTATCTCTAGTGTTTTGTTGATTCTAGCTTGCTCTCAGATTGTGTGCTAGACTCAACAAATGGTCTTCCTAGAGAACACGAGTTGAAGATGAATGCATGTTTAAACTAGAAATGATTTCTAGAATAAAAGATTACAAAATTATGAAAGCTAAAGATGATAATGACAATGCTAAGATGCCAGAATGCTAAAATGCAACTAATCACCAATGTGTGTATGTATGCCGGTGTCTGTGTAACCAATGCTTGGATTTACAGGCATATTTATAGAGTTTTCAAAAGATTTTGATTGGCTGATGTGATCAACGACTATGAAAATTCTTGGTAGATCGAACGGTCAAAGATGGATAAGACTAGAGAGAAAAATAGAAGAGAACCAGAAAGCAAGATTTGTTTCCTTTTCGTAGAAGAGATAAGACGAGATGATAAAGATGAATTGTAATCATCTTTTTGTGAGATTGAGAAAAGATTTTGAAGATAAATAATGAATTATAAATTCAATTATTCATTTATTGGTGGGATGGAAGATTTTTCTTAATTAAATAAAATATTCAATTAAGTTTTGAAGAATAATAAAAGATTTCATAATTCAATAAAATATTTAATTATGATTTGAAAAGATATGAAGGATATTAATTAAATAAAGATATTTAATTAAATTTTTAGGAAATGACATGTAAATGAAATTAATTAAGTAAAATATTTAATTAATTAGAGGAAAGAGAAAGGAAATATTTAAATTTAATTAAATTCAAAAGGTGAATTAATTAAAATAAATAAAGGGTATTTATTTAATTAATCAAGTAGACATATGAGTGTGAAATAATTAAATAAAGTTGATTTATTTAATTATGGAAGAAGAATAAAGTGAATGAACAATATAATTAAATTAATTAAATTTAATCATATGTAGGGGACTTTTAGAGAGATTAATTAAATAATAAATATTTAATTAAGTTCTAAGATTAATTATGCATGACCAATTTTATGCATATACACTAGCCATTGATCTTCTCTCTCCCACCAAGATTGTATGATCCTTGTACATTGTGCCATGTTTAAAACATCACCATAAAATGAGTTACCTTTAAACAACATTGTCAATCTCCATTGACTAATGATCACCATTGGATCAAAATCCTTTTGATCTCCATCATCGATCTCCTTCATACACAGCTTACCATACGCGAGGTCCACCAAGGCACACATCCAAAGTCCACTATCCCTATGAGCTTTGACCTTGGGCCCACACAAACCTTGTGGGGTTTGTGGGATGTTTCCATTTTTTGTCCATTTCATCACCACATAACTCACAAAAATGATGTGAGTTGATATATCAAGCAATCACTCTTTGCCATCTATCGACTTTCATCATGATCCTGTTGGGTCCCACTAGATACACTGTGAGCATCGCCAGATCTTTCTCATTCAATCTCTATCGTTCATGGCATACATCCTCTTGTAAAACCTTCATAGGTCCCACCATTCATACATCATGCACTATTCAATCAACCTTGATCAATCTTCACTGTTGCCTGCTAGCCACACGGGTCTTGAACGAGCTCCACCGAATTCTCATTGGAGTATGTGGGTTGTTGCCACTTATACACTTCTAACTTCATCTTCCACTAACTTTGTATGTCACTTTCGTAGGTCCCACCATACATCAATGGTCATAATTAATTCATTGTGGATTAATCTCCATCATTTTCTACTGACCTTGTACTTATTTGGGATCCACAAAATACTTAGGGGAATCCATTGGAACTGTCTAATCTTCTTGATCACAACCATTGATCAAGCAAAGAAAAATATTTGCATGATATATAGGAAATATTAAACACAAAAAATATTTTCTCAATCAGTAAATGCAAGGCGAAGGGATCGGTTCCCCAAACTACTTCCAAAGCTTAAGTAGTAACTTAAGCTACCTACAACCTGCTACAACTAGTCAACACAAATTAGAAGAAACTTGTTATGCCCATGAATCTTTGATCTATTGTTGGCTTGACTATGTAGGGTACACTAGATTGGTCATCGTCACATGTCATCCTTTCATTTTCTCTATCACTATGTGGCTAAAAATTTGAAGTTAAGGACCTCATGTTGGAGGTTATGAAATTGTGAAAACCTGTGACTTGTCAATAGCAAAGAGAACCTTCTTCCTTATCACTCCATTAGCTAAGTCACTAAGTCAAGAGGTTACAAAACTCTAAAACCTTGTGACAAAGATTAGAAAAACTTGGAATCTTGCAACTTAAGAAATATTATAGTTGTTGAATATTTGTCGAGCCAGTAAGCATAAGGCGAAAGGGTTGGTCATACCCATGACTTCAAAGACATAAGTTGTAACCTATGTGACTTGCAACCACCGATACACAATAAAAAAATAAGAATTTTTATTCACAATGCCATGACTATAAACCTATTAGGGTTTAAGACATAAAACCTAAAACACCTAAAGGAGAAAATAATTCATTCTTAGGTCCATCCTTCACTTTCTCTTCCTACAAAGCACATCACTAGAATTCTCTCAAAAAACCCATATTAAATATGGTACCTAGTTTTTCATTAGATACCTCAAGGAAATTGTTGCAGAGATATGACAAAATTTTGTCAACTATGTAACATATTGAGCAACTTGTTCTTCTACATACTTCCAAAATTAGATTCACTATAGGAAAACACTATAAAAAACATTACAAAAACCTATACTCATGCATTCATATTCACTGAAAACCTTATACTTTCATGACATCAATGAAACTTTCCATTAATGCCACCATCTTCACTTGCATGAGGAAATCCATTTCACTCTAGATCCTCTTCCATCATGCCAATACTTTTCCTCACATGAATTTTCTTTTCACATCAATGACAACAATATGCCAACATCCCTCCTTTCCTCCTCTCTATCAATATGTTCATTTTCTTCCCTCTCTACTTCTCTCCCTATCACCTCTCTTTATCTCTATCCTTCCCTCTCTACTCTCTCTATCTCTCCCTCCCTCCCCCTCTTTCTATCTTTCCTCTCTCGTTGTCACTCTTTCTATCTTTCATTGCCCTCTCTCTACCTACCTCTCTCTCTCCTTCTTTCTATCTCAATTATCCATCTTTACCTATCCCTACCTCCTCCCTCTCTTCCTTCCACCAAAATTCACACTTTGTATATCACTATCTAACTTACCCCTATATACCTCTTTCTCTCTCCCGCTCTTTGCCTCTCTTGATCTCTCTACCTTCCTCCTTGCATCTCTACTTCTCTCTATCACCTCTCTCTCTCCCCCTTACCTCTCCACTCTTTCTTTCTCTCTATCTCACCTCTCTCCCTAAATATCCCTCTCTCCCTCCCTTCTCTCTCTCTATCTCAACTCTTTCTCCCTCCCTCCCTACCTCTTTTTCCCTCTCTCCTCCCCTCTATACTTCTCTCCATCTCCCCCTCCATCTCCTTACCTAACTCTCTATTTATTTCTCTCTCTCAGCTCTGTCTCTAAATCATTATCT
>VDFB02193867.1:90939564-91026987 GCA_007258455.2 Sequoia sempervirens
TTTGTTGTCTTAGTTTTCTTGTCTCCTGACTGTCTTGTTTTGCTAAGGGTTTCCTTTGTTTCTTATGCGGTGGTCATGCCCATTTTGACAGATGGTTCACTTTGTTGCTGGCTCTTTGTGTTCTCTGGATAAATATTCACTCCCAACTATTGATCTTTGATTGTTGTTGTGCGGTGGTCTCCTTGAACTCTGACTTGACCTAGAACATGACCCTTAGTTGAATCCTTTCACACTCATCTTAGATCATGCACAAGACACATTAATTGTTTCTGAAGAGCTATATAATGACCATCATGAGGGCCTAATAAGTGAAAAATCTTAAGTCTGCTGAACATTGTGATTCCAAACCCATAGTAAGCTTTGATGCTTACATAGTTTAGAAAAAGAAAAGAGTACTAAAAAGAAAACATCTGAAAAGGAAAGAAAGAAAGGAACTAATAAAAATGAGGCAACAGTGTGGTTGTGTGAATAACTCTATTAGGGATATGGACACCTAGTTGGAAGTAGAGCAATGTTCATGGGATCACAATGACAACTCTGTTTGGGCTATGGATGCCTAACTGGCAGGGAGGCAATGTCCAGATTACTTTTGGGGTTAGACAATGAATGTAGATTGTTTTGTTGGATTAACTCATCATTATAGTTTTTGATGAAAGGTAATGAATTCACCACACACACACTTTTGAGATGTTCCTTTGATTTGATTCAATTAAGGATCTTTGTTCTCCTTCAAATTCCTTAGTTCACTTATGGAAACTAACTCTTGGTCTACGAAACCAAAGATTCTAGGTTCTGAATGAGTCTTTATCCTTAGAACGCTCATGAGCATTCTGTAGTAGAGTTTCCATTTTTTGTTCCTATAGCACACACACCCCATTTAAAATGGGGACCCTCTTTTTCACTTTTTCTAGGCCATTTTTTCCTTTTCCTCATTTTGTGTGCCCCCTATTTTGAGTCCTAAGTGGTCAATAAGTCCTAAAATTATCATCTTGAGTTGACCAAGTTTCACTAACCTTGAAATTTTCAAGTCTTCTGCTTTTGCGGGGTTCCTCTGGCAGTTTTCCTTAAGTCCTTAAAATTGGTGACCTTTTCCCATTGCAAGTCTACCCATGCGGGTTGCCCTTGGAATAATTTCATCTTTCCTTCGTTGTTTATACAACTGCTGAGTTGGCATGTCCACCCACACTACGAGATATGTGACCTCTGTTGTTGTTTCTTTCACTGACCTGTCAAACAACAAACATTTGGGTGTCGAGTGCCCCATGGGATCTGCAATTCCCACTATTGATCGTTTCAGAATCAGTGTCCACCATTTGTGCCTGATGTTGTACTAACATTAAATGAGGGAATTTAATGGATAAAATTCTATAAATAGTGAAGTTGACAAGTCATTTTCACTGACATTCTTGCTGAACCTGTTAGAGCTCCTTCTACTTTCATCGCCTTCATGCCCACCTTGCCTTGAGGAAAAATTCAAATCCTTCTACATTGGCTTCCATCGGGTTTGCCACGTAGGTTTTCTGCTATCGTGCATGTCATATGTTTTTCATGGAATCTTGCTAAGTTGTTAAAATATTGAAGAGGAAAACCTTGGAACTAGATAGAAAACTAGATTCCGCACAAAACTCACATTTTAGAATTTGGAAATCCTTTAAAAACTAACTCGTTGAGGCCATATAGAACCTAACACCTTATTCACCATTCGTGACCATGGTTGTCAAGCCCTTTCTACTCACAAGTGTCCCACGACCGTTCTCTTAACCTACTAAATGACAAACTTCAAACTAAGGTAACCACCCTTGACAGGCCCGTGTGCGCGAGTAGGCACCACCTCCTCACTGCCACTAGTGAACTAAATGAAAATCATAAGTCAAGTAGGGTGCTCACAACCCCTGTGGGTCCATGAGTACAGGTTTCAGCACATGGATGGCCTTCTTTGTCCCACCATTTCTCAATAGCTATTTGCCTGCAACCTTCCGCCTAGTAGGTTCCATGGGAGTCTAGTCCATCACCATAGTAAAGCATTAAACCTTTGACCACAGGACATTTAAGGTGGGTTTCCATTGTTGCTTCACCGCCATTTCATTGACCATCCCAAATAGCTAAACACTTGCTTCATCTCGAGTTGCAAACCCCGCATCTCTTATCTCCCTCCTACATGCCCAAATGCCTAAGTATGGAGCTTTTGTGAGTTGAACTTTTCGGACTTTCATCTACGAGCTGCATCTTCTCTTTTGTTCTTGTGAATGGCATTGGTGTCTTGTCCATCCACCTTGTGAACTTTGTATAATGCATGCATGTTTGGGCCTTGAGAATGAAAATGACCAAGTATACTATTTGTGGACCCCCCATTGCAGGTTGTTGCTGTGTGTCCACCATTTTAAATGGCTAATGATCTTCATCCATCCACTTCATAGGCCCCAACACCAAATTTTTCTTTAGCCTTCATCAAAAATCACTAAGTAAGGTTGTGGGTGGGTAGTCTTTTGCGGGTGGCCGTCTACGGGCCAACTTCCCATTTTTTCTGTTGTCAAATAACTGAGTTTAGCCTATTGCTCACTATGCAGAACCCAATCCCTCTACCACCGTCTAGCCAACTATGAACAAATAGCCCATGCCAATGGATTTTGTAGGCTCGATGGTATGAACCGCCACTTATGGGACACCATCCCGTCTCTGCCATCTCAAACGATCACTTGATAACAACATCCCATGGGTCTCCACCCACATCATATTGAACAACTTGAACTTCATACTTAAAAGGATAAGTACTGCCCTCCCTGACTACAAGTCCCACATTGAAGGATTCCATCTATGGGATTCTACCTTGCTAGTGTTGTTCCTAAGGGTAGAGCTCATAACTGCTGAGACATCACCTACGCCCGCAACCTCTAGACCCCCATGCCAAATGATTGAGCTAGCATTTCTAGGACCTCAAGAATGATCAAACCCACATGTCCAAATGACCTAACACCTTGGTGGGCCCAATTATGATAAGGAAATGTTGATGCAAGTAGCTGCATGTGAGTTGTCGTGCCCTCTTCATCATTCACCTGCTGCCTCCTCCAAAATGGCTTCCAACCTAGGGAAACCCACATCCCTAGGCCCGCATTGCTATATCTTCCCTAGGTGAAAGGAAAATAGTGATTTTTAATTGATGTTATGATCTTTGAAGGATGAATTACTTGATCTAACATCTGTTTTGCAAGATTTTTCTAATGCTCTCCTCATTTTTTGTATGAATATGCTTACTGCGCCTTTGCTTACAAGATTTATGGAATCAGCTGCAAGATCATCAAGGGTGTCCATAGAGAAGGAGAAAGGGAAGAAATATACTAAGGTCCCAAGGGGAAAAGAGGACAAAGATCAAATTAAATACCAATTCTAGGGAGTGGAGGTTACCTCCAAGGTTACTGTCGAGTGGCATATTGTGAGAGATGCCAACATTGGATAGGTTGACATAGATGAATTGAAACAAAGGGTTATCGTCAACCCCACCAGGAAGAATGCCAATAAAATTAAAAAAAGTGGTTTTCTTAAGGTAGTCGATTTCCTGCTAGCTCTCATGGCCACTGAATTGGTAATGGCTTGTAGAGAAGCCTATCAAGAAAGTACCAAAAGGATCGTTGATCATGATGGAAAAGTGTTGGTTGACCTCTTTGTCAGGTCCATAGGGAAAACCATACACATCCTCACCTTTGTTCCAATGAAGGAAACCATGAAGGAATTGTTGGAAAGAGACATTGCAAATGTATTCTAGTGTTGTCATTTATGGAAACCCTAGTCAGTGATTGGATCTGCATGACACCATTTTCCTACACCGGCAGTCAGATTGAGGATAGTAAGGAAGAACAGAGCATCCGGCAGTTTGGTGTTCAACGATTCACATGCAAATTTCCAGTTGTTATTTTTAGTTGTGGATCTCACAAAAGGTGCATCAATGTATTTCTTTGTGTTATCCAAAAATCTTAGTGCCTGCGTGCAAGTCATGTACAAATTTAGATCTGGTTGATACTTTTACGTTTATCATCAGTATTTTTTTAGGGCGACTCGGTTGATAGAGATGTGGTGCGGATATTCAAGAAATGTTTATTCAAATATTTTTGTGTCGATCATTATGTTTTGGAGTGCAGGCTAGGTTGTGACCAATGGATTTATTATTGGATCGCGTGGATAGTCTTGAATTTGAGCCAATAGTTGCTAATATTTTTAAGTTTTATTGAAGCTGACTTGTTGCGATTAAATTGTTAGTCGCGGACATATATGTATGATCTATTATATCATTTTGGTGTGTGTGTGGTGTGTTGATGTGTATTGTGAATATCAGAAGAGTGTTAGAGTGATTTTGTGTGCGGTTTCACTTGCACATAAAGATTTTGTGGTGTGAGTTAGAGCAAGAGTAGAGCAGAAGGACAAAATATTGACAACTAAGCCTAACTAGATTTTTAATCAAGCATTTGTAGATGCTATTCTTTCAGTTCATTCTCTTGGATCTAATCCAAATCTCTGTAAGGTAGTGTGTCTATTTTGAGTAGTGAGCTCTAGGTAGTGCGCCTGAATGCAAGTGCATTCCCATTTTGTAAACTTCTTTTTGAGTATACTTAGATTATATTGTGATTGGTCATCCACTGTGGTTTTTCCCCTAACAAGGTTTCCACGTAAAAATCCTTGTGTTATGGTGTTGTGGTTATTTTCTTTCTATTTCTACATATTTCTTTTGGTTGAATGCTTAAAGTGGGTTAATGATCAGAATAACAAAGTTAATTTTTGTAGAACACTGATTCACCCCCCTTTCAGTGTTGCTTGGCCAATGGTGGTATCGAGGCTAATTACCTCAAAATAAGTCCTATGACTTGGGGATAGCAGAGAAAGTGTTTTCAATGGATACAAGCAATCTTCAACAATAACTTATGGTGGCCCTGGATGATCTTGACCAGTCAAAATCTAAGAAATGAGAATTGCAAGAAAGTCTTGAGAATGCAAAAAAAATCATCCAGTCATTGAAAAACAAAATCAATGAATCAAGGGAGAAAAGAAAGGAATTATGTATCAACTCAAGCAAAAGAACAAAAGCATGGAAGATGAACAACTCAATCACGCCTTGAAGGAGAAATAGAAATTAGTAGAAAAGTTTCTAGATGTGCACCCAGAGAGCTGTGGGGTGGAATCCATCACTTGATGAAAATGACAGAAGTGAAGATGAAAGAAAAATGAATAAAAGCTTGCTCAATCCTTGAAAAGAAAAAATCTCTGAACAATCACGACCCGATTGGACAATGAATTGGAACAATCTAAAACAATGAGAAATTAGAGAATATCTTGATCTTAGAGATGAACTTACTGCTACAAATGAGTACAAGGAGAAATTCAAAGCCAGTTCAACCAAATTTCATGAACTGATTAAAGGTTAGAGGACTAATGGTGATAGGTGAGTTCTTGGATATGAAGAAGGAGAAAGTTTCAGATTTGGACAAAAAAAAATTGGAGAAGGGAGATTCAGGCAAGGAAATCATGTGAATGGAGCTAGAAGGAATCTAGTAAGACAACCAAATGCTCAAAGATTCAATGGCTACTATTTTTCTTGCAACAAATTTGGTCATATGGCTTGTCAGTGTAGGAGCATAATGAACACAAGTGGACCATCATTCTCAAGTCATTTCTTTAATTGCTATTTTTATGGTCATAAGTCGAATGAATGCAAAGTTGTGATGAATAAATTTCATAGAGATAACAGATGCTATGCATGCAATAGACTTGGGAATATTGCTAACAAATGAAAATCAAGGCAAAATCAGTGGAACAGTTGGTCTGAAAAAAAAAAATGTTGTGTGTTACAACTACAACAAATTTGCCATATTGCTAGATTCTGTTGGAACAAAAGAGGTCTGGTAAGACATAATACATAGTAGGATGTCAAAGGAAAAGGGAAAGTTACTATAGATGTGATCAGGAGGAAAATACAAAAGAAATGGGTGAAAAATAATCTTTGTATTGAAGAAAATATGTTAGCACCAAAATTTACTTCTGTTAATTCCTCTGGGAATTAGTTTTAGGCCTTTGGCCTAGGGGGAGCTGTCAAAAAAATCCTTTAACCCCCTTACAAGAAGTTGATATTGGAATGTGGACCAGTCCAATAGGTGGATCAATGTTTTCTAGATGTTTCTCAACTGATTTGAGAAGGTATTATGCTGTATAGGAGATCCACAGAAGAATTATTTGTCTTAGTACATGGAAACAGAGTAACCAGATGAACTAGGGTAAAAGCATTTATTGCAACAAAAGGGTTAGTTGTGTGAATGATAAAAAGCCATTTTTATCCTTCATTTTTCACTTTGCATTTTGGAGGAAAGTAGTTTGAAGAGCCTTGGAGTGAACTTTGCTAAATTGTGGAGAGATTCAAAGCGTGAAGAATAATTTGCGATCAAAATCCAATTTGACGAAAAGGTATTTATTGAAAAGCCTGTGAATTTGTGATTTTCCAACCATGGCCACTACATTGGTAGTAGAGGTTAAGGAAAAACCCGATCCTAAATTCAAATGGAATCCTTATAAGTCTATTGAGACTGAGCCCTTAGGAGCATTTTCATGTATACTGTATGAAGTATTGTACACAGAAGATATTAGGGCTTAGATACATGCCAATATTGAAGAATTAGGAATCTCTCAAATAATGAATCTATATTCCCATCATATGATTAAAGAGGATTTTATTGCAAAGCCAAAATTTCAAACCCTAGAAGAGAAGAAGTTCATGCAGTTTACAAAATTTCCCATATTTGAAGAAAATGAATGGGTTAGATACATTTTGAGCCATGTTCATGCCAAGTTCATGTGGCTAAATATACCCTTCAAGATCACAAAAGAGGTTATATGTGCAGTCACGGGTCTAAATCCCACTGGTAGACTTCTAGTCTTCAAATCCATGAAGAGTGAGAAGGTTACTGAGGGCAATAGGTGCACATTGGGACATAAGGGCAATGACAATAGAAGATATTGCTGAAGTGGATGTAAAATTTGCATCAATGGTCATTGGCTACAAGATATAATATTCTATCTAGGATAATTATGTATCTGGTATGACGAAATATACAGCTTATGAAATGGTAAAGAAAAATGCAAAATATGACTTGTGCAATCTGCTCGAAAGTCAGTTGATGGTGAATCTGAGTAAAATCAAGAAAGATAAGAAGAATAATTTCAAATATGGTAATCTTCTATTGTGTTTATTTTTCTATTTCATGGATGAGGTTCTGAGTGTTGAAAAAGTACATTGGAAAAATGATGAGCCTATAGTTGTTCAGATAGGGAACATGTTGTTTGGAATTGGCGATCATTAGGTTAGGAATACTACCCTCTAGAGATACTCCAAAAATTTCTAGAATATGATGCATGCCAGGGAAAGAATTCCCACTTCAATTGTGGAATAGTGCAAAGACATTATCTACTTCATGGTGGATATTGACCAATGTTATATGGAAGTTGTTGATCCCAGAACAGTATGGATCATGCCTATGGGATACGAAGTAGAGGAAAACATTTTGAAGATGTATGCAAAACACTTGCTGAGTTCACCTTTGGATTAGGGAGAAGAGAGGTTTGGAAATTATGCAGAGAAAATTATGCAACTTCATATGTAATTGAAAAAACTGGTGATAGTTAGAAGAGTAAGGAAAGAGGTAGAAGTTTTTGCAGAAAATATGGGCATACCTATAGAGAAACTAAAAGAAGTGAGAAGGAAGAGAGAAGAGGTTGAAGCAGAGAAAGGAAAAATAGAGTTTTCTAGTCCGAGAGCTTCTTTTGTCCACACTAGATCTACAAGGAGTTCCCCATCCTTATCCACTACTGCAGTGAAGCCAGCTCAAGACAAGCCTTCTTGTAAAATGAAGAAGAATAAGGGAATAAGAACATATGAACCTATTTCAAAAGATGAGGAAACATTATCAAAAGAAGTTTTGAGAGAAATGAAGGCTACTAGAACTCAGGCTATCAAGTTAAACAAGAGAAAATCTTCCAGCAAAGAAGAAAAAGTAAAGAAGGAAAAAGTTGATAAACCTGGTATGCCAGTTGAGGAAGTTGAGAATGCAGTTATCAAGGATGGTAATCTTAAGCCCCTCTGTGAATTGTATGAAAATTTTGATAAATTAGGTCAAATAATTCTTGAAGAATCCATAATAAAACATATGAACATTTTCAATAAAGTTCTTTTCGAGATTATGTCTGGCTTACCAAAGAGTCTATATATATTTTGGAGTCAAGAAGATTAAGTGAAAGAACAAAAGAAGAGAATCTGAGGAAGATAATTCTTGTAGATTATGTCTATAAATGTCAATTGAGGAGATGAATTCACTTCTTGAAAAGGCTAAAAAGGAATTTAAGATCAAGAAAAGGGTGAATCAACTCATGATTGGTGAAACTGATGTTGTTGTTGGTGAAACCAAGGATATTCTGGAAGAGTTTATGTCAAAGAATAAGATTAATGTCAAGGAATTGAATACTAAAAATTTTCTGGAAAATGAGGAAGTTAATGTAGTTGTTGAGGATTTTCAAATTCCTCCTAATGTGGAAAATATAGATACACCTATGGAAATTGAAGATCCTAAGGTGGTATTAGTTGAGGAGAAGGAGGGGAAAAATGAAGAGGTTGAAGTGCCTAAAGGCAATCTGAAAATAGTCTCTAAAGAACCTAAGGTTGAAGAAGAAAAAGTTCAGGAAATTAGAGTGGAGGCAAGAGACACTGCCAAGGTAGTGAAGAAATCTCTGATGGAGTACCAAGAATATTTTGATCTTGAATTGGATGAAAGCTCAATAAATCTATCCACTTTGTCCCCAATTCAGATGATGAAGGTCACATCAATTAATCAAGCTAAGGCCAGTGAGAATATTTTGAAGTCTCACATAAAGGATAGTGAATTGCTAAGCCTTGCATCTAGAGTTCTACAAAAATTAATGCCTACTCATGTCATGGATCTATTTGGTTCCTCTTCTAGTGAGCTAAAGAAGCTCATAAATTTTATAAGTACTCAATTTGAGTCTCTTGAGAAATATGTTGAGGATAAAGTGCAAAAAGATTTTAATGGTAAAAGACTTAGTTGGTTGAAGGAAGTGATTCCAAAGGATAATAATTTGTTAGCCACTTGCATGAAGAACATTCGAGGTTCTATATTTGAAGTTGGGAAGGCCTATAAGGCATGTTTAATTTTGTCCAATTTTTCTGAAGGTAATGAGAAAAAGGTGAAGGATCTTGAAAATCAATTGGCTATCATTTTTGATATTTTTGATCCATTAGCTGGTGATGTTGCTTAGCAGGAAGGTCAAGTAACATCCCTACTTGGAAAAATAAGATGTTTAAAGAATGAATCTGATAGGATTGCTAGGAGAGTAAGTGAACTCAGAGGACTAATTTTTCTGAAGATTGATATAATGGTGAGTGCTTTGAAGGAAGCAAAATTTGTTGTGGCAATTAGTGACCCAGTGAACCTAGAATCTGCAGAAGCTCAATCTTACTTAATGTGTGGTCACATAATAGTTTTGGAGAGTTTCAAAAAGGTTTGCGATGAAAATTTAAGAGTGCTAAAGAAAGATTTTGTAGATATTTTCAAACTTTTGTAAGTTACAAGTTCATGCTTGTACAATTTTGGAATTTTGTTTCAGTTTCCCTAGTTTTTTCCATTGATGTCAAAGGGGAAGAAGTGTACAGTAAAAAATGTATAGTCATTATAGGGGGAGTTTCTTTTTTGAGTTGAGATTAAATTTTCTTTTTGAAGTTTTGAAGTGGTAGTGTAATTCATGTTGGTTTTGATCCAACACTTAGTCATTTTTCACTAAGTGTTGCCATCAATGCCAAAGGGGGAGATTGTTGGAAAGAGACACTACAAATTCCTTTTGTTGTTGTCATTGATGGAAACCCTAGTTGGTAATTGGATCCACATGACACCATTTTCTTACACCGACAGTCAGATTGAGGATAGTAAGGAAGAATAGAGCATCCGGTAGTTTGGGGTTCAACGATTCACATGTAGATTTCAAGTTGTTATTTTGAGTTGTGGATCTCATGAAAGGTGCATTATTGTATTTCTTGTGTTATCTAGAAATCTTAGTGCCTTGTACCAAATCATGTGAAAATTCAGAGATATGGTTGATACTTTTCTGTTTATCATTATTTTGGGGCTGACTCAGTTGATAAAATGTGGTGTGGATATTCAAGAAATGTTTATTTGAATATTTTTGTGTTTGATCATTATTTTTTGGGTTTGAGCTAAGTTGTGGTCAATCATTGTGGATGCGCATTGGATAATTCTTAAGATTTGAGCCAATAGTTGCTAATGTTTTTAAGCTTTATTAAAGCTAACTTGTTGTGATTAAATTGCTAGTTTTGGATATATATGTATGATCTATTATATCATTTTGATGTGTATGCATGGTGTCTCAATGTGTATTGAAAATATTAGAAGAGTGTTAGAGTGATTTTATGCACAGTTTCACTTGCACATAAAGATTGTGTGGTGCGAGTCAAAGCGGAGCAGAGCAAAAGTGTAGTATAAGTCAGAAGGACAAAAGATTGACAACTGAGCCTAACTAGAACTATAATCAAACATTTCTAGATACTATTCTCTCAGTTCATTCTCTTGGATCTAATCCAAATCTCTGTAAGCCAGTGTGCCTTCCTATTTTGAGTAGTGAGTTCTAGGAAGTGTGCTTGAATGCAAGTGCATTCCAATTTTGTAATCTTATTTTTTAGTATACTCAGATTATATTATGGATTGGAAATCCACCATGGCTTTTCCCCTAAAAGGGTCCACATGAAAATCCTTATGTTATGGTGTTGTGGTTATTTTATTTCTATTTCTACATATTTCTTTTGGTTGAATTCTTAAAGTGGGTTAATGATCAGAATAACAAAGTTAATTTTTGTAGAACACTGATTCACCCCCCTCTAAGTGTTGTTTGTTTCCAATAGGAATATGTAGAAAGCACATGGAAGGTTGATCCTCTAAGATGTAAGAATTTTATTAATCAATATTGGTTGAAAGAGAAGAGGGGCAGTGCAAACAAATTGCCTTAGGAATTTTTTAGAAGTGATTTCTATCAAGACTACCATGACCTGGTGACCTTGCTAAGTAGGGTCATGGGCATTATGGAGCTCTCTGGAGTACTAATGGACCTTTTAGTACAAGTTGCTTTAGCTCAAGTTGTTGCTAGTCTTCTTGTCCCTCTGCTGATGGAACCACCCGAAATGGAGATGACCATGTAGATCTTAGAAGAGCTAGATGGACAACAAAGGGAGGTTGCCAAGGAAAAGGATAATGAACCTATGGATCCATTCAAGGATGACTACCATAAGCATCCAAATATCAAAACTTGGTCATTGATGAGGTAGTGCATGGGGAAGAAAGGTCACAAATTTCATAGGAAGATGTCAAAGACCTAGGGTCCAAGTATATAGTAGAATCCTCTGACCAAGAACTTGAGGAAGAGTTGGCCCAACAACTCAAAGATGTTAGGGAAGAAGTTGAGAGGAAATCGTCTGAGGGAAAGAAAGAAACAAATGAAGACATGGAGGTATCTATAGAGCCTCCAACTAAGGAGAAATATGAGGGCCTCACTCAAGAAGAATAAATTCCTCCCATAGGGGAAGAAGAAAAGAAAGAAGATGAAGCTAAAGAGGAAGATAAGCCCGAAGAAGAGGTTGAAGCAAAAATAATCCCTGAAGCATAACATCATATAGAGCTCAGGCAATAAGAAGAAGAAAAGGCATATGAAGGGGAAGATAACCTCAAAGAAGACTTAGCTACTATTGGGTCACAAGGAGGAAAAACCATATTCATTCATGAATCAGATGAAGAAGAAGAAGAGAAAACAGAGTAGAAGGTCTTGGGCCATGAAGAAAGAGAAATCTAGCACACTCAAAGAGAGGAAAGTGATCATGAATCACCAAAGGAGGAATCTCATATGCCCGAATGGATAGAGAAGCAATTATAGAAGAAGACCCCCTCTCTCATGGATCATAAGGAAAGGCTGGAGGCCATCCTAGCATGAGCTCAGATAGGAGCAAAGAAAGAAAAGAAGCTGAGGGTCTAATCCCATATCATGATGGATGCATTGGGATTGAGGATAGTACAAATTGCTACTTCCTATAATGGACAAGGGAGAAGGAGTTAGCTACAATATCTCCACCATTGACCTAAGAACAACTAACAAAGAACAAAAGAATGATTGTCTCTAGGGGTTAGTCACCACTATCATGTATCAAATGAACAAGGACCAATCCTCCAAGGAGGAGTTGAAGGAACAAGTGGAAGATGTTATTGCTTACATTCAATAGTGGTCTTCTACTAAAGAACTACCAATGACGTCCTCAACCCCACTACTACTAGTGTATAAGGAAGACATTGGAAAATTGGAAAGAAGAAAGAACTAGACCAAAGCCACTGAAGATTGGTTTCAACGGGTAATTTACAATGGAGATATGGGCATTGGTCACACTGCCCAAACAACGAACAAGTTTTGGGAAGTGCAAAAGTAGCTAGAAGACATAGAGAAATTTTGTGTTGACTTGCTATCCTAAAAATTACTGAGAGAACCTAGGAGAAGGAGTTTGCCTTGGTAAAGGATGATCATTGGCTCGTCAAAACATGGAAAATGGGCCTAGACTAGCAAAGAGAAGTCTTGGAGCGGGTGCTCCATGAAGTAGAGCTCAACCTAGAATGGGCCAAAGAACATCAGGCAGATTGTGAGGAATATTGAAAGCTCATGATGGGCTATGACATGCCGATCATCAAGCTAGATCTTGAAAAGATAAGGCCTTATTTTCATAAGAAGATGGAGAACAAGGCTACGGATTCACTAACACTGAATTTTATGGATTTTGGTGCCTGAGCCTTCTCTCAATTAGAACAAGTAATCAAGAATATGGTCAAGTGCATGAAGAATTGGGAGCTGATCACCAACAAGTTTGACCTTCCAAGTGCTCCAATCTAACTTCCTAGTATGGGATAAAATTTATCCATTGCTGGGTAAATTCGTGGAGTATGCCACTGTGAAGAAAAATAAAGGAAAGCCTGTTATTAAGGATGAATTCCTCACAGTGTAGCTACAACAAAAAGGCAATCAACTAGAAGACAAAACTATTGTAGTGCGGGGACACTAGAGGAAAAAATAGGGATAAGACAAGAAATGTAATTTTAAATTGTAAAATATTGGAGGGTAGGTGAAACCATAATTTTTAGTGAATCTTGGCCATGTAATGAGATTAAATCTTGGCCATTCATTTTTATTTTTGAAAACTATAAATAGGGGGTCTCTTCTCATTTTCAAGAGGGAGTTGTGTTGTTGTAAGGACATGTTGCTGAAATTCTAATAGAAATTCATTGATTTTGGTGGATTCTTGAGTTTCCTTCATGTTTTATGATTCATCTCCTCATAGTTGATAGATGTAGGTAGATTTACTTCGTTATTCTATGTTTTACATGCTTTAGTAGTTTAGTTAATGTTGTTCATTGATGTTGAAGAATACTGTTGTGTTGATGCTCTTCCTTGTTCATGCATTTTGTTGTTTGTTGATGATAAATAGTAGTGTAAAGATATTTTGAACATAAATTCATTGATGCACTTAAACTTCATCTTTTATTCATGCTTTGTGGTGAATGAATAGTTGAAAATATGTAGACCTTAGAAGATAGCACTAGTTTCATGATACTATTAGTTGATTTGGTTAAGTAGAACTTAGGTTTAGGAAGGTTTTCCACTCTAGTATCCTCCATTGTCATTGTTCATCAATAGTTGGAGATCTAGAAACTTCTTCCTTCCCCTTCCCTTTTGACTTTTGTTTGAAATAGTAATTTAAGAAAAGTTATAACATCATTGTAAAGCCAAATCTGATGATAACAATGGAGTTTTAGACTACTATCCTAAACTTGCAGCAATAGAAAATCATTTTAGAATTCCATAAACTCCATTTGTAAAACCAATTCCCTTCCAATGTAACATACATAAGACTACCCTATGATTACCAGCAAATCACATGAAACAACTAAGATATTCCAAGCATTGTCATGACCTGACACTTGAAACCTTGGGGTAGTGATTCGTAACTTGCTTGTAGCTTTCTACCTTTCAAGAGAGGTAATGCATTTATGCATTACCTTTGTTGAGAAGTGCTAAAACACCCATCATAATGTATGTACTCTGATGAAGGAGAAAACTAATCCAAAAAAGTACTAGAAGATGCTTGTAAAATAAAAGGCCACTCCAACAACACAACAAACATGCCTTGGAAGGAGAAGAATTTAAAAAAAAGGATAAAATAGAGAAATTTTTTAGTGTCAATGTTGATGAAGAAGTGGGTGTAGCATAAGATATAGAGAATCTAATATAGAAAAGATCTAACACATTTGATGAAGAGTCTAGTGGGAAGAGAAAAAAAGTAGACATTGTGGACATTGACAGTGAGGCTGAAATTGAGAAAGAGAAGGAAGGTTATATGATATAAATGAGGGAAAAGGAAATTTCTTACTGGAAGTAAAGAAGAAGGATAAGTCTCCATCTATAGTAAGATGACATAGTGCCATGAAATTAAATACTTTATTGAATTACATTGTAGAGCATGAAATGCTAGAGCAAACAATTGCATTGGAGAATACAATAGATGATATTGTTAAAGCAACTATAGAAGAGGGAGTTGTGAAATAAATTGTCACTATTGAAGTGAATATGAATAATATTGAAAACCAATTGAATGAAGAATTGAGAAATGTACTATATGTTGGAAGATAGGAAGTTATCAATGAAGAAGCAAAGTTAAGATCTTTCTCTTTCAAGAAGGTTTGCACCCATCTTAGATGAAAATAAAGCCACATTGGCTCAGCTATACAATAAGGAGTTATGAGAAAAGCAAAGGGTAACTACCCTTATGAGAAAAGATCAAAATAATCTTGAAAGCCTTCGAAATGAAACTATGGAGAAGGTTTCATATTTGGCACAAAGATTAGGACTAACTCTGGACAAAGAATAGAAGATGCATGATGACATGCCTATTGTGAAATCATTACACCAAAAGAAGTTCAATAGGAAGATGCTCAACATGAGCATAAGAAAAAAGAGGAGAATGTGCAAGAAACTCTTCTATATGTAGAAGAAAATGTTGCTAAAGAGAATGTTACTAGTGGTGAGAACACTATAGAAGAAGGTATTACTAGTGATGCTTCTCTAATGAGATAAAATCCTACTGTAGATGTAAATGTTATGTAAAGGCACATAAGGAGGATACATCTATAGATCACAACTCCCCTCCTGTTGAACCAAAACAAAATGTTGAAGAAGCAATACAAGACAACCCAAAGATAAATATGCCTTAAGATAAAAAGAAGAATCATTTGATGAGGAAAAGAAGGATAAGGAAAAACTGATCAATAGAAAAAGGATGAAAATGCAGAAGTTAGCATTTGTGACAAGGAAAAGGCCTTGGAAAAGAAAGATGCATACGATAATGTGAAGGTAGTAGGTGAATCTCTTGGTACCTTTGGAGATTCTTTGAATAACATGTTTAGTATGCAACTCCATTTCCAATCTGTTATTTTTTCCCAACTACTATGACTTTCAATGCATCAGGGGGTAGGTTGACATGGATATAATTTATCCTTTACAAAACATTCATTAGATGAAACTTTCTATGCTTTTTCTCAAAAGGAAATATTGTAAACACATCAGAAGAGAACTTGAAGCTTATTTATGAGGTAGTGAAAGTGCTACAAGAGAGCATACCCAGTAAAAGCATAGCTAATTCTTTATCCGGTATGAAATTTTTTAAGTTTTTTCTTGATTTATTTAAAAAGTATTCTAGTCATTTTAATGAAAAACTAGAAAAGGAGATATATAAAAAGGTGAATGATAAGAAATTAGTGGACATAATAGAGAAGTGTTCCACCACACATAATAAATTTTAGAATAATCTCAAAGATGTGCAAAATTGTGTTTTGGAAGCCAAAGTGTTGTTCCAATTTTGTATGAAGTGGCCCAGCTCTACCAAAAGTTGTTGCAAGTATGAGCAAGTTTGGTGGTGTTGTCATTAATATTTTCATTGATGTAAACATAGTATAGGATGTTGTAGATTGTGCATGTATAGTTGAGAGCCATTGAGATTTTGTGAGTACATGGAGCTATTCTTATGATGTTACAGATGTACTAAAATGATGGGTTACAAAGTGCTTTTGAGAAAATTAATAAAGTGTGAAGTTAGAGTTATGTATGTGTTCAAAATGTGCTCTAGTATGTGCTCCACATTTCTTCTATGTTTATCCTATGCTTGTGAAGATCTGAATTGTTGTTTATGGGCACCTATTGTTGGCATCTCCTAGTTTGTAGCTTCTAGAATGACAAAAAGTGTAAGTTATGTCACCGACATGTGAATTGGTTTGACAAAGCTATTTGTCTATGGAATGGGAGAACTATTTCTACTACACAGTCCTCCACTATTTTTTTTTAGGTCTTGTAGATGTGGAATATGTCTTGTAATGGTTTTCTCTGTGTTTTGGAAAATATTTTCATGGTCTGGTGCTCTAGAAGGTGAGTTTCAATATTAATGTGTGTATTTGTACTGTATGGATGGATTGGTGAGAAGTCTAAAAGATTTAAAGGTTGTTGCAAATGATGTGGATGTATTTGAAGGTATTTGAGATGTTTTCTCATGCATGATGGAGTGTGTTACATTTTTCCCATATTATATTCTTGTTGGGAAGCACATGCTTAAAATTTTGTGCTTTCATTAGGTGTGGCCAACCTAGTGTTTACACTTCATACGAAGGATTAAGAATTAAGTAAGGAAGCATGTGATTGTTCCAAGAAATTGCTTTTGATCTTGGTTAAGTGTTTTTTTTTTCCACTCTCATTCCTTTCCACCACAGGAATGTTGAATTGTCGACCTAATTTAAATTTATGAAATGAAGCGTATGTAGCTGACCTTGGAGAAAGTTTCTAATGTTGAAGATGGTATAAATGAAAGTTGAGTTGCAAAGGATTATATTGTATAGAGTAATGAAGTAAGCCACAAGAGAAAGAAGCAGAGTTGTGCGAAAGTGAGTTGAGGCAACAATACTTTAATGTGTTAGATTCCTAAAACCAGTGGGATGATGGTTTCTAAAATATTGTGATCAAGGTTGTGGATGTGTGTAAATTACTATGGTGGATCTTTCTATTATCTTTTGTATCTATAGGCAGTGATCCTCCTTTTGGACAGTTTGTCCTATCTATAAGTAGTGAGCCTTTGTATCTAGGTAGTGAGTCCTTTTTTGGAAGTGAGCCCTTGGTAATGTGTCTCTTTGTATTTGGTTAAATTCTATTGCTTTATATTGTGAGTTAATCCTCACAGTGGTTTTTCCCTCATTGGGGTTTCCACATAACTCTGGTGTTTCTTGTGTTGATATTGCATTTTTTTATTTGAATTTCATATTCATACTTAATCTAAGAATTAAGAAGATAAGAAATTGATAAGTGTTTGAGGTTTGGATTTGAGTTTGGTGAAAATTGATTCACCCCCCTCTCAGTTGTCATGTGCCTTTCAAAAATTGGTATCAAAGCTTTGGTTCCTTGGTGAAGAGCTTAACTGCTTAAGGCAGATCCAATGGCACATAAGTTGGTGATTCCTATGTTCAATGGATCTGATTACAGTGACTGGAAAGTGCATATGAGAGGTTATATAATCTCTCTTGGTTACAAGACCTAGAAGGCTGTTGAGACAAAGTATGTTGCTCCAATGAGTGGTCTCTCTACTATTGATGAGATTTCTGCATATGAGGAAAATGAGAAAGCAAGGTATGCTATTTACAGTGCTTTATCTAAGGCTGGGTGAACAAAGGTTATTTCTGTAGGAAGTGCATATGAAGTTTGGAAAAATTTGGAAGATCTCTATGAAGGAAATGGTAGAGTGCAATTGACAAAGAAGCTAACAACAACAAAAAGATATGAAAATTTGAAAATGGAAGAATGTGAAGATATTGCAAGCTATTTCTAGAGGGTTGATCTTGTAGCAAATGAAGTTAGGAATCAAGGGTGCACTCCGATAGATGAAGATATAATTGAGAAGATTTCAATGACCTTACTAGAGTGTTACATTGATAAGGTTTCAATTATTGAGTAAATGTATGATCCTAAGAAATATACTAAAGAATAGTTGTTTGGCACCTTGATCACATTTGAGAGGAGGAAGATTGGAAAGAAAAATGAGAAGATATAGTAAGCATTTAAAGCAACAAAGACTGGAGATGATCTAGATAGTGATGGTTCAAATGATTTGGAAACAAAATTTACAAGAAATTTGAAGAAAGGTACCAGTAAGTATAAAGGTATGTTTCCCTTTAAATGTTTTAGTTGTGGTAATATTGGTCATTATGCCTCAAGATGTCTGAATACAGATGTACATAAGAAGAAACAAGATCATAAAGATAGAAAGGATAAGAAACTCAAGAAGTTATATTATGTTAGACAAGAAGATGGAATCTCTAATGATGAATTTGATTATGAGGGTGATGATAATGAGTGCTTGTTCTTAGCTTTGGAGAATAAATCTGTGTCTACTAACTCTAGAAGATGTGCAAGGGAAAGTGGTTTGGAGAACAAGAAGAATGAGATGGAAGGTACTCTGTTTACTATATTTCACACTAGACAGGAGAAATACTATTGGGTGATTGATAGTGGTTGTTCTAATCACATGACCAAAGATAAAAGTAAGTTCACTAAACTTGAAAATTATGACGGTGGTTTGGTCATGTTTGGTGATGATTCTCAAGCAAAGATTGTTGGGAAAGGTACAATTAGATTTGATGGAATACACAACATTGATGATGTATATTATGTAAAGGTCCTAAGGAACAACCTTTTGAGTGTTGGATAGATGTGTAGCAAAGGTTTCAACTTTTGTTTTAGGATAATTCCTATTAGATCACAAAAGGGTCTGCAGCTATGGTTACTGTAGGAAGGAGAAATCATGGAAACATCTATCAGCTTAAGGGTGTTAATGTTCAATTCCTTGTATCTCAAGTTAATGAAAGTTGGTTGTGGCACCGAAGGATGGGACATGTGAAATTTGATAATCTGGTCTAGATTAGTTCAAGAGAGGTTGTCCAAGATCTACCTAAAATTAAAAAGCATGCTAATACTGTTTGTAGAAGCTGTCAGTTAGGGAAATAGACAAGATGTAGTTTCAAAGGAAAAGAACAATCTACTTCCAAAATGCTAGAATTAATTCATACTGACCTATGTGGTCCCACTAGAACATGAAGCCTAAATGGTGACATTTATTTCATGCTCCTTATTGATGACTATTCTCGAATGACATGGGTTTCTTTTCTTAGAGAGAAGACCCAAGCTCTACATATGTTTAAAGTTTTCAAAGAAAGAGTAGAAAATGAAGTGAACTTGATAATCAAATGTTTGAGATCTGATAGAGGTGGAGAATTCACTTCTAGTGAGTTTAATGCATTTTGTGAAGAGTGTGACATAAAGAGACATTTTTCTGCTCTTTGAACTCCATATTAGAATGGAGTTGTTGAGAGAAAGAACCAAAATGTGTAGGAGGCCACAAGAACTATCATGAAAGAATAAAATGTGCCTGATGTGTACTAGAGAGAGGCAATACACACTGTTGTTTATATTCTTAACAGATTTTAGATAAGAGGAAATAACACAAAGAATCCTTATGAGTTATGGACTAGTAAGGCTCCTACTATGAAATACTCTAAGGTTTTTGGAAGTAGATGTTACATTAAAAGAGATGATGGGAATCTTGGGAAGTTTGATGCTAGATGTGATGAAGGAATTTTCCTTGGATACTCGACAACCAACAAAGCATATAAATGTTTCAATAAAATATTGAGGAATATTTTTGAGAGTACTAATGTGAAGGTTGATGAGGATATGAGTAGACATGTTGAGATAAATGAAGTTGAACTAGATGATCCTATCTATAGACCAATACTTGAAGAGAATAAGAAGGAGGAAGAAGAACAAACTAAAGACAAAGAAGAAGAAGAAGAAGCACCATAACTTGTTCCTATGAATCCTAAGTATGTACAAAAGAATCATCTGGAGGAATAGATAACTAGAGATAAGAGTGAATGTGTCAAGGGAAGAAGTAAAGTAGGACCTGAGGTAAATCTATGTTTACTTTCTAAAATAGAACCTAAGTCTATGTGTGAAGCATGTGAAGATGAGAGTTGGCTTAGAGCTATGAAAGAAGAGTTGCAACAAATAGAGAAGAATCAAACATGGGAATTGGTTCCTAGACCTATGAATAAGAATGTAATTGGTTTGAAGTGGGTGTTCAAAAATAAGTTAAATGAGAATGGTGAAATTGTAAGAAACAAAGAAAGACTTGTATGCAAGGGATACTCACAAGTTGAATGCATAGACTTTGAAGAGACATTTTCCCTAGTGGAAAGAATGGAAGCTATTAAGATGTTTTTGGAATTTTCTTTCCACAAGGGTTTCAAGGTATATCAGATGGATGTCAAGTTTTTTATTTTTGAATGGCGAACTGGAAGAAGAAGTATACATGGAACAACCTAAAGGATTTTATTTATCAAACAAACTAGATATGGTTTGTAAGCTAAAAAAGGCATTATATGGATTAAAACATAAGATGGAAGGAAACATAATGTTGATAGTGGTAGTATATGTTGATGATATCATTTTGGAGGAAATGAAGGTATGTGTAAGAAATTTGTAGAGGAAATGCAAAAAGAATTTGAAATGTCTATGATTGGTGAGTTGAATTTATTTCTTGGTCTTCAAGTAAATCAAATTGATAAGGGGTATTCATTTCACAATCGAAATATGTCAAAGAGTTGCTGAAGAAGTTTGGAATGGATGACTCCAAACTGGTTAGTACTCCTATGGTGACTGGATGTAAGCTGTGTAAAGATGATGAATCTGTTAAAGATGATCAGAGCAAATGAAAATCTATGATTGGTTGACTACTATATCTTACTACTACCAAATTGGATATCATGCATGTAGTATGTTTAGTTGCTATATTTCAAGCAAATCCTAAAGAAGCACATGTTACAACTATAAAGAGGATATTTAAATAACTTAAAGGCACACAAGATTATGGCTTGTGGTATCCTAAGGATACCGATTTCACTTTAAGTGCTTATATCGATGCAGATTGGGCTAGTTGTGTGGATGACCGAAAGAGTACCAGTGGAGGTTCTTTCTTTCTTGGTGGAAGATTGGTTTCATGGTTAAGTAAGAAATGAGACTCAATTTCTTTATCCACTATAGAAGCAGAGTATATTGCAGCAACATCTTGTTGCACACAGGTTTTGTGGATGAATCAAACATTGAAGGATATTGGAGTGATATGTGATGAGCCTATACCTATCTTCTGTGATAATACAAGTGCTATAAACATTTCAAAGAATCTGATAATGCATTGAAGAACAAAAACATATATCTATCAGATATCATTTACTAAGAGAGAAGGTATTGGAGAATAAAGTTAGGCTAGAGTATGTGTCTACAAAGGATCAAATTGTAGATATATTTACTAAGGCTCTTCCAAAGGAAAATTTTGAGTATCTCAAGGAGAATTTGGGGGTCATTGTCCCTCTGAACTAGGTGTTGTTGGATGTTGTGGGTGTCTTTCTGATATGTGGTTGTCATTGATGTCAACACTATTACCATCATTGTATTGAAGGTTGTATATGTCGAGGATAATGAGAAAATTGTGAAAGTAAGAGTTACAGAGTTGCCTATTGCTAGTGGAACTGTGAAGGTCATGAAGGTCTCCTATTGTGTATGTTGAAGATCAAATATTGTGTACTAAAGGGTTTATATTTTAGAGTGCATCTATATCATCTACTGGAAGTTTCAGAGGTCTGCATGAAGATTTGATCATGTTGTGGTTTGACAGTATTTTTGTGGTCTCTATCAGCATTCTTGAGTGAAGATTGTGTGATTCTGATAATCTCAATTTTTTCAGATGCCTCTCTATCAGTTCTTGGTGTTGTTGGATGCTTCTTGATCATTCTACATCATTCTTGTATGTTCACATTGATCGGTGTACTCGAGGTCAAATATTTTTTCTTATGCATGTTCAGGTTTTCATGTTCTTGGCCGACATGATGGTGGTAACGTGTTGTGGATTCTTGAAAAGTAAAATTTGAATATTTGGCACACTCATGAGTATTGTTTTGGGTCACATCATTGTATTATTTGACAATGCTTAGATCCACATTGAAAATTTAATTGTAAATTTGGGCCGACATTGTAAATATGTTTTTTTTTTATGGCTGACTAAGTTGTTGATGTAATCCATGATGTGGATATATAAGAGAAATTATTTGAGTGAAGTTTGAGGGAGTATGTGCAAAATTTTTTGTGTAAGAAAAATCCAGATACAGTGCAAGTGTGCAAACATTGATCTATTCATTCATGTGAAGAGTGAAAAGTGAAGGAGTTTTCTATGCTTAATTGGAATTGTAATAAGGCTTGTGCAAAAGCTATTTATTTTAATTCATACCCTCTAGATTTAATCCTATTCTATATTGTTGGGTAGTGAGCCCCTTTTTTAATTGAGCGGTGAGCTCTAGGCAATGTGCCTGAATGCATGTGCATTACCCTTTATTATTTTCATTATACTTTTAATAGGGTATAATATTGTGGACTAACATCCACCGTGGTTTTTCCCCTAACAGGGTTTCCATATAAAAAATCTTTGTGTTCTCTATCTCTCTAATGTGTTAATTGTTTATGGTTAATTTCTTATTCATCAGATCTAAGATTAAGTTAAGTTTGAAAAGTTTATTATTTTGTGACAACTGATTCACCCCCCTCTCAATTTTCTGTCCTTGTTTTTCCAACAATTGGTATAAGATCCAAGTTCCTCTAAAGAAGTTTAAAATCTTGAGGTGATCCAAGATGACATCATATAAGGATAGTCCTAGATTTGATGAAACTAATGAATCACTATGGAAAGTCATGATGGTAAAGCTTATTGGAATATTACAAAAGATCCATATGTTATTCCTCAGAATGGTCCCTCCACTATTGATGAGATCAAATAAGCTAAAAATAATATCAGGGCTACTGAAGCTTTGGTGAGTGCTCTGATAGATTCAGAGATGGAAAATGTGATAGGTCTGAAGAAAAATCATGAGATTTGGATGAAGCTACAAAATTTGTATGAAGGAGGTGCACAGGTGAAGATGGCTAAGCTATAGAGTTTGAAAGGAAAGTATGAGAATTTGAAGATGGGTGAAGATGAAAATAACACTTCTTTTATGCAAAGAGTAAATGAAATAGTGATGGGTATTAGATGTGTTGGTGGTTCCCTAGATGAGGATGAAATTGTGGCTAAGATACTTAGATCCTTGCTTCCCTCCTACAAAGTGAAGGCTCATGCTATTGAAGAGCTCATATCAGTAATGAAGATGAGAAGAGATACGCTGGTTGGTAAGTTTGCTGATTTTGAATTAAGTGAATTTGGTGAATCTATTCCGAAGTCTGAATCTACATTCAAGGCTACTATATCCAAAAGTAACAAGAAAATATATAATCCAAGAGAGTGTTTCAGAAAGATATCCAAGTATGATGAAGAACTAAAACAACTTGAAGATAAAGAAAGAGAGGTAGAAGAATTGGAAGCATTGATTGCGAAGAAAGAAGGGAGAGGAAAAGGTAAGTATGAAGGTGTATTTCCTACTAAATGTTTTTCTTAAAGTAAAATACGTCTTTTTACATCAAGATGTCTTGAAAGAGTTCCTAGATCTAATAACAATTCTAGATTCCAAAAGAAATGCTACTTTGTTGAAGAAGGAGTTACTGATGATGAGTCTAATAAAGATAATGGAAATGAAGATGAATGGGTTTTCCTTGCTACAATTGAAAATAGTCTTGTTGCTACTAAATTTTCTAAAGATGAGAAATCTCTTGCAACTTGAGTTGAAGAAAAGGATGAGTGGGTTATTGAAAGTGGATTCTCACATCATATGACTAGTGATAAAAGAAAATTTGTAAGTCTAGAGAAGTATGATGGTGGGGTTGTAAGGTTTGGAGATAACAATGCTGGTGTGACTCATGGAAAAGGTTCTATTTGTCTTGGTGGTAAGCAAAACATTGATGATGTTCTTTATGTTGAAGGAATGAAGCACAATATTTTGAGTGTTGGACAGATGGTGGAAAAAGGCTATGATCTACAATTCAAAGATGGGAGATGCATGATACATGGAAGTTCTGGCAATATGATTGCTATAGGTAAACAAACAAAAGGTAATATTTTTCACCTAAATACTACTAGTGAGAGTTTTTTAATCACTCAAGTAGATGAAATTTGGTTGTGGCATAGGAGGTTGTGTCATGTGAATTTTGATAACATTGTCAAGGTAAGATCCACTCAAGCAGTAAGAGATCTACCTAAGTTAGTAAAGCCTATTAACACAATTTGTAAGGAGTGTCAGATGGGTAAACAAACTAGAGTGTCTTTCTAGAGCAAACAATTTCATTCAAATGATTTGATGGAGCTACTACATATTGATCTTTGTGGTCCCTCCAGAGTCAAAAGTATTTATGGAGCAAGGTACTTTATGTTGATTATTGATGATTATTCTAGAATGATATGGGTTTCTTTCCTAAAAGAAAAATGTGAAGCACTAAAAAACTTCAAAATTTTCAAGGCTATGGTAGACAATGAGAAAGGTCTGAAAATAAAATTCTCGAGGTCTAAAAAAGGTGGTGAGTTCACCTCCAAGGATTTCAACTCTTTTTGTGAAGAACATGGAATCAAAAGACTGTTATCTGGTCCTCGAACCCCTCAATAGAATGGAGTTGTAGAGTGAAAGAATAGAACAATTCTAGATGTTGCTAAAACAATGATTATAGAAGGAAATGTGCCCCAGATCTATTGGAGTGAAGCTATAAGCACTACTATGTATACTTTGAACTAGGTAAATGTTAATGGTAATTTTGGTAAGACCCCTTTTGAGCTATGGCTTGGTTATAACCCTACTGTTAAATATTTCAAGATCTTTGGAAGCAAGTGTTATATCAAGAGAGATGATGATATAGGAAAGTTTGATGCAAGAAGAGATGAAGTAATCTTTATAGGTTACTCTACTAAGAGAAAGGATTACAGATGCTATAACAAAAGATTGAGAAAGATGGTTGAGAGTGCAAATGTCAGATTTGATGAGGACTCTGCCAAATCATCTAGATATTATGGTTATAATTCAGATGAAGATGATACAAGCCAAGGGAAGAATTCTCAAACATAGAACCAACTTCAAATTATTCCATATGTTCTGGTAAAGCAACCTTAATTCGTTTAGGTAAATAAAGTAAGTCAAGAAGCACAAACAAGTGCAAGTGCAAAAGAAAGATCAGAAGAATAAAAAGCTCAAGAAAGTGCTAAAGTTCCAAGGTATGCAAAGCTAAATCATTTTGAAAATCAAATTATAGGAGATAAGAGTAAAGGTGTGCAAACTAGAAGAAAGATTGCAGAACAGTATTGCCTAATTTCGAAGATTGAACCTAAAGATGTCACTGAAGCCTGCCAAGATGAACACAAGATGGAAGCTATGAAGGAATAACTGACACATATTGAAAAGAATGACACATGGACACTGGTTCTTAGACCAAAATACAAAAATGCGATTGGTACTAAATGGGTGTTTCAAAACAAGTTGAATGAACAAGGTGAAGTGGTTTGGAATAAAGCAAGACTGGTATGTAAAGGTTATTCTCAAATGGAAGGTGTTTATTTTGAAGAAACTTTTTCCCTTGTTGCCATTATTGAAGTTGTTAGATTATTTCTTGCTTATGTTGCATATAAGAACTATAAAGTCTATCAAATGGATGTGAAGTCAACATTTCTGAATGGAGAACTAGAAGAAGAAGTATACATTGAATAGCTAGATGGATTCTTGCTGAATGACAAGGAAGACATGGTTTGCCACTTGAAGAAAGATTTGTATGGACTTAAGCAAACTCCCAGAGCTTGGTATGCTAGATTAGACAAATACTTATTGAAGCTTGGATTCAATAAAGGTACTATTGATAGCAATTTATACTTCAAGTTGGATCATAATAAAGAGTTAATTATAGAATTTTTTGTTGATGACATTATTTTTGGAGGAGATGATAATCTATGTATGAAGTTTGCTGATGAAATCAAGAGTGAATTTGAGATGTGTATGATTAGAGAGATGAAGTTCTTTTTGGGATTGTAAGTTACCTAGTTAGACAAGGGAATTTTCATATCTCAGTCTAAATATGTGAAAGCTACTGAAGAAATTTGGGATGGAAGAATCAAAGCCTGTTGTTACTCCCATGGTGACCAAATGCAAGCTAACATAGAATGATGGTTCTTGTAAGGAAAATAAAACTAGATACAGGTCAATAATGGGTGGATTATTCTACTTAACTTAGACTAGACTAGACATTATGAATGTTGTATGTATGGTTGCTAGATTTCAGGCTCATCCAAAATAATCACATGTGACTACTGTTAAGAGAATCTTCAGATATCTAAAAGGAATAGTTGACTTTGGACTTTGGTATCCAAAGGATAATGATCTCACTTTGAGTGCATATATTGATGCGAATTGGGATAGAGATGTAGATTATAGGAAAAGTACTAGTGGTGGTGCTTTCTTGCTAGGGAAAAAGTTGGTGTCCTAGTTAAGCAAAAAGTAGAATTCCATTTCTCTATCTACTAGTGAAGTAGAATATATTATTGTTGCCAATAACTGTACTCAAGTGATATGGATGAAACAGATGCTGAAATATATTAGGGTGGTATATGACGAACCTATTGCCATATATTGTGATAATTCAAGTGAAATAAATATTTTGAGGAATCTAGTACTACACTCTAAGACTAAACATATATCAATCAAGTTTCACTTCTTGCAGGAGAAAGTGAATGAGAAATAATTCAGATTGGAGTATGTTCCTACCAAAGAACAGATTGTAGACATCTTTACTAAGCCATTACCGAAGGATACTTTTGAGTATCTCAAAGGAATGATAGGGGTGATTAACCCTTCTGATAAGAACTAAAATATGCATTTACTTGCATCAATCCACAAGCTTCATTGCTATATTCTGATCCGAATTGATGTCTCTATGGCTACTACTCATGGGGAGTACTCAAATGTACAAATATGCAGTCCAGAATGTTAGAACTATAAAATTTTGAAAATTTTATGGCTGTTTGTACCCATAAGTTTCCTAAGAAGTCCATATCATAAGCATAAGAATCCACTTTGCATAACATGTTTTCCCATGCTTTAGTTTTTTTTCATCATTTGGTCGCATAGAATTCACCAAGCCCTAAGTATTTGAATTTATAAACCATATCAACATAACATGATGCAAGTCTCACTGATCCATAAAGCATTTTATACTAACGTATGTCTTTTTGTAGTCTATCAGCAAGAGGTTGGGAATGTCTTGTCAATCAAATTACATTTGAGGATACATATTAGGAAGATGTAGTTTGCAATCATAGCGACCAGAGGATCCTATCAGCAAGACAATATGCATCGGGGTGAGTCATATCGAGTCTATTTGTGTCTTACCGATCAAAGACATAGAGACATATCGGTGAGACAACAATCGGCGGGATAAGTCATGGCAAGGATATATGTGTTTTATAATGAAGCACAAATAATTATCTCACTGAGACAAGAGCCATCAGTGTAGTGTCCCAGAGTATTCACTTGGTCTTACCAATAAAGCAAAGGTGGGTTCTATCATTGTCATCAAGATGAGCTCATGGAGTCCTACCGACCCCCTATGTCAAAACGACGAGTGTTGTATTGGTAAGGACTTGGCGGAATGTTTGGAGGGAGTATTCATTAGTGAGACAGACTTCATTAGAAAGAGCTAGGAGGGTCATACCAAATGAAATTCCATCAGCAAGAAACTATTATGTCTCGGTGAACAAAAAGAAAACTGAAGGAATAATTCTTGGGGAGACTCAGAGCATCGGTGTGACTGCATGCCATCAAAGTGATATATAATCTGTGGTAGATAGAGAGACTCATAATTTTGGGGAGACTACAAGACATCTCAGTAGGTGTCTAATGAACATGGAAAAGGCCTGAACAAATGGATCACTGCAGATGTGAATGCGAATGGACGTGACTTTTCATGTGGCCAATATATAAATACCCATTTTTGACAGCGAATGAGGGGGCAGAGATCGAATGAAAATACAGTAGGATACAAAATGTATTGGTCTAAGACTATGATGCATGTCTAAAACAATGGAGATTTCAATTGAATTTCTTTGATGTGATGACATTTTTCTAGTTTCAGTTGTTTGTTGTGTTAATTAAAAGTATTGTTGAAGTTGTCTCCAAGGTTGATGTTTTCTAATTGTTTAAACTGATATATCAAGGATATTTTTTAGTTTATCAGTGCACACTTGATGTATCTGTATGGTTAGATTAATTGGTTCTTTCAAGGAGAGATTAAATCCTTTTAGTCAATCATAGTAATTAGGGAATCTCACTTGGGTCATTAAGAAGAACTCAGTAGTCACATCCTTGCATGTTTATACTAGTTATAAACTTAAAATTTTATGCCAAACAATTTGAGTATTTTCCAGAAAGAAGTTATTCATTTTAGATTTTCATTTGACTCCGTACACCCAATAAGGCACTAGTCTCTACTATTTCATTGTTTAATTTCATTCATTTTTACATATGAACACATTAGATTTTTTCCTTGATATTGCTTATACAATTTATACCAAAGTAAAACTCATTTATCCACTCTCATTTGCTAGTGTGGGTAAATTTCTTTAGGAAATGAACAAAGGTCAAGTCTGCTTTATTCAAATAGGTATACCTACCTAGGTCTAGTAGCACCTAAAGAGAAGAGGGTTCAAATCATTTGGCCTTTTCTGTTACCCTGAAACGTTGTGAGAGCTTGGGAACCTCTCATGGTTCAAACCTGCATTTTTGAGAGCTAACAAATTGGCGACTCAACTGGGGAAATTATTGCAGGATATCCAGTTGAAGATCATCATATAGTCATTGAAGAAAGATTCATAATTTGTGAAGTTTATAAAAAAAAGTGATTCCACTGGGGAAAATCAAAAATAATTTTAAAAGAATTATTTTCCTACTTTTGGAAAACTAGGTGGCAACTCTGGTAAAAACTTGATGAAGAATGGATAGACAATTTGTGTATGGAACAAAAGAATATTTAAGAAGGCAACAGTTGATAAGAGAAATTAAAGAATTGAAAAAGCAACAACTGCAATTGGACAAGGAAACACTACAATTGAAACTACAATTGAACGAACAACTGTTACAATCAAGAGAATTCTACAATAAGAATGAATACACAAGTGCAGGTAGGCATTGGACCCCTGAAGTGCCTCATAATACAATTGGGAATTTTCACAATGAAGGTAATGCACTTTATTCACAACAGAACATTTATTCACCACAACCATCAAAGCAAGTAAATGTTTATCTAGTCCCTCCTAGACAAAGATTGGTAAGCTATCAAGATTATCAATATGATTAATGTCAAGTGCAATACAATTCCAGCCCACTTAGAAATGTTAGTCAAAATCTGTAGCAAGATATGTATCGAAACCAACAATCTAAAAATGATGAATGTTTAAAAATTATTTTGGATGCCTTTCTTGACATAAGGAGATATAGAGGAGAATCTGGGCACTATTTGCTCTGCAGAATGGCAGATATTTGTAGGAAAATACCTATTAATTTCCTACCTAGCAGGTCTAAGATAATTCAACAGTTCATGAGAGTGTATGAACCAAACCCAATTTATTGGCCTGAATCATGGATACCAGTTTCTCTTGATCAATTAGATGAATGGACTGATATTGTAGATAGGAAAAAGTATGAAGATAATGGTGAAATAATTGATGAGGATGGAGAAATTAATCTAACAATGCATTCAATAGAAGAACCAGGCACAAATGAAAATAATTCCTATGACAAGCTACATGAGAAAGATGAAAATATGGATGGTATCTCTTGCATAACAAATTGTGGAAGTGCGTGTTACGAGGGATCCATTGAATACTCAAATTATGAAAAAAATCAAGTGAATCATGATCTACATCAAGGAGATATTTTTAGCTCTTATGGAGATCAAGAAGAGGGAGAAATAATGGAAGATATGGAAGAAGAAACATGTTCACTCAGGAGTGAGGAAATTTCAGATATGGTACCTCTTGAATACCAGAGATGTGCACATGAAGGTGATTCCAAAGTCGTGTGTCTAGCCTACATTTGTTTTGACAGTGAAAGTTCTTTGCACAATGATTCATATGACTCCTAGTGCATTTCTCAAAATGATGGAGAGACCTTTGAAGTTGATAAAAAATCTATATCCATTCAAGAAGAGGTATGTGGTTTAGAAATTTCTAACTCATGTGGAGAAGACATTTATTTGTATACCAAGGATGATAGGAGTCTAGCCTTGATTGGTTCAGATATGCATGATATTGAGGATATGAATCAAATTTCAGTGTCAAAAGGTGATATGGAAGATGTGCAAAATGTACCATATTTATTTATCTCAAACAGTGTTGATATGACAAAGCATTTAGATTTGTGTGAGAACTGTTCAAATCTTGAGATATGTGACACAAATGATCATGATTTTTTCCCTCCTCATGTACTTGAAAGTTGTATTCCTTGGTTGCATTATGATTGCAAATTGCTTGTGCAGATTAATCTCAGTTATATGATGAATAAACAATGTTTTTCAGTTTTCAAATTAGCAGGGATATTATTTCATGATGTAGGACCCAAGTCAGAATGGGGGAAAGAGTTGCAAGTATCTTTATGAAAACTAGAGTAGCAAGGAGGATGACATGAATACTTTCAAGAGAATTTGACTAAGTTCAAATCAAAATAAAATTTATGACAGAGGAAAGTATGGGCCTTTCTTTTGGGTGGCCTTGAGCCATCATTTACCCAAATGAAGATTGATTTTTTTGCCAGAGGAATTCAGAGGATTAAGGGTTGCCAGTGCATGGACAACTCTTGACAATTCTCCCTAAAATTTTCACCATGCACAGTAGTGTAGGAAATAAAAAGGAATAGGAATTGCCAGTACATGGACAATCCTGACATTCCTTCATTAAATAAATCTTTCCATGTACAATAGTATAGGGTCATGTTCATCTCCATTTCCATTCATTCTCTCCTGCTCATTGGTCCATCACCTTGACTTTGGTCTGCTCTCCCAGAAATCTAGATCCTTGCAATGATCTCACAATCATTCATCCCTAGACAGAGCCATTGTTAGAACTATAAAATTTTGAAAATTTTATGGCTATTTGTACCCATAAGTTTCCTAAGAATTCCATACCATAAGCATAATACTCATTTTAATAAAAAAATTTCCATGCTTTAGTTTGTTTTCATCATTTGGTACCATAGAATTCACCAGGCCCTAAGTATTTGAATTTATAAACCATATCAGCATAACATGATGCAATTCTCACTGATCCATAAAGCATTTTATACTAACATATGTCTTTTTGTAGTCTATCAGCAAGAGGTTGGGAATGTATTGTCAATCAGATTACATTTGAGGATACATTAGGAAGACACAGTTTGCAATCTTAGCGACCAGAGGATCCTATCAGCAAGACAATATGCATCAGGGTGAGTCATATCGAGTCTATTTGTGTCTTATCGATCGAAGACATAGAGACATATTGGCGAGACAACAATTGTCGAGATAAGCCATAGTGAGCATATATGTGTTTTACCGATGAAGTACAAATAATTATATTGTTGAGACAAGAGCTATCGGTGTAGTGTCCCAAAGTATTCACTTGGTCTTACCAATAAAGATAAGGTGGGTTTTGTCGTTGTCATTGGGATGAGCTCATGGAGTCCTACCGACCCCCTATGTCACAACGATGAGTGTTGTATTGGTAAAGAATTGGTGGCATGTTTGGAGGGAGTATTCATCGGTGAGACAATCAACATTGGAAAGAGATAGGAGGGTCATGCCGAATGAAGTTCCATAAAAAAAAAACTATTATGCCTCGGTGATCAGAAAGCAAACCAAAGCAATAATTCTCAGAGAGACTCAAAGTGTCGGTGTGATTGCATGACATCAAAGCGATATATAATATGTGGTAGATGGAGAGACTCAGAATTTAGGGGAGACTACAGGATGTCTCAATGGGTGTTTAATGAACATGGAAAAGGCCTAGACAAATGGATCGTTGTAGATGTGAATGCGATTGGACGCGACTTTTCCTATGGCCAATATATAAATACCCATTTTTGACAGTGAATGAGGGGGCAGAGATTAAATAAAAATATAGTAGGATACAAAATGTCTTGGTCTAAGAATATGATGCATGTCTAAAAAAATGGAGATTTCAATTGAATTTATTTGATGTGATGACATTTTTCTGGTTCCAGTTGTTTGTTGTGTTAATTAAAAGTATTGTTGAAGTTGTCTCCAAGGTTGATGTTTTCTAATTGTTTAAACTGATATATCAAGGATATTTTTTAGTTTATCAATGCACACTTGTTGTATTTGTATGGTTGGATTAATTGGTTTTTTCAAGGAGATATTAAATCCTTTTAGTCAATCATAGTAATTAGGGAATCTCATTTGGATCATTAAGAAGAACTCAGTAGTCACATCCTTGCATGTTTATACTAGTTATAAACTTAAAATTTTATGCCAACAAATTTGAGTATCTACTAGAAAGAAGTTATTCATTTCAGATTTTCATTTGACTCTATACACCCAATAAGGTACTAGTCTCTACTATTTCATTGTTTAATTTCATTCATTTTTACATATGAACACATTAGATTTTTGCCTTGATATTGCTTATACAATTTATACCAAAATAAAACTCATTTATCCACTCTTGTTTGCCAGTGTGGGTAAATTGCTTTAGGAAATGAACAAAGGTTAAGTCTACTTTATTCAAATAGGTATACCCACCTTGGTCTAGCAGCACCTAAAGAGAAGAAGGTTCAAATCATTTGGCCTTGTTCGTTACCGTGAAACATTGTGAGAGCTTGGCAACCTCTCATGGTTGAAACCTGTGTTTTTGAGAGTTAACAAAGAGCATGTAATGGAAAGATGATGGTTACCTTTTCCATTGATTTCAAAGGGGGAGAAGAGTAATGTGAAAAATATTTTTGGGAATAGAAGTAATTGAGAAGATGAGTTAGAATCTAAGGGGGAGTTAGTGCAGCTATGTTGATGGTATTTTTCACATCATGTGTTGCCATCAATGCCAAAGGGGGAGATTGTTGGATGTTGTGGGTATGTTGATGATACGTGGTTTTCATTGATGTCAACACTATTAGCATCATTGTATTGAAGGTTGTATATGTCAAGGATATTGAGAAAATTGTGAAAGTAATAGTTATAGAGTTGCTTGTTGCTAGTGGAACTGTGAAGGTCAAGAAGGTGTCCTATTCTTTACATTGGAGATCAACTGCTGTGGACTAAAGGGTTTATTTTTTAGAGTATCTAGATCATCTACTGGAAGTTTCAAAGGTCCACATGAAGATTTGATCATGTTGTGGTCTGAAAGTATTTATGTGGTCACTATCAGTGTTCCTAAGTGAAAATTGTGTGATTTTGATAATCTCAGTTGTTACAGATGGTTCTTTGTCAATTCCTGGTGTTCTTGGATGCTTCTAGATTATTCTCCATCATTCTTGTACATCCACATTGATCATTGTGCTCGTGGTCAAATATTTTTTCTTGTGCATATTCGGTATTTTATGTTCCTAGCCGACATGATGGTGGTAAAGTGTTGTGGATCCTTGAAAAGTAAAATTTGAATATTTGGAACACTAGAGAGTATTTTTTTGGGTCATATCATTGTATTGGCTGACGGTGTTTAGATCCACATTGAAAATTTAATTGTAAATTTGGGCCGACATTGTCAATATGTTTTATTATTTTGGCTGACTAAGTTGTTGATGTAATTGGAATTGTAATCAAGCTTGTGTGGAAGCTATTTCTTTCATTTCATACCCTCCATATTTAATCGTATTCTGTATTGTTGGGAAGTGAGCCCCTTTTGTAATTGAGTAGTGAACTCTAGGCAGTGTGCTTGAATGCATGTGCATTCCTCTTTATTATTTTCATTATAATTTTAAGAGGGTATAATATTGTGGACTAACATCCATCGTGGTTTTTCCCCTAATAGGCTTTCCACGTAAAAAATCTCAGTGTTCTCTGCCTCTCTGATGTGTTAATTGTTTATGGTTAATTGCTTATTCATCAGATTTGAGATTAATTTAAGTTTGAAAAGTTTATTATTTTGTGACATCTGATTCATCCCCCCCTCTTAGTTGTCTATCCTTGTTTTTCCCACAGGTGCACATGAAGGCCAATCAATCTAGTGGATCCACATATTCTTCATTTATCTAGACTAATGAATGGGTCTACTCTGCATGAGGAGTATAAATTTTTCATTGTTGTTGTATGAGTTGTATGCGAACATTCGTAAGGGGGAGTGATCAAAGATTTTGATCTTTTCCATTGATGTCAAAGGGGGAGAAAGAATCATGTGAAAAAAAAGAAGAGGAAGAGAAGGTCTTTTCCAAGAATATTGAGTGTGCAAGAATGTTGTACTAGTTGTCTAATCTAGAAAATAAAGGAGAGTGTTGTCTTTGATTGTTTTACACATAATGTGTTGCCATCAGTGACAAAGGGGGAGATTGTTGCAAGTATGAGTAAGTTTGTTGGTACTTTCATTGATGTGAACACAATACATGATGCTGCATATTGTGCATGTATAATTGAGATGTATTTGAGATGTTGTGAGTACATGGAGCTACCCTTATGATGTTGCAAATGTGTTGAAATGATGGGTTACCAAGTGGTTTTGAGAAAATTAATAAAGAGTGAAGTCATAGTAATGTATGTGTTTAGAATGTGCTCTGGTATGTTCTTTGTATTTCTTCTATGTTGATCCTATGCTTGTGTGGATCTAAAGGGTTGTTTACGGGCACCTGTTAGTGGCATCTCTTATTTTGTAGCTTCTAGATTGACATAAAGTGTAAGTTGTGTTCATTGGTGTGTGAACTAGTTTGACAAAGTTGTTTGACTATGGACTGGGAGAAATGTTTTTGCTCTGCAGTCCTCCACTATTTTGTTTCAGATCTTGTGGATTTGGAATATGTCTTGTAATGGTGTTCTTTGTGTTTTGGCAAATATTTTCATGGTGTGGTGCTCTGAAAGATGAGTTTCAATATTACTGTGTGTAGTTGTACTATCTAGATGGACTAGTGAGAAGTGTTTAGGATTTAAAGTTTGTTGCAGATGATGTAGATGTATCTAAGATGTGTTCTCATGCATGATGGAGTGTGTTACATCATCTGCGTATTATCTTCTTGTTGGGAAGTGTGTACTTCAAATTTTATTTGTGTTTTCGTTAGGTTTGGTCGACTTGGTGTTTATAGTTCATACAAAGGATTAAAAATTAATCGAGGAAGCATGTGATTGATCTGAGACATTCCTTTTGATCTTTTTTAAGTGTTTTTTTGGTCCACTCTCATTCCTTTCCACCACGGGAATGTTGAGTTGTCAACCTAATTTGAATTTATGAAATTAAGCATATGTTGCTGACCTTGGATAAAGTTTCTAAGGTTTAAGATGGTATAAATGCAATTTGAGTTGCAATTGATTATATCATATAGAGAGATGAAGTAAGCCACAAGAGAAAGAAGTATATTTTTGTGAAAGTGAGTTGAGGCAGTAGTAATTTAATGTGTTAGATTCCTAATAGTAGTGAGCTGATGGTTTCTACAATCTCCTGATCAGGGTTGTGGATGTGTGTAAATTGTTGCGGTGGATCCTTCTATTATCTTTTGTATCTATAGGTAGTGAGCCTCCTTTTGGACAGTGAGTCCTATTTGTAGGTAGTGAGCCTTTGTATCCAGACAATGAGTCCTTTATGGGAAATGAGCCCTTGCCAGTGAGCCTCTTTGTATTCAGTTTTGCTATTAATTTATATTGTGAGTTAATGCTCACCATGGATTTTCCCTCATTGGGCTTTCCACATAAATCTCATGTTTCTTTTGTTGATATTTCCTTCTATTATTTTCATTTCATGTTCATACTTAATAACATAATTAATAAGATAAGAAATTGATAAGTGTTTGAGGTTTGGATTTGAGTTTGGTGATAACTGGTTCACTCCCCCTCTCAGTTGTCCCATGCCTTGTAAGGAAAGCTTAGGTGTAGAAAAAACTCTCCTAACACCAAAACCTCAGGGAAGAATGCATATATGACTTTAAATTTTGCAATTATAGTTCAATAAGATACACTTGAAAAGAATAAGAGAAAAGATAAATCGACACATATACAATTGGAAATAGGATTTATGTGGGAAAACCCTTATGGGAGAAAAACCAACCACACCAAGAAAATCCTCTTTGTATTACAATAAGGAAAATTACATATAGAGATCAGACTTAACTTTTTGATGTCAATTTATAGTAGCAACATTCATTTATCAATCTTGTACAAAAATTAATCTTACAATGCTTTCAAAAGCATCCTATGAATCCACTCAGATCAATCCATGTTCAGTCGAGCAACACTTTCGTTATCTCACACTTCTCTCATATTCAACCATTGCAAAGTGTAATCCATTCTACTCATGACTTGTTCATTTTCCACAACAAAATAGTAGCAACTGTTCAAATTCCAATGGTTCACATTCCACTTCTCTCATTGGCTCAGAACCCACCACGTTGGATAGATGTTCGATCAAAAAGTTTAACTCAATCACATGTCGGTTAGACACCAGACTGTGTCTCCCCGATGCCAAAATGCCCGAACACATAACTATCGGCAAGACCAAAGGTATCAACAACCCTCTAAGAAGTCAGATCGATAACAAAACAAGTTTCCTCAATATCACAAGAAAACTAACTGTCCATCGACAAGAGATCATACCAAATGCAAAACCATCAGCCAGACCAACTCTATCAACAAGACTTCTCACCAATGTCCATTGCAGAACTATCAACAAGACCATCGCTATCGCTAGGACTTCCAAGAAGCTCAACCATCAACAATATCCCACATTGACACAAAATATTAGTAGTCATTAGTTTATAAATAAAAGCCCGAAGACTTTAGGTATCCACGAGTTAGTTCTTTTATTACCAACTTACTCGTACACTACATTTGACCATCGCACCGAACTGTTAGTCATTTCTTGCGCACCGAACTGTTAGTCATTTCTTGTGGTCTCTACCATGACATGCGTTCACTGCTTGTGCATTTTCAGAGAATCAAAATCAAAATCTACAATATTCTCAACAAGTTGTGTGGAATTCCAAGAGGTCCCCACATCTGTTGGCTTGTCGCTCAATTAGAGAAAACACAAACTTACAACTTCCACAGCAGGTTTGGAAAATCCCAAACACTGCGGCATTGAAGAAGATCGACCAGTTGGGAATTTAAGAAAACTTTGAACTCTATGACAAGGTTACAAACTTAGGAACTCCAGCGATCAACCAACAATGAAGACTTGAACAAAGATACTAGCCAGCAAATTGAGGAACAATTTCCAACAATCTCCCACTTGATGAAGACTTATCAGCTTCCTTCAAACTTGAAAATAATGAAGGTCATGGGTACCAAGGCCCATCGAACTGGCACACCACCTGTACTTTTCTGTGCTCACTAGTTTCTTTTATGCATGTTTTGCACACATGCCCCACCGTAGGCAGAGACCCCATTTTTTCGCTCCTGATAGGCTGCTTTGCTCATGTCTTGTTTTGCGTGCCTCATTTTCCAAGCCCAAATTGGTCATGTGCCTTCAAATGATCAAATCCCCCTCCCCAAATTCACCTACTTGGGGTATTCAAATCCAAGGAGAAATAAAGTCCCCTTTTCCATTTCTGCCTTTTGTCCTGTTCCTGCTGGCTTGGTCCCTTATCACTTGATTCGCTTTTTTCTACATTTTTTACTTTGGGGACAACTTTTTGGTGGATTTGGGATTTGTTTGTGGTGCCTAAATTAATTGCCAAAGTTTCGTCAATGTTCCGTTAAGTTTTGATGGTTTTAGAACTTTCCCTCTGAAACTCCCTCCCTCTTTGGTTGTTTTAGAATCATCCGTGGACCCCTGCCGGTCTGATTTCTACATTTTTGACTTTCGGGGAAAATTTTTGGTGGATTTGGGATGTGTTTGTGGTGCCTAATTGAACTGCCAAGGTTTCGTCAAAGTTCTGTTAAGTTTTAGTGGTTTCAGAACTTTCCCTCCGGAACTCCCTCCCTCTTTGGCTATTTTGGAAACATTCATGGACCCTTGCCAGTCCGGTTTCTACATTTTTGACTTTGGGGGCAAATTTTTGGTGGATTTGGGATGTGTTTATGGTGCTCAAGTGAACTGCCAAGGTTTTGTCAACATTTCTTTAAGTTTTGGTGGTTTTGGAACTTCGTTTCCCTTTGGCTATTTTGGAACATCCGTGGAGCCTTGGCGACCCGGCCTCCAAGACCTGACCCCTCCATGGCCATTTCTAGGACTCCGTCCCTCCGTGGCCATTTTGAACATCCATGGAGCCCTGATGACTCGACCTTCGGAGCTCGACCCCTTCATGGCCATTTCCCGGACTCCATCCCTCCATGGACATTTTGAACATTTGTGGTGCCTTAGTGACCCAGCTTCCGAAGCCCAACCCCGCCATGGCCGTTTCTGGGACTCCATCCCTCTGTGGCTGTTTTAAACATTCGGGGAGCCCTGGCGACTCGGTCCCTCCATGGCCATTTCTGGGACTCCATCCTTCCATAGCCATTTTGAACATCCATGGAGCCCCGGTGACCCTGCCCTCCATGGCCGTTTTTGGGACTCTATCCCTCCATGGCCATTTTGAACATCCATGGAGCCCTAGCAACCCGACCTCTAGAGCCCAACCCCTCTGTGGCTATTTTGAACATCCTTGGAGCCCCAATGTACTGACCTCAAGAGCCTGGCCCCTCCATGGTCATTTTGAACATTTGCCAGCCCCCGACAACCTAGCCTATGGAACCTGACCCCTCCATGGCCATTTCCAGGACCCGACCCCTCCGTGGTCATTTGAGCTTCCAATTTTTTTCAAATGAGTCCAATCTTAAGTAATTTTTTTGGACATTCTTCCTTCCCCTTTTCCGATGCACTATAATTGAAAATCTTAATTTTTCTATGTTTTGTGAGGTCTGGGAACTTCCCTTCTAGTTTGTTGTCACTCGTTCACTACCCACCCTCTTGGGACCGCATTAATGTTTATGATCCAAATGAGCTCCAAATATGAATATTATGATCTTTTGATGATGCATGGATGGATCTAACAAGGATTTGGATGATTTTACTAATGTTTTCCTTGATTTGTGTATGAAAGCACTTACAACACTTCATGTATGCAAGATTCAAGAAGCCTACTGTGGGTCTCTCGAGGAGACCCATTAATAAAGCTGAACAAGGAAAGGCATATAGCTCCTATCACCATTCATTTCATGTTTTCCTCTCCCCCTAGCACCCACCAATAGGGATGACGTTAGAAGAAGGTCTGTGCCAAGGAAGTCAAAGACAAAAATGCAAGGGGGTGGCCTTAAAGAAGGCATGAAAGAGTTGTCTTATTTTTCACCAGATGATGAGGAGTTGTCCACCCGAATCAGCGGTGACCAATACATTGATCCCAATCGTCAACAGGCTCATTTGATCCAAGGAAGAACACTATAAACACATCAAGTAAGAAGAAAACTTTCAAGTAGTTTCAGCTATAGTAAAAGGGAAATTGGCTAAATGATGAAATTGCTACAGTGACTGGCACTAGATGACAAAACAAAGAAAAGATAAGGAATGTATTTTTAATTGTTGAATATTGTGGGGTAGGTGAAACCCTATTATAAACAAATCTGGGCCATTTGTTGGAAATTGATCCTAGCCATTCATTTGGGCTTTGGAAAACTATAAATAAGGGCTTGCCCCTCATTTGTAAGGGTTGGAGAACTGATGTAAAGACATTCTAGAACAATAGAAAGTAGCATTGCATGATTTATGGGTGTTCCTTTTGATTTTTCTCTTTATGTATGCATGGTTCAACTTCCCTATTAGCTTAGGTGTTAATTTCTTGAATGTAAGTGGTGATGGTGATTGTTGTTTCAGTATGATGAATTTTTAGCTCGTGCCTTTTGTGGTTCATTGATGATGAGTCACTTTGCAAACCTAGTCTGAGCCCTTTACTTCATTGTTCAAACCTAGTTCAATTATATGTGCATGTTGTGTGTGTGTGTAATCTGAAAATCTGCAGTCCTTAGAAGATTGCACTAGTTTTGTGTAGCTGTAGGTTCTCTTGGTCAAGCAAAACTTAGTTTTAGGGAGTTTGTCTACTGTAGCAGCCTCCATGATCATTGTTCATTCATAGTTTTAGATCCAGGAACCATCTCTCTTCCCTGCCCCTTTTCCTTTTTTTTTTTTAAGAGTGACCTATGCTAAGGTTCATTGCACATTGTAAAGCTGAATTCAATGATGAAATGGAGATCAAGACTACTATTTGAACCTGTAGCAAATACGCAACAACTCTCCCATCTTAGGAACTCCATTTGTAGATTCAACTTCCCACACTTTGTAACTCATTCATAAGACCGCCTTGTGATTCCAACAAATCACATCAAACAACTGAGATATTCCAAGCACTGTTAATAATTGACATTAGAGACCTTGGGATAGTGTTCTGCAATATGATTGTGGAAGATTTTCTTTCAAGAGAGGTAGTGCACCTATGCACTGCCTGTGTTGAGAAGTGCATAAAAAACACATGAATAGAATTGGCGCTAGAAGGAGAGCCTGGCATGTTGAGGCTACAAAGCCAAAAGTTGGAAATCAAAAAGAGCACTTTCAAAGAACAAATATGAGATAGGGAGATGTCTTTTAATGCTAAAAAATAAGAAAATTATGAAGGAAAGTAGATGTTGAGTCAAGATGGAGCAACATGCAAAAATTGACATCAATCAGTTGTATGCAAATTTGAAAAAGAGACTGAAGAAGCCATTGTAGCAATTCACATTGGTAGATGGATGTTAGATCCATTGCACTCACAAGCATAACAAGTTGGAGTGTCTGACTTTCTTTAGTAGAATTGAAAAGGTCTTGCAAGGATAAATCCCCTTTTAGGAAATCTATCTACCTTTAGCTCTTATAGACCCAGAGGAAGAATTGACAATTATGGCAGCCAAGGTGTTCAAGGAGCTAATCTAGGAACATTTGAGCAGCAAGGATGGACCAAGATTGGAGGAAGTACTAATGGAAAGTTGGTGCAGATTTCATAATGCACCCCACTCTAAATTCACTTGCTCATCATGCACAAATATCATCATTCAAGCCAAGGGTTGTTTGGAGAAGTTGGATCAGCCAACTGCTAATGAAAGAAGTTATCCAATGAGGCATAAGAGTTGTCAACATCCGGAGGATAGCACATTGAAGATGAACCAAGAAATTTGATACAAGCTGATGTTAGAGCAGTAGACATCGAAGTTGAAAACTAGGAGGAAGAAGCAGATTTCACTAGGATAGCAAGGTGCCTTGGTGAAAATATAACTAAAACTAATTTAGAAGGCCTTCCCTCCACCAATTGAAGATAGTCCCCCACTCCAAAAGAAGAACCATTGGCAGTTGAGGATGGATCAACAAAGTCTGCAATAGTGTATGCTAGAGTAGCCAATAAAAATGTTGAAAATAAAAAAGAGGAAGAGGTTGATAGCTTCAGAACAACCAAAAATGATGATGAGAGTATAAGTGAAATCAAACTAGAAGGCTTCTCCTTCTTCAATGATAGCAATTGAGAATCTGAAAATGAAAGTTCGGAGGAGTGGGAACAACCACTTGCCATGGCTGTCTACCATCAAGCTTCTTTTTCAAGTGATGATGAGGACCTAGTAGTGGAAAGATATGACCAGCTCATCCCCAAACTAGCAAAGGATTGGTCTGAACTAAGATGTCAAGTGGATTTGGAGGTATTACTATTGCCAAATTGGTGCAAACTTCATAATTCATCACACTCTGAATTTGCATGCAGACTGTGCAAAGAGGCTATCAAACAAGTTAGAGGACAAGTGGAGTAGCCAAGTACCCAACCTCCTCTACTTGCTATGCATATCGAAGAAGAAGAGCAAAAGCCTGAATCAAGTGATGGCTCAGCTGAAGGACAAAAAGGATGTTGGGACAACAATAGAAGAAGGACAACAATATAGTCTTGGACTTTTGAGTGATGAAGTAGATCAAGCAAGAATGGTGTCCACTAGTCACCAAGAATTTCTTCTATTTGAAGAGCATTTTCACACCATGAATGATAGGCTTTATGCTGAGTCTTTGGAGGGAAATTATGTAGTAGACTTTGGTCCCCTTGATGAGGTTCCATCAATTGATGACTTCTTTCCATTAGGAGCTGCACTATGGAGGTATGCTCATGCCGAGGAAGAGCACATCCCAGAAGACAGTAGCGATGAATACATATTCCTTGAGCCCCCAAACAGTGATGCACTAGAGTTTCTAGATTGGGAGAGGAGCTCCTTCTCCATTTACAACAATAGTGAGCAAGAGGAAACAAGTGAATTTCATAATGAGATGCATGAAAAATGAAGGGAAGAAGACAAAGGTGTGGGTGTTTTGATGGATTTCAACAAGTATGACAGAATTGACCAACTACAAGATGCAACTTGGAGCCCTTCCACCATGACCATTGTTGATCCTCCTTCATATTTAGGGAGCTGTAATAGGATAGATGCATGCATGTAATTGTCCAATGATGTTGAAAACCACATAAATAAGGACATCCCTTGGGGAAGGAGATGAGACAACATGCTGCCCCTTGGGGATAGCAACCAAGTGGATCCCAAGTTTGTAGATGATCAATGTGGAGAAGTATTTATTTTTGAAGAACTGACAACCGGGGCTATAGGTCCCATTGGTAGATTGGAAGAGCTGTTTGCTACCCTATCCTCCCAGGCTTATGCAAGCTTACTGTCTGAAGTGTTGCACCCTCCACCGCACCCGCTTGAGGCTACCGATGCAACGATCAAGGATGTTGTGCTTTCTCTCGACTATCCAATGCTGCCACCTCCATGTGACAACATCTAGGTTCTATCCTTCCTTGCCCCTATTATTTCTCATAATTGCAATTATTATTTTGATTATGGGAATGAGGGAAAACAAACATGTTTATGGATTAACCATGGGTTCAGCGAGCCTCCTCAATTGCTGATTTTTCATGATGACATGATTGAACTTGAGTGTTGCAATGTTGAACTTTTTTCTGAGTATAAGGATAAATTTGCATGGTTAAGAACTACAACAATCGCTTGTTTTCTTGTGCATGCACTGCAAAATCCAATAAACGTTAATGTCAGCTCACCCTGCCTAAACATAGTGCTGGTAAATATCATTGTACATAGCCTGTTTTGAGTAGTATAGGTTTCCTATAAATACTCTGCTTTCCCGCTTTCCTTAAGTTAGTTGGTGTGTGTAGGTTGTTTTCTTTTTGTTTGTTTTCGCTTTGTTGCTGCTTTGCTCAGGGTCCCTCTACTTTTAGCTGGGCACATTTATGCACACAACAACCATACTTATCACCTGGGGTTGTTCTATGTATTTCTTTGTCAAACCCTAATCAAGTCTTCAGAGTGGATGGTGAAGGTCTTTTGTTAGCTCAAGTATTCTAGGTGTTTGATTCAAAGAGGATAAGTTGTTGGTTTAGTTCAACTCTAACGTATTTTGAAATCTTACAACTCTTACACATCTTAAGAATCCGATAGTCACTGTAGGGCCTTTTGTGAAGTCTAGTTAAATGAAAAATCTAAAATTCTACTTCAGCGCCACTGTGATTCTTAGCCTTGAGTGCGAGCTTCAATGCTTGCGGGTTGAAATAAAAGGAGTTAGAAATTGAAAATCAAAATAAAAGAAACAAAATAAAGAAAGAAAAATATTGAAAATCAAAAGAAAATAAATTCAACTTTTCAGGGGTATCTGAGCAACTCTACTGAGGCTATGGACGCCCGACCCACAGTAGAGCAATTTTTGGGAGAATCATAGCGACAACCTCATCGGGGCTGTGGACACCTGACTGGCAGTGAGGTAATGTCTCAGATGCTTTTGGAGTTAGAATAAACTATGTAGCTTAACTTGACAGAGCTTGGGTTCCTGTAGTAATTGAAGGATGGGAATTAATGCAACTACACACACTTGGATGTTCAACATATTGAAGGTCGGGTTGGTTAGTGGTTTTGATCCTTTGGTTGGGCGTCTAGTTTGTTTGCCCTAGCATGAAGGTTGCAACCAAAAATTTTGGGTTCATGATTCCAGTTTTTCATCAAAATGCTCTGGAGCATTTCCCCAGCGAGTTTCCATTTGTTGTGCATGTTTTGCACACATGCCGCGCCGTAGGCAGGGACCCCCCATTTTTCACTCCTGACAGGCTACTTTGCTCCTGTCTTGTTTTGCGTACCCCATTTTTTAAGACCAAATTGGTCATGTGCCTTCAAATGATCAAATCTCCCTACCCAAATTCACCTACTTGGGGTATTCAAATCTGAGGAGAAATAAAGTCCCTTGTTCCTTTTCTGCCTTTTGTCTTGTTCCTGCTGGCTTGGTCCTTGATCGCTTGATTCACTTTTTTCTACATTTTTGACTTTGGGGACAACTTTTTGGTGGATTTGGGATGTGTTTTTGGTTCCTAAGTGAACTTCCAAAGTTTTGTGAATGTTCTGTTAAGTTTTGCTGGTTTCAGAACTTTCCCTCCAGAACTCCCTCCCTCTTTGGCTATTTTGGAAACATCCGTGGAGCCCCACCAATCCGGTTTCTACATTTTTGACTTTGGGGGAAACTTGTTGGTGGATTTGGGATGTGTTTGTGGTGCCTAAGTGAACTACCAAGGCTTCATCAATGTTCCATTAACTTTCGGTGGTTTCAAAACTTTCCCTCCAGAACTCCCTCCCTCTTTGGCTATTTTGGAAACATCCGTGGAGCCCTGTCGGTTCGGTTTCTACATTTTTTACTTTGGGGGAAACTTTTTGGTGGATTTGGGATGTGTTTGCGGTGCCAAAGTGAACTACCAAGGTTTTTTCAACATTTTGTTAAGTTTCAGTGGTTTCAGAACTTCATCCCCCTTTGGCTGTTTTGGAACATCTGTGGAGCCTCGACAACTCGGCGCCTGCATGGCTGTTTCTGGGACTCTATCCCTCTGTGGCCATTTTGAACATCCGTGGAGCCTTGGCAACCCGACCTCTAGAGCCTGGCCCCTTTGTGGTCATTTTTTGGACTCCTTCCCTCCGTGGCCATTTTGAACATCTGTGGAGCCCCGATGAACCGACCTCCAGGACCTAACCCCTCCATGGCTATTTCTGGGACTTCGTCCCTCCATGGCCATTTTGAACATCTGTGGAGCCCTGAAGACCTGGCCTCTAGTACCCAGCCCCTTCGTTGCCATTTTTGGGACTCTGTCTCTCTGTGGTCATTTTGAACATCCATGGAGCCCCAGCGACCCGACCTTTGGAGACCGGCCCCTCTATGGCCATTTTTGGGACTCTGTCCCTCTGTGGCCATTTTGAACATCCGTGGAGCCCTGATGACCCAGCCTCTGGAGCCCAGCCCTTCTGTGGCTATTTCTGGGACTATGTCCCTCTGTGGCCATTTTGAACATCTGCCAGACCCAGCAACCCGGCCTCCCGAACCCGACCCCTCCGTGGCCATTTTCAGGACCCGACCCCTCTGTGACCATTTTGAGCTTCCAGTTTTTTTCAAATGAGTCCAATCTTAAGGAATTTTTTTGGGCACTCTTCCTTCCCCTTTTCCCATGCAGTATAATTGAAAATCTCAGTTTTGCTATGTTTTGTGAGGTTCGGGAACTTCCCTTCCAGTTTGTTGTCCCTTGTTCACTGCTAGCCTTCTTGGGCCCGCATTAATGTTTATGATCCAAATGAGCTCCAAATATGAATATTATGATCTTTTGATGATGCATGGATGGATCTAACAAGGATTTGGAAGATTTGACTAATGTTTTCCTCGATTTGTGTATGAAAGCACTTATGACACTTCATGTATGCAGGATTCAAGAAGCCTACTACGGGTTTATCGAGGAGACCCATTGAGAAAGCTAAACAATGAAAGACATATAGCTCCTATCACCATTCATTTCATGTTCACTTCTCCCCCTAGCACCCACCAATAGGGATGATGTTAGAAGAAGGTCTGTGCCAAGGAAGTCAATGAGAAAAACACAAGGGGGTGGCCTTGAAGAAGGCATGAAGGAGCTTCCCTAGTTTTCACCAGATGATGAGGAGTTGTCCGCCAGAATCAGGGGCGACCAATCCATTGATTCCAATCTACAACGGGCTCATTTGACCCAAGGAAGAACACTGCAAACACATCAAGTAAGAAAACAACTTTCAAGCAGTTTTAGCTATAGTAAAAGGGAAATTGGCTAAATGATGAAATTGCTACAGTGATTGGCACTAGATGAAAAAATAGAGAAAAGACAAGTAATGTATTTTTAATTGTTGAATATTGTGGGGTAGGTGAAACCCTATTATAAACAAATCTAGGGAATTCATTGGAAATTGATCCTAGCCATTCATTTGGGCTTTAGAAAACTATAAATAGGGGCTTGGCTGGTGCAGGAGCACCAAGGAAACACTAGGCTATGGGTAGTCTAAGATAAATTTAGTCTAAATGCTTTTCTAAGAAGGTCATGTTGACCATTGGAATTTGAGTTAGAGTGTTTTCTTGTCTTGATCAGGAGTGATCAGGAGGGAGTTTGTAACTCATGTTTCTTAGTTGTTTAGAGGTTAGCAATTATTGGAAAAGGTGGCAAAATGGGACATTTTGCGCCTTTTGCCACTTGATTATGGAAATGTCCGACCCAAGGGATTGGTAACTACCTTGGAGATGAGTTACAAGGAGTTGCTTGAGCTAAGATCAAGGTTGGTTGGTTTTTGATTTGTAATAATTTCATGGAGTGTAATTAAGACTGTAATATTGAAGAACATCTTCTGGTTTATGGTTTTGGATTTATGCATTGATGGTTTGATCAGATGTTGAGAGTAGAGTAGGTAGTGTAATTCCTTTTCAGACATTGCTTAGTTTAGTAGTTAGCTTGTTGCATCAGTTCCAACATTTGTTTTTGTTAGGTTAGTTCATTTCTTGCAATTTTTGTTCTGACTGCCAGATCGACAAAAATGGAGCTCTAGACCATGTTTCCCCTATACCTGGTGTATGGGTTCCTGGAAACATAGGCTAGACTCCATGTTTGTTCATAAGGTAGAGGTAGGAGTCCTTAGGAGTTAGGAATCCATGGCAAAAGACTGTTCCTAGGCGATCTTGGTAGTGCCCAGCTAGGATAGTCAAAGAGTGTAGAGCACTAAGGTTGCAGGGGTGCCAATCTCCTAGTGAACCATGGTGTGGAGATGATGTGGATTGCCTTGTAGAGGCTTGGTAACAAGAAGGAGGCTTAACATAGACTGAGAAGTGGCAAAAAAACTGACTGATCTCAAGAAGGTCAGAAATTGGCTTAAAATAAGCCTAAATTTGCTAAGTTAAGGGTTGGAGCAGTGTACGGATAGTGGAGGCTCCAAACCCCAAAAATATTCAAGGTGTGGGCAAGGATACAATGAATCCTAAGAAAATATTTGGATTCATTTAGAGAATTTGGGCACACTCTCCATTTTTCTCAGGTTAGGAGGCCTAGTTGGGGCTCTAGGGCTTATAGCCTTTTCTAACACTAGGAGAGGGTTTGGTGAAAGTGACGGAGAATTGGAGATTGGTGGATGATCAAGAACCCTAGGGGGATGGTCTTGAAGCCATGGGAGACATCACACACCCCTATTGAATTAGTGAAGGTTGGAGATTTAGCTAGCCTTTAGGAAGATTAAGGTCTAAGGAGAGAATGGCAGAGAGAGCACCAAGATTGGCTTGGTTAGGGAAATGGAGATGATAGTAGGGTTGGCTAGGAGAACTAGGGGTGCCTAACAAGCATTAGGGCCTATAGGTAAAGGTGGTTGAGAGTGACACCAAATGGGTTCACCAAGGTGAGACCTAGAGCATGGAATAGTGAGTGTTCCATCCAACCCTACCCTATCAGATTGGTATCAGAGCAAGTTAAAGATTTGGGATAGGATAATATATGTCAAAAGTTGAGTCTAGTGATTCTACCATCATGGTGAAAAATGCAGAGTTGGCCAAGATGGTCGAAGGACAGGAGGAAGACAATAGGCTATTAAGGGAAAGAATAGACCAACTGGAGCAAGTGTTGAATGAAGAAAAGTTTGAAGGAAGGGTACCTAAGAAAGAAGAGGTTGCAGAGGAAGATAAGATCCTTGAACCTGACCCTATTCTAAAATAAGAGCCTTTCTTGAAGGCATTGAAGGCTTTGAGTGGAAAAGCACTTGAAGGCATACCACTGTTTAGTGGAAAAATGGAAGCCGATCTAGTCATGGATTGGATAGAGGGAATGGAAAACCATTTTGAATGTGATGGAGTCACTGAAGCACATAAGGTAAAGGTGGCCAAATCAAGATTAAGAGGTTCTACCTTGACATGGTGGAAATTCATTCAGATAGAGAGGGAAAAGGAAGGAAAACAACCTATTTTAGCTTGGAAAGGAATGGTTTCCAAAGTGAGGGAAGCATACATGCCAGATGATTATGAGATTCAGTTACACAAGAAGAGACAAAGCCTAAGTAAGAAAGACCAAGTTGTGAATACCTACGTAGAGGAGTTCCAAAAACTTTGTATGAGGTCTAATGTTTCAGAAGATGAAAGTCTCAAGATGGCTAGGTATCTTAATGGCTTGAAATGGAACATTCAAGAGGAGATGGCTCTTTTAAGTCCTAAGATAGTACATCAATGTTACCAATTAGCTATCAATATTGAAGAAAGAAACAAAAGGAAGCAACACTAGGCTTCTAAGGGAAGAGGCAAAGGTAGAGATCAAAGAGATCAAAGATGACAATGAGGTGGCTACCAAGGTAGAGGCAATGACCAAAGAAACCAAGGAGAGTTTAAATCCACAAATCATGGCAATGAAACACCTTCTAGAGGAGGGTATAACAGAGGTAGAGGACCTCAAGGAGGTTCAAATAGAGGAAGAGGAGCAGGTAGGAGCAATTCTTACTTTGCTAATATGAAGTGTTACCATTGTGGACAAGTAGGACATCCAGCTTATAGGTGCCCGGAGAAAGCATCTTCATCAAGCAATGAGAAGAGAGTGGCTTATGCACAAGAGGACACCATGAGTCCTAAGTCATCTGAGGTCAGTCACATTGAATCTATGATGGGAGAGAATATGATGTTTAGAAGAGTTTTGATTAGACAACTGGTCAAGGAAGAACCAAGAGAAAGGAGAGCTCTATTTAGAGTAAGGTGCAAGATACTTGGTAAAGTATGCAAGGTCATAGTAGATTCTGGTTCAATAGACAATATTATCTCAAAGGAGGCAGTAATGAAACTGAAACTGGAGAAGGTACCCCACACTAACCCCTACAAGGTCACATGGCCAAACAAAGGGCAAAGTGTTTTAGTGAATGAGCAAGTAACGGTGGATTTTTCCATTGGAGGGTACAAGGACAAGTTAGTTTGTGATGTGTTACCCATGGATGTGTTCCATATACTATTGGGTAGACCATGGCAATATGATAGAGGTGCCATATATGATGGGAAAGAGAACACCATCTCATTCAAGAAGGAAGGGAAGACTTTCAAGTTGCAGTCATTGTCAAAAGAAGCAGAGGAACAGTCAAGGACACCAAGTGTCATGTTGAGTAGTGGGAAGGAGTTCCTTAATAACCTACATCAAGGAGGTGAAGGATATGTGGTTATGTTGCAACCTAGAGAAGAGAACAAGGCTGAGAAAACAGTCATACCTGGAGCAATCCCAAAGTTGCTTGAGAGGTATAAGGACATAGTGAGTGATGGAACACCAACAACCTTACCTCCACAAAGAGCCATCAGTCATCAGATTGACTTCATACCAGGGGCTTCATTGCCAGACAAAGCAGCATACAAGCTTACACTAGATCAGAATCTAGAGGTAGTTAGACAAGTGCAGGAGTTGTTGGATCAAGAATTGATTCAAAAGAGCATCAGCCCATTTGCAGTACCGGTAGTCTTGGCAACCAAGAAGGGAGGTAAATGGAGATTATGTACTGATTCTAGAGCAATAAATAGAATCATAATTAGGTATAGGTTCCCTATTCCTAGAATTGAAGACTTAATGGATTGTCTTGGAGGAGCTCAGTATTACACCAAGTTGGATCTCAAGAGTGGGTACCATCAAATCAAAATCAAGGATGGAGATGAGTGGAAAATAGCCTTTAAGACAAATGATGGGTTGTATGAGTGGAGAGTTATGCCATTTGGCCCCTCTAATGCCCCTAGCACATTCATGAGGCCAATGAATGAAGTGCTTAAATACTTTATAGGGATATTTGTGGCAGTGTATCTTGATGATATACTCATTTTTAGTAAGATAGCAGAAGAACACCTAAAGCATGTGGAGATGGTTCTTAGAAGATTGCAAGAAGAGAAGTTAGCCATCAATCTAGAGAAATATGAGTTCTTCAAATAGGATCTTGTGTATTTGGTGTTTGTAGTATCCCAAGGATAATTGAAGATGGATCCAAGCAAGGTGGAAGCCATCCTAAACTGGCCTACACCAACCACAGGGACTAAGGTAAGAAGTTTCCATGGTTTGGCTAAATTTTATAGAAAATTCATAAGGAACTTTAGTGGTATTTGTGCACTGATCCTAGATACAATCAAAAGTGGTCTGAAAACTAAGTTTAAGTGGACACAAGAAGCTGAGAAAGGGCTTGAGAAACTGAAATAAGAGGTGGCAACTCAACCTATTCTCTTATTACCTAGTTTTGACAAGTTGTTCACTGTTGAATGTGATGCAAGTGGAGTTGCAGTAGGAGTGTTAAGTCAAGAGGGCAGGTCTATAGCCTTCTTTAGTGAGAAGCTCAATGACGCAAAGAAGAAGTATTCAACCTATGACTTAGAAATTTATGCTTTGGTTCAGTCACTTAGGAAGTGGAGGCATTACCTTCTACCCAAGGAGTTTGTAGTCTTTACTAACAATTAGGCACTTAGCTATATCAACACTCAAAAGAAGTTGAGTAATAGGCATTTGAAATGGATGGAATACATCCAAGCTTTTACTTTTACCATTAAGCATAAGAAGGGACAATTGAACAAGGTGGCAAATGCACTAAGCAGGAGATTGTTGATAGTGCAAGAGATACAGATCAAGAGAATTGGCATAGACAGTTTCAAGGATCTCTATGGGGAAGATGAAGACTTTTCAGAGGTCTACAAGGTATGTTTAGACTTTGAGAATCATTTTCATAGCCAATACTCTGAGTATACTTTGCAAAGTGGTTTGTTGTTCAAAGGAAATCGGTTATGTGTTCCAAGAGGATCAATGAGAGAAAACCTCAACCAAGAGAAGCATAATGGCAGTCTTAGTGGACATTTTGGCATCAACAAGACATTGGAACTAGTGCAGAGGTTCTACTATTGGCCTAAGTTGGCAAGAGATGTCAGAAAATATGTGGAGCAATGTGTGGTGTGTATGAAAGCTAAGGGAGGAGCTAGTAATGCTTGTTTATATCAACCCCTACCCATTCCTAACAGATCATGAGAGTGTGTGAGCATGGATTTTGTGGTAGGACTCCCTAAGACAAAGGCAGGTTGTGATAGTGTTTATGTAGTGGTAGATAGATTTAGCAAAATGAGTCATTTTATTCCCTACAAAACTACTCATGATGCTAGCTACATAGCTCATCTTTTCTTCAAGGAAGTGTTAAGGATTCATGGATTGCCTTTGAGCATTGTATCAGATAGAGATGTGAAGTTTATGAGTCACTTTTGGAAGACTCTATGGAGTAGATTAGGTACCAACCTATCTTTTGGATCAGCTTACCATCCTAAGACCGATGGGCAAAAAAAGGTGGTTAAGAGTGTTAGGTAACCTTCTAAGATTCCTAACTAAGGAGTATGGATAGACATGGACATGGCTATCTCACAAGATGAGTATGCATACAATGATAGTATGAATAGGACTACAGGGAAGAGTCCTTTTGAAATAGTGTATGGGATGCACCCAAGAGGTGTGTGTGAGCTTAGAGATCTTGGAGCTATGGAGCATAGAATTGGACATGTAGAAGACTTTAGTTAGACCCTGAAAGAGATTCAGGAGTAGGTGAAGAAGACAGTCACAATGGCTACACAAAAGTTGAAGGAGAAGGTAGATTTTTCAAGGAAGGATGTGCAATTTACAGTAGGAGACTATGTCACGGTCCACCTTAACAAGTCAAGGTTGCAGAAGGGAATGCCAACCAAGTTTCAAATGAAAAGAGTAGGACCATGCACGATATTAGCCAAGTATGGTAAAAATGCATACAAGTCAGAGTTACCTACTAGTTTAGGAATCTCACCAGTTTTCAATATAGCTGACTTGATTAAGTACAAGGGATCAGTCAATGATGTGGATTAGAACAATAAGGAGATCTTCAAGGACATCAGCAATATATCCTTACCTAATCAAGACAAGCCTCAGGCAGAGAAGATCATGGAGTCAAGAGTGAAGAAGGCTACAAGACACAAGGTATACATGGAGCATCTTTTCAAATGGAGGAATACGCATGAATCTGAGGCTACATGGATGGATGAAGCTCAACTCAAGAGGTAGGGAATAGATGTGTCATTACCCTCTCCTAACATTCCTTAGAGTTTGTGTAGAGGGGGGAGAATGGTGCAGGAGCACCTAGGAAACACTAGGCTATGGGTAGTCTAGGATAAATTTAGTGTAAATGCTTTTCTAAGAAGGTCATGTTGACCATTGGAATTTGAGTTAGAGTGTTTTCTTGTCTTGATCAGGAGTGATCAGGAGGGAGTTTGTAACTCATGTTTCTTTGTTGTTTAGAGGTTATCAATTATTGGCAAAGGTCGTAAAATGGGACATTTTACACCTTTTGCCACTTGATTATGGAAATGTCTAACCCAAGGGATTGGTAACTACCTTGGAGAGGAGTTATAAGGAGTTACTCGAGCTAAGAGAAAGGTTGGTTGGTTTTTGATTTGTAATAATTTCATGTAGTGCAATTAAGACTGTGATATTGAAGAACATTTTCTGGTTTATGGTTTTGGATTTATGCATTGATGGTTTGATCAAATGTTGAGAGTAGAGTAGGTAGTGTAATTACTTTTTAGGCATTGCTTAGTTCAGTAGTTAGCTTGTTGCATTAGTTCAAGCATTTGTTTTTGTTAGGTTAGTTCATTTCTTGCAATTTTTGTTCTGACTGCCATACCGACAGAGATGGAGCTCTAGACCGTGTTTCCCTTGTACTTGGTGTATGGGTTCTTGGAAACAGAGGCTAGACTCCATGTTTGTGCATAAGGTAGAGGTAGGATTCCTTAGGAGTCAGGAATCCATGGCAAAAGACTGTTCCTAGGTGAGCTTGGTAGTGCTTGGCTAGGACAGTCGAAGAGTGCAGAGCACTAAGGTTGCACGGGTGCCAATCTCTTGGTGAACCATGGTGTGGAGAGGATGTGGATTTCCTTGCAAAGGCTTGGTAACAAGAAGGAGGCTTAACATAGACTAGGAAGTGGCAAAAAAACTGATTGATCTCAAGGAGGTCAGAAATTGGCTTAAAATAAGCCTAAATTTGCTAAGTTAAGGGTTGGAGTAGTGTATGGATAGTGGAGACTCCAAACCCCAAAAATATTCAAGTTGTGGGAAAGGGTACCACGAATCCCAAGAAAATATTTGGATTCATTTGGAGAATTTTGGCACACTCTCCATTTTTCTCGAGTTAGGAGGCCTAGTTGGTGCTTTAGGGCCTGTAGCCTTTTCTAACCCTAGGAGATGGTTTGGTGAAAACGATGGAGAATTGGAGATTGGTGGATGATCAAGAACCCTAGGGGGATGGTCTTGAAACCATGGGAGACATCACACTCCCCTGCATCGAATTAGTGAAGGTTGGATATTTAGCTAGCCTTTAGGAAGATTAAGGGCTAAGGAGAGAATGGAAGAGAGAGTACCCAGATTGGCTTGGTTAGGGAAATGGAGATGATATTAGGGTTGGCTAGGAGAACCAGGGGTGCCTAACAAGCATTAGGGCCTATAGGTTAAGGTGGTGGAGAGTGACACAAAAGGGGTTCACCAAGGTGAGACCTAGAGCATGGAACAGTGAGTGTTCCATCCAACCCTACCCTATCATTGACCCTCATTTGCAAGGGTTGGAGTACTGATGTAAAGACATTCTACAACAATAGAAAGTAGCATTACATGATTTATGGGTGTTTCTTTTGATTTTTCTCTTTATGTATGCATGGTTCAACTTCCCTATTAGCTTAGGTGTTAGTTTCTTGAATGGAAGTGGTGATGATGATTTTTGTTTCAGTATTTGATGAATTTATAGCTCATTCTTTTTGTGGTTAATTGATGATGAGTCACTTTGCAAAGCTAGTCTGAGCTCTTTACTTCATTGCTGCAACCTAGTTCAATTACATGTGCATGATGTGTGTGTGTAATCTAAAAATCTGTAGTCCTTAGAAGATTGCACTAGTTTTGTGTAGTTGTAGGTTCTCTTGGTCAAGAAAAACTTAGTTTTAGGGAGTTTTTCTACTGTAGTAGCCTCCATGATCATTGCTCATTCATAGTTTCAGATTCAAGAACCATCTCTCTTCCCTGCCCCTTTTCCCTTTTTTTTAATGAGTGACCTATGCTAAGGTTCATTGCACATTGTAAAACCAAATCCAATGATGAAATGGAGTTCAAGACTACTGTTTGAACCTGTAGCAAACATGCAACAACTCTCTCATCTTAGGAACTCCATTTGTAGATCCAACTTCCCACACTTTGTAACTCATTCGTAAGACCACCTTGTGATTCCAACAAATCACATCAAACAACTGAGATATTCCAAGCACTGTCAAGACCTGACATTAGAGACCCTGGGATAGTCTTATGCAATCTGATTGTGGAAGATTGTGTTTCAAGAGAGGTAGTGCAACTATGCACTGCCTGTGTTGAGAAGTGCATAAAAAACACATCAACAGTTTCGTCAATGCATCTGCAATATTTTCTAGTGTATCCACTTTTTCTAAAGAGACCTTTCCATCTTCCACCATATCTCAGAAAAAATGATACTGCACATCAATATGTTTCATCCTAGCATGGAAAGTAGGATTTTTTGCCAAACAAATAACACTGTAACTATCACAGTAAATTGTAATTTTCCCTGCATCAAACCCAATGTTAGAACATAATTTTTTTAACCAGATTGCTTCTTTATAGGAATGTGTTGCTGCCATGTATTCTACCTCTATAGTGGACAAAGCGACTACAACCTACCACTTACTCATCCAACTAATTGCACCACCATTCATCATGGAAATATATCCACTGGTGGATCTTCTACTGTCAATGTCCCATTCCCAATCAAAATTCACATAGCCTCAAATGCTAAGAGTCCTCTGTGATTCAACCAAATTTTCATGGTAACACAAAGCATATTCTAAAGCACCCTTCAGATATCTAAACACTCTTTTCACAACATCCCAATGTGTCCTTCCAGGATTTTCCATAAAATGACTAAGTACTCCCACTACTTGGGCAATCTCTAGCCTCGTATAGACCATTTCATACATTAAACTACCAACTGCGCTAGCATAAGGCACTCTAGTCATGTTCTCCATCTCAATAGGAGATTTGGGATAGTCTTCAACAAATAGCTTTGTTCCCTGCAAAACTGGAACAACTAGTTGGTTGCACTCATTCATACAAAATCTCTCCAGAATAGTATTAATATACTTAATATGACTAAGCCAAATTTTTCTACTCTTCCTGTCCCTAGTTATTTCCATTCCCAGAATATACCTGGTTGCACCAAGATCTTTCATTTCAAACTTTTCAGACAACTGAGATTTTAGATCATAAATCATTAAGTTACTATTGCCTATGAACAACATATCATCAACATAGAGAGCAATAATAAGAACACGATCATTTTCAGCTTTGTAGTACACACAATGATCAAATTTTGATCTTACAAATCTCAATGACAAAACAAATGTGTCAAAAGTTTGGTACCAAATTCTAGGAGATTGTTTAAATCCATACAAAGATTTTTTCAACTTGCAAACCAGATTTTTTTTACCTTTTTCTACAAAGTGCTCAGGTTGGGACATATAAATCTCTTCTTCAAGGTCACCATGAAGAAATGTTATCTTCACATCCATCTATTCAACCTATAATTCATACGCTGGTGCAAGTGACAAAATAAATTTGATAGATGTCAACTTAGCTACATGAGAAAAAAATTCTCCATAATCATTTCCCTCTACTTGGGAATACCCCTTCACAACCAACCTCACTTTATACTTTTCCACACTGCCATCTAGACCTATTTTCTTTTTAAATACCCATTTGTAGCCAATAGCTTTTCTGCCTTCAGGAAGTATCATTCTTTTGTAATGATGCCATTTCTTCATTCATGGCTTCCAACCAAGAGTTTGAATAAGGCATTCTACTTACCTCTTTCGCAGTCCTAGGCTCATCAGTGCTAGAAATTAAAACATATTAACAAGTAGAATCTAACAAAGAAAACCCATACCTATCAGGTTGCTTTCTTTCACGTGTTGACCTCCTTGCAAGCTGAGGCTGAGGTTCTTCTTCTTCAGAACTCTTAGAACTACTTGAGCTCTCCTCAATTTTAGGTACATTTTGAATTTTCAATTCCTCTTTATTTGGTGTCAAAGGAATTTCAACTACAACCTTTTTATTTTCTTATTTTGTATCTAACTATAGATCCAAAGTAGAAGGCTTCAACTCATGAAAAATAACACTTCTTTTGTATAGAACCTTCTTTGTATTAGGATTCCAAAGCTTGTATCCTTTTATGTCAGCACTATAACTAATAAAAATACATTTAACAACCTTGTTTTCCAATTTAGACCTTTTTTCATTCGACACATATGCATATTCCTCACAGCCAAAGACACGAATATGTCTCAGAGAGGGATTCTTTCTAGACCATGCTTCCAAAGGTTTTTTCCCAACAAGAGAGGAATTAGGAGAATGGTTTATTAAGTAACTTGATGGTGCAACTGCCTTAGCTCAGAACTTCTCCTCCAAGCCAACACTACTTAGCATACTTCATGCTCTTTCCATTACTATTCTGTTGAACCTTTCAGTAACTCCATTTTGTTGTGGAGTGTTGGGTGTAGTTTTATGTCTTTTAATTCCATGATCTTTACAGTACCTTTCAAACTCATCAGAACAAAACTCACAGTTATTGTTAGTCCTTAAATTTTTTTTTTTCTTCAAGTCTAATTTTCCACAAGGTTTTTGAATTCCTTAAAATGACTGAACACTTTTGATTTACTTTTCAAAAAATAAACAAATTCCCTTCTTGAATAATCATCAATGAATGATACATAATATCTTGATTTAGACAAAGAAGGAACATTTACTAGACCAAACACATCAGAATGTATATAATCAAGTAAACCAGAAAATTTGTGAGGACTGGAGTAAAAAGAAGCATGGTGTTATTTACCATATATATAGTATTCACAAAATTCAAATTCAAGGTTACAGTCATCAAACCCTTCAACCAGGTTTTTATTCTTTAAGGTTTTTAAACCTTTTTCTCCAATGTGGCCTAGCCTATGATTCCAGAGCATAGTCTTTTCTGCTAGAAGTTTAACTTCCATAGAGTTTGCACTATCAAGAACTTTTTCCTCCTTTTCTCCATGAGTAGCCTTCTATGACTTTGCAGAGACACTATTGCATTGCATAATAAATGCATCCAACTTATACAAGGTACCAATACGAACACCCCTAGCTAGCACCATTGAGCCTCTAGTCATTTTGTAGCCATTTCTAGAGAACAGTACTTGCACTCCAACATTGTTCAACTTACTAACATAAAGTAAATTTTGAGCCAGACCTGGTATATGCATTACATCATTGATTCCCTTCACTCTTTCATCAGGGAACTGAATTCTAACTCTTCCATGATGAACTATTTCCAGAGATGAATTGCTTGCCAAATACACCCTTCCACCATTGTATTTTTCATACTTAGTGACCCAATCTCTATGAGATGTCATGTGGAAAGATGCTACAGAATCAATTAGGAAGACATCATCTGATGCTTGTGTAGCCAAGGCTGCAATGAAGGCATTTGCATCACTCTGAGAAAAATCATTGTCAGAAGAATACTTCTTCTTTTTCTCCTCTTTGCAATCCTTTCGGACATGACTAGGTTGCCCACAATTCCAACACTTCACCTTGGAATTCTTTCCAAGATACTTTGATCTCCCTTCTAATTTTGATTTGGACTTCTTGTCCTTCTTGCCTTTTTCTTTTGATCTGCCTCTAACAACAATAGCCTCCTTTGCCATCTTAGAAGATTTTCTTCTCATCTCTTTTGATAACAAGGAAGCAACAACATCTTCCATCTTAAAAGTGGATGTCATACTCCCAATAGCCATTTCCAAGTGATCCCAAGAATCTAGCAAAGAGCATAACAATAGCATACAATGATCTTCTTCATCAATCTTCACACCCACATATGCTAACTGAGCAATCAACATGTTGAAAGCATTCAAAAGATCAACAACTAACTCTCCTTCCTACATTTTCAAAGAGTACAACTTCTTCCTCAAGAACAACTTATTCACCAAGGACTTTCCCTAGTAAATAGCTCCCAGTATTTTCCACAAAGAAGATGCAGTCTTTTCTTCATGAACATTTAGAAGAACAAAGTCTGCTAAACATAGCCTTATCAGCCCCTTTGATTTTTGATCTACAAGGTCCCAATCCTCTTACTTCATGCCTATAGGTTTTGTTCTAAAAATATCAAGCCAAAGATCATGGTCAACTAACAGATCTTCCATTGTAAGTTTCCACAACTCAAAATTGTTGCCATTGAATTTCTCAATTTCAATATTTCCTGATGTGCTTGCCATCTTAATCTGTAATTCAAATTACCAGACTTCTACAAGACTCCCACTAAATAGAATTGACACAAAAAACCCAATGTACCCACAAGGATAACACAGCTAGCCAGGCTCTTATACTACTTGTAAGGAAAGCTTAGGTGTAGAACAAACTCTCCTTACGCCAAAACCTCAGGGAAGGATGCAAATATGACTTTAAATTTTGCAATTACAGTTCAATAAGATACACTTGAAAAGAATAACATAAAATAGAAATGGCACATACAATTGGACACTAGATTTACATGGGAAAACTCTTATGGGAGAAAAATCCACCACACCAAGAAAAGCCTCTTTGTATTATAGTAAGGAAAATTACATACAGAGATCATACTTAACTTTCTTATGTCAATTTACAGTAGCAACATTCACTAATCAATCTTGTACAAAAAGTAATTTGACAATTCTCTCAAAAGCATCCTATGAATCCACTCAGATCAATCCGTGTTCAGTCGAGCAACACTTTCGTTATCTCACACTTCTCTCATCTTCAACCATTGCAAAGTGTAATCCATTCTATTCACGATTTGTTTGTTTTCCACAACAGAATAGTCGTAACTATTCAACTTCCAATGGTTCATAGTCTGCTTCTCTCATTGGCTCAGAACACACCACGTAGGACAAACGTTCAGTCAAAAAGTTTAACTGAATCACATATCGGTGAGACACCAAACCATGTCTCTCGAATGCCAAAATTCCCAAACACACAGCTATCAGCAAGAGAAAAGGTATCAACAACATCCTAAGAAGTCAAACTGATAACAAAACAAGTTTCCCCGATATCACAAGAAAACCAACTATCCATTGGCAAGAGATCATACCGAATGCAAAACGATCAGCCAAACCAACTCTATTAGCAAGACTTATCACCGATGTCCATTGTAGAACTATCAACAAGACCATCATTGTTGCTAGGACTTCCAAGAAGCTCAACCATTGACAATATCCCACATTGATGTGAAATATTAGTAGTCATTAGTTTATAAATAAAAGCCTGAAGACTTTAGGTATCCATGAGTTAGTTCTTTTATTACCAACTTACTTATACACTGCATTTAACCATCACACCAAACTGTTAGTCATTCCTTGTGGTCTCCACCATGAGATGCGTTCACTGCTTGTGCATTTATGGAGAATCAAGATCAGAATCTAGAATATTCTCAAAAACTCTCTGGAAATTCAAAGTGGTCCCCACATCCATTGGCTTGTCACTCAGTTAGAGAAAACACAAACTTACAACTTGCACAGTAGGTTAGGAAAATCCCGAACACCGTGGCATTGAAGGAGATCGATCAGTCAGGAAGTTAAGAAAATTTTGAGCTTCATGACAAGATTACAAACATAGGAACTCCAGCGATTGGCCGAAAATGAAGACTTGAACAGAGATACTAGCTAGCAAGTTGAGGCACAATTTCCAACACGCCTTTCAATAAAAGCATCAAGGATGAGATGGGAAAAATTGAGTCCCAAATTGATAAGGAATATAGTGCCTATGATCAAGCACAAGAAATTGATGGGAGCACAAGAACAATAATTGAGAATTTGTATGAGTAGTTTTTGCAACTACAAGTACAAAAGGAGAAGATAATTATGTTGTTTGGACATCTTAGATATCTAGTGAATGCTAAATTCACACCTATCTCTAGTTCCCTGATGAGTGTAGAAAAAAAATGAAGTTAAATTTGGTACCCAACACTTCAAATGATGGTGGAGAACTTCATATGAAGTTCAAGACTCATAGATACATGCTTGGACTAGCCAAGAAAGGTTGGGAAGAAGGAAACAAAGACTTGAAATCACACCTTGAGAAGTTTCTAGTGCCAAATACTTATTCCAGTTAATGGTGCATATTTGTTATGCATATTAGTTTCTTAGTCAAAATTTACTATATATACAAATGCTAGAAAAATCTTTCAAGTGAAATTTTTTATTTTCTTGATGGATAGCACTATTAGGGAAGTTAATTAAGATTTTGAAATTTTTGTTACTCCCATGTATATATATGTATATATTAGTTAGCCCAGGGGAAAACATGAGTATGTGAGTGTTTGTATAGTCTAGTAAATGCAAAACTATGCAACTCATGAAAGGAGGAGAAGATATGTGTCAAAGGGAGAGCAAAGAACATAACATATGCATGCACCCTTTTCCCTTGATGTCAAAGGGGGAGAATAGTTTTGGAAATTTTTTTTGGCATGTTTCCATCAATGACAAAGGGAGAGATTGTTGAAAGATTAGAGAGCTTGTCATTGTTATGTCTATTGGCAACATGATCATGAGGTATGAGCATAAGTTGTATAGTATGCAAGTACAGTGTTGTCATTGATGTGAAAATTATGGTTTTTCATGAAGATCTATGCGTAGACTATTGTGTGTATCATGATCATGCATAAACATGTTAATCTAGTGCTTAGTCGCATGAAGGCTTGATCTGGTGTGGACAATTGAAGTGGAAAATTGGAAAAGTGTATGTTTTCAGTGTACAAAACACTCGATAATTTGGTCCACATTGGTCTTCCTTGAAGAATCCTAATCAATGATTTTAATTCATATTTTTTTGGATGGTAGAGGATTCTAAATCCATATTTTTGTATTGTTTTTTTCTTTAGCGAAGAAATTATGAATGACAGTGTAGTGACAAAAAATGTATCTCTTTACATTTCCTCATTTGTTTGGGACCTCTTGGTTAAAATGGACTTAATTATTCCTTAATTTAGTGTTGTGAAATGTATCCCTTTACATTTTCACACTTATTCAAGACTCCTTTAATTAATTAAGCTTAATTTTCCTTAATTGGCCCCTTTGATTCAAATTGAAGCCTATTTTATTGTATTTTTTGAAGATAAAACCCAACATTCATTAATGCCTTAACATAAAAATTCTCATTAAGTAATGTGTGTCCTAGGGTTAGGGACCTAGGACCCATTCACCCATGGGAGAATGGGTTCTCCCTTAGACCTAGGGCCTAAATTTAAATTATGTTTTGGTTTATATTTTATTGATTTCAAATGTATATTTCAATGTTGGCCTGCGTTATTTAAAATTTGAGAAATTAAGGATAGGAGTAAGTGCATGGATCTGTGACACAAAAAAGGCTCTTAAGATGCCACTTTTTTTTCCAAAATTAGCACAATCTGATTTGCATGATAAAATGAAGATAGTTACGCTCAAAATTTGAAGATGAAGCAAGAACTAGAGTTGAAGTTCTTCAAGTCTAGTTTCTAAGATACTAATTATTTTTGAAATTAATGAAGATTAAGGGTCTCAAAAAGGGGGGGATAGGTCATATTTTTATAAAAAAAATAGCATAGTGTCTGAGGGCTCCCCACTTTTTGATTAATCTTTTTTTAGAATTTCAAAAATCTGAATGGTGAGAAATTAGCTAACACCATGTAGTTTATCCCCATTATTTTGGCTAATGTTTTTAATGAATATATAAATACTTTATGAATTTTCAAAGTGGACACATCTTGAAAAGCTAAAATTGAGTGTGCCCCCCCCTCAATTTTTTGAAAACTAATCAATTTTTTTTTCATCATGTGTAGAATGGAGTCTAGTTTTAAAAAATGTAATTTGTTTCATGGTTCAATGAATGAGTAAAAATATATCCTAAAACTACCACATGTTTGTTTTTTACAAAAGAAAGAGGCAATAACAAGAGAAGTTATGGATGAAAACCTTAATCAAAATGTTAAAAAAATTATATATTTAGATAGCTAAGAGAGAGCCTAACATCATCACATTTTTTTATAAACGCAAATTGAAAGATGTGCAAATGTGATGGTGAGCACAACCAAAAATGTGTGAAATTTTGTTACCCTTTCAAAAATTCACATATTTTTCATGAAATGGTTGTCCAAACCTTTGGGTCGGATGTCTAATGTAAAATCCAACCCATTGGGTTGGTATTTCCCAATGCAACCCATTTGGTGAGTGCCAAATTTGGAACTTTCCAAATGGGTTGCTTCATTTGGCTAGAACCAAATGTCATTCATGACTTTTGTAATGCATTTTTCTAAACTCTTTCATTTTCTCTTTCTATGTTAGGTAAACTATATACATGAACATAGTTGAAATTTACGTATGGACATTTACTTTCTTATAATTTAAGTTATATTTCATATATATAGTTTCAAGATGTTTGAGTGTTTTTAGATCTATAGGAGTTATAATTCAAATTCTAGTTTTTGGAAGATTTTAAATTTTTTCAAACTTAGTTAAATTTCAGTAATCAACATGTTAAATTTTAGTAATTAGGAGGTCAAAGTTCAATAATTAAGAGGTCAAATTTTATCTTTCTCTCTCTATCTCACTCATTTTCATCTCTTATTTTCTAAACCTTTCTCTCTATCACTATCTCCATCCCTTTATCTGACACTCTCCCTTGAGCTCAAGAACTAAGGTCTCTACATTTCCATCTCTCTCCTTCCCTCTCTAATATCTATCTCCCTCCCTCGCTCCCTCCTTCCCTCTCTATATTTCTCTATCTCCTCTCCCTCTCCTTCTATCTCTATATATATCTCTCTACTCTCTATATCACCTCTCTCTATCCCTACCTATCCCTCCCTCCTCTCTCCCCTCTTTCACTCTCACTTTGCTTCCCCCGCTCTCTCTCTCTCTCACATTCCCTCTCTACTCTCTATCTCACCATTCTCTCTCCTTCCCTCTCTATTTCTCTCTATCTCACCTCTCTCTCCTTCCGGTCACCTTTGCTCTCTACTCACTATCGCAATCTCTCCACCTTCCTCCTTACCTCTCTACTTTTCTCTCCATCACACATCTCTATCACCTATCTCACTTCTCTCTCTCCCCTTCCCTCTCTACTCTCTTTCTCTCTATCTCACCTCTCTCTCCCTACCTATCCCTCCCCCCTCTCTCTTATATCTCTAACATCTCTCTCTCATCCCTACCTCTTCCACTCTCTCTCCTTCCCTCTATACTTCTCTTTATCTCCCTCTATCTACCTACCTCTATTTTTGTGTCACCTCTCTCTCCATCCCTAAATACCCTCTATCTCTCCTTTCATATCTACTTCTCCCTACTTAGATGCCCCTCTATACATGTTTCTCTCTCCCTTATTGGAACACAATGATCTATTGAGAGGGGGGTGAATCAGTAGATACCAAAACTTTGGCTCTCAAAAACTTTATGTAGATTACTTCCATAAATCAAATATCTTGTTCAAATTTCTTACTCAACTCTTGTTGTGTAGATTGAAAAAAAATATGCAAACATAAACATGCAAATAAAAATCAACACAAATGCCCACAACACCAGATATATGTGGAAAACCTAAGATGCTAAAAACCATGTTGAAAAAGGTTGCTTGAGTCTACTACTCAAATCCAACATCACAAAAGAAATATTTGTTACAATGTTTTAGGGCTACAACCCAAGGAAGCATTAACTACCTAATTTAGAAGCAACAACATAAAGGTTGCAACAAAACCCTATTTTAGGAGCCACAACTCCAAGGATGCAACAACACCCTAATTTTGAAGCAATAACTTCAAGGAGACTACAATCCCCTAATTTGAGCCACAACTTAGTACAATGAGGCAAAAACCTCTGAAGGATAACAAATTCAAGTATGCATAAGATTGGTTCTACAAAACCTATGATGCATTATTACATTAAGTACTTTGTTGCACTTACTACAATCTACACTCTTCTATTGAAGCTACACTCTCAGCAACACATCCCATCTCTGCATAATCCTCAACACATAACAATCACAGTTCTATCTTCCCATGCTACACACTCTCCCCTATGCCACTATTGTACACTCAACAATACATAATTTTACTCAACACTCTGTGCACTAACCATCTTCATACACACACACAACAAATACAACTAAGAAAATTATCATATTGTCTTCCTTTTTGCTTAACTCCACTGATCTGCAATCTCTTCCTCTAGATTCTCACCTATACAAATCAGCTCAAATCTTTTTCTAGGGTTTCCATACTTGTTATCTTCACTAGAAAGAGTCCTCTACCTTGAGCCACACACATAAACCACTATCTATCTCATCATAAAGGCATCTGATATGTTTTATTAGATATCACCATATCCTGCATTGAGTTGCACAACATTTAATTCTGTTATAGAGAATTTTCCCTTGTGAACTCTCTGTCAAACCTTAAGAATTAGATATGCATTCTACATTCCATTCGATCTAATCTTGATTCATGATCACATCTGCAGTCTAGAATACTTTGTTAGTGTTTATCACATATCTTACTTTACACCATACCTATGCATCAAGCCTCACAATATTAATTTTTTTCTTGGAGAATTTTCTATGAATAGAAACCCACAAAACTATAGGATCATATTTTTATTAAATTCATTCTCCTGTTCATTTGATATGATTTGATCTCAATCACCTTTGTAATCTAATCCCTCCCCTTGAAGATTAAATATTCATTTACATTGGTCATTGGTGTAGTTGGACCAATTAAATTTCTTCCTCTGTGTTTGTTACTAGATGAAACCTCGTTCACACTGACTAGACCATTGCAGATCTTCATGTTTGAATACTGACTGTGTGACTAATTTTTAGGTGCATCAACATATAAAAAAAATGAAACACACCAATGAGAAATTATATCAAAACAAAAAATCAAATAAAAAGGATTGCAAACTCAGTCTTTTGTCTTTGATATCGTCCTATCATCCTCTATCTCTAGTGTTTTGTCAATTCCAGCTTTCTCTCAGATTGTGTGCTAGTCTGAACAAATAGTCTTCCTAGAGAACAAGATTTGAAGATGAATGCATGTTTAAACTAGACATGATTGCTAGAATAAAATATTACAAAATTATGAAAGCTAAAGATGATAATGACAATGCTAAGATGCTAGAATGCTAGAATGCAACTAATCGCCAATGCGTGCATGTATGTTGGTGTCTGTGTAACAAATGTTTGGATTTGAAAGGGTATTTATAGAGTTTTTGAAAGATTTTGATTGGCTGATGTGATCAATAGTTGTGAAAGTTCCTGGTAGATCGAAAAGTCGAAGATGGATAAGACTGGAGAGAAAAATAGAAGAAAACTAGAAAGCAAGATTTGTTTCCTTTTTCATAGAAGAGATAAGATGAGATGAGAAAGATGAATTGTAAAAATCATCTTTTTGTGAGATTGAGAAAATATTTTGAAGATAAATAATGAATTATAAATTCATTTATTGGTGACATGGAAGATTTTACTTAATTAAATAAAATATTCAATTAAGATTTGAAGAATAATAAAAGATTTCATAATTAAATAAAATATTTAATTAAGATTTGAAAAGATATGAATGATATTAATTAAATAAAGATATTTAACTAAATATTTAGAAAATGACATGTAAATGAAATTAATTAAATAAAATATTGAATTAATTAGAAGAAAGAGAAAGGAAATATTTAAATTTAATTAAATCAAAAGACTTAATTAAATTCAAAAGGTGATAATTAATTAAAATAAATAAAGGGTATTTATTTAATTAATCAAGTAGACATATGAGTGTGAAATAATTAAATAAAGTTGATTTATATAGTAATGGCGGAAGAATAAAGTGAATGAACAATATAGTTAAATTAATTAAATTTAATCATATGTAGAGGACTTTTAGAGAGATTAATTAAATAATAAATATTTAATTCAATGTCAGGATTAATTAGACATGACAAATTTTATGCATATACATTTTTCCCCTCTTTGAAGTGATGTGTGAAACACATTGGTTCAAAGAAAATATTCATGCTTTTGAAATTTGTTGTGTTTTATTTTTCCCTTGATCAAATTTTTTTTAATTGATATGCCCCTGATTAAAAAAAACATGCCTAATATTGATGATGCCCCCTTGGGAGATAAATCATTGATGATGAGAAAAATGTTGAGTTGGTGATGAAATTCAGATGATGAGAGGGATGCAGTGATTTAGCTCCTGATAATTGATTAAAAGATGCCCAAGTTTGAAAATAAGGTTAGAGTTTGATAAAAAGATAAAAAATAAAAATAAAATGCAACAAAAAACCCACCTTGGTTGAACTTTAAAAGGTAGAAGGGGTTAAAAGGACAAGTCATTTTCACCTTTTGACTTTAGAAACTTTTTTTCTCTTACAATGATTTGGTGAGATGGAAAGTTCGTATCATAGGCATAGATTTAAGTGGGCCTGTCGATACCAAAGACCATCGGCGTATGGACCACCGGTGAGTTGATTCAAACCTCTTTACTTTTAAATTTTTTTAATTTTAGTCAAATTTTGAGACGTTTTGGTGTAGATTTAGGGTTTAGCAGTCTGTTTTAGTGCATTTAGGAAATAGAGTAGTGCTTGCGATGTTTTTTGTAGCATATTTAGGGTGTAAAGTAGTGGATTTAGGATAGAATCAGAGTAGCACATTAGATACCCAGAGTAGCACTTATAGGATTCTGGTAGGAAATGGGTTTATTTAGCGCATATAAGAAACAAATGATTGATTTTAGGGTTTTCGTGCATCAGGTAGATGAAATGGCACTTTTGATTAGGGGTTTAGCGCATATAGGGAAATAGCACATTTAGGGTTTGATTTAGCGCTTTCAGGGCACAACATGGTGCATCTGAGGTTTTAGCACATCAGGGAGAAACTTCAATGCATTTAGGTTTGTAGCACTTTTAGGCTGCAGATTAGCGCATCTAGGACATTTAAGTAGAATGCACTATATGATGAAAATGATGATGTATTATGCTTCTTTGGTCAATAGATAGATAAATTATCTTGTCATCATGTTGATATGGATAAAAATGATAGAAAATCTGATAAATGATGAATTTTTAACTTTGTTTCAAAAAATAGAAAGCAAAGAGTAGATAGTTGATAACTTTGTTTCCAAAGAGTAGAATGATTGATTGCATTTTGCTTGATAACTTTGCTTTTAGAAAAAAAAGAGTAGATGATTGATATGAATTTTGATAAATTTTCTTTCTACAATAGAAAACAAATAGTAGATGATGTGATTGAAAACATATTTGCATTCGTGACTGAAGTAAAAATAGGATGATGATTTGATTATTGATAAATTTGCATTCTTGAAAAAGAAAAAAAGCAAATAGTAGATGATGATATAGTAGATTGATTTGATGTTCAGATAGATAGATTTTGCATTGATTTCATGATATGAGTCCCTTAGATAGAACACTTGATATGGTTCATGTGATATGATGCACTTGATATGAGTCTGATATGTGTCACTTGATATGAATCTGATTGATATGGGTCATTTGATATGGTTCACTGATATGTATGATGTTAAGTAGATAGATTGATTTTATATGAGTCAATGATATGAGTTTGATTCATTGTCCTTGTGATGACCAAAAATAAGAGGTTTTGAAAAACCTCCAGATTGGAGAGTGCTTCCCTATAGGTTGGGATCAAATACGAGATCTCACACCTACAGATGTACAGTTGATAGTTGGATGTGGGTTGGGACCATTGTTGTCTATGCCTTCTATTCAAGTCAACAAGGGACTTTTGATCACGCTAGCAGAGAGATGGCATTCTAAGCATAATACTTTTCATTTGTCGATGGGTGAGATGATGGTGACCGCAGAGTATGTATACATGATTTTGGGGATCCCAGTGTTAGGTGCCCTTGTGTTCTATGACCACAAGGAGTTAGGTGGTACAAATGCACTCAGGAGAGTGTTTGGGGATGCACAGATAGTAGGGTATTGGGTGCCATGGGAATATTTTAGGGGATATCTAGCCTTACCTATAGTTTTGCGTGCATTCATTAGAGGCTTCATTTGTCTGGACCACTGGTAAAAGGGACTATCAGTTGGGTGGGGGAGGATCATCAAAGAGATGATAGGGTAGCTGTAGAGATATGCCTGGGGGAGCTGTATGTTGGCACATTTATATCATGACTTGCACCAGGTGGTATATAGAGGATCAACTAGCTTGTCTTGTGGTGTTACCCTACTCCAAACTAGGCATGGGAGCATAATTTGATTACAAGACCACTTTGACCTAGAGCCAGGCCACCAGGTAGGCCATACATGTATGCATATTCTATTTCACTTGTCTAGCCCAAGCTAGTCAAGTTGGAGTACTAGAGACATACCCTAGATGATATGGATTCAATGATATGGAGGCCATACATGGATTGTGAGGTGTGGAACATAGATCATTTGGAGATGTCATTTGTATGTATACCCTAGTTTCTGATAGGTCAGACCCCATTCATTATAGAGAGAAATTAGCATTGCAAGTACATAGATAGTTCAAATTCACATAGGAGATGCCTCAGGGCATTGTGCACTATGGACGGTGCAAGGATGAGCCTAGATGGGGGCCCTACATTTCTTATTAGGTTGCATATACAAAGTATACACCTTTACAGCCTAAGGTATGGGATGGCAGGTCCAATATTGTTGATGCAAGTATGTCTGAGGAGTACTCTATTTATTATCACACACACCCATTTCTATGGTCCACATGTCCAGATGAGATGACACCCATTTTGGTGGAACTGTAGCCAGGGGTTAGGAGATAGAAGGATGTGACAGATGGGGAGTAGGAAGTTGGTGGAGGAGAGGAGGAGGATAGTGGAGATGAGGAGGAGAGTGGAGATGGGGAGGAGAGCTTAGATGATGGTGATGGGGATGATAGCGAAGATGGCAGAGGGGAGGAGCAGAGGCTAGTGAGGTAGAGGATTGATATCTTGGGTAGTGCTCAGGTCATGCGAAAGCTAAGGAGTGGTACTAGATGGCGAATGGTGATCAAGGTCTCTATAGTGTAGCAGGAATAGATAGATACTCTACAGGCTCAAATATAGACACTTTAGGGGAAACGGGCATGGTTGCAGAGCTAGTTGGCTCAGGCTCAGTGTTTGGTAGTACAGTTACAGGCACAACTTTCCCAAACACATGCATAGTCACAAGCACCTCCACCTACCTTAGACCCATAGGTAGCCCAATTGATAGCAGAGAGGGATTCTTTCAAACGAAGAGAAGTAGAGGCAGAGGGTGTGGTACAGAGACTCATGGGCACCGTTGAGAGTGCATCTTTGCGAGAGGCCATTACAGAGGGATTTGAGATTTCCAAGGAGGCTAACTACTGCCGAGTTAGGTATGACCCTTACCCTCAGTCCCACAATAGGACCAGGAGTAGATCACAGATGACGACACAACAGAGGGGTCACAGGGCTGCAATAGGAACCTGTTGTAGGGGGTAGTGGCAGACCATCATCCTTGAGACTAGCTCCATTAGGGGGTCCACCAGCCAGCCTTGATTTATTGATGCAGTATTATTGATGTATATTATTTTTTTTGGAGAATGTACATTGTTTTTTATCATATCTCATGTATCTCTCTATATTGTTCAGTTTCATTGGATATTGGACATTTGTATGTTATTTTGATGAGCAATGATATGTAGTGGAAATGAGTTTTGATGATGTGCATGTTTGATGTGATGATGTGATATACATGTATTTTAGTATGATGTAGTATGGATTTTGATATGAATTATATTGATTTGTTGGATAACATGATATGTAGGGGATGATTCATGAGATGATGATGATTTGTGATCTGTACTAATGATGTCATGCAGGTGGATGACATAGGATGTTTGATTAGGAGAGTGTGCACGAAGATATATGATATGGTTATGAAAAATGATGTGGAAATGTAATGTATTCATGGAATGTTTGTTTTTGTATTTTTCAAATGCAAGAAATAGATGTCCTGAAAAATGGATGTTTATGTTTATGAGATGAATTTGGAGTATGTATATGATTAAGGAAAATAAATGATATGTGAAATGATTCAAATATTTATGGGATAAATGTCATGATATATAAATGATATGAAAATGATAGATGAGTGCAAGATAGGATAAAGAATGGGATGAAATGTATGATGTAATGAAATGTAATGGAATGATGATAAAATGATAATGATAATGAGAATGAGAAAAATGATAATGATAATGAGATGAAATGATAATGAGAATGAGATAAAATGATAAGGAGAATGAGATGAAATGATAATGATAAATGTGATGAAATAATAATGATGAAATGAAATGAAATGATAATGATAAAATGAAATGAAATGATAATGATAAATGTAATGAAATGATAATGATAAAATGAAATGAAATGATAATGATAAAATGAAATGAAATGATAATGATAAATGTAATGAAATGATAATGATAAAATGAAATGAAATGATAATGATAAAATGAAATGAAATGATAAAGATAAAATGAAATGATATGAAATGATAAATGAAAATGAAATGCAATTATAAATGAAATGATATGATAACATGATAAAATGAAATGATAAGAAATGATAATGAAGATAATAAATGAGATGCAATTGTGTAGAATGAAAATGAAATGATAAGAAAGGGATAAGTGAGATGTTTAATGAGATGAAGATGATAGATAATGAAAGTGATATGGAATACCTAATGGATAAATGAATGATGTGAAATAAGAAAGGATCTAGATGATACAAAAATGAATAATAAATGATAAACCTTATGATATATATAGGACCTAGATGAAATGATAATGATAATGAAATGATGATGAAGATGAAAGATGATAATAAAAAAATGTTTGAATGTCCTCCACAACTAGTCCAAAGAGACATGATAGTTGTTGATATTATTATTCATCCTTTTAAAACTCTGATGCAAATCCAGTATGTATATATGTACAATGATCAAAATGAAATGCAACAAAATGCAACCAACTATTTGTTGAGCCTTTTGTTAGCTCTCTTGAATCATCATAGAGTTTTTTAAAATGTTGGAAGTATGTACAAGCATCAGAGGGGAAATTAGCACCAATGATGACTTGAGTACAACTTTCATGATTTTTGATATAGCAAGTGAACACAAGCATCAAGGTATAATTGAATCGAGATGACCTGAGTATTTCTTGCATAAACAGACAAAGATTAACCACTTTTTGATGCAAATTTGGAACTGTCATCAATGATACGTTTTGGAAATTATGTCTCATGACATATTTGCAACAAATTGATAATTATGCTCAAGACAAGAGACAAAGAAAAATCATCCTCTTTCCTCGCCACTTTAGTTAAGTACATCATCGAGTGTGCTTCAGAGGGATGATGTCGAAATTCAAACAACCATAGTTCAAAATATAATACTACTATTCCAAACATTATTCAGATTTTAAATCATCTAAATATGTGTCATGATATGGTACTTGTTGAAAACTGTTGTGATATGGATCAATGATTGGATAGCTACTCATAGGATTTGATTGTTTGTTTGCATGATTGGATTTTATGTCATTGTCTAGCTATTTTGGTAGAACTTGAAAGTTGAGTTCCCCTAGTATATCAACGTTTGCCCCCAGTATTAACACAACTTACTAAAATGGATATGTACAATGATCAAGCCATGGTAAGATGTTATCACTCTAGGAAAATGATGGCAATATGATGTTATGGTTCTAAGATGATGGAATAAAGGCTGAGAAGCTAAGTACAGAATATGAGCTAATATATGGAGAGCTACAAATAGCGTCTATTTGTGAGATTTTCACTATTTGTTTTTATTGCATTTTTTTGATTTCTTTTTTATTTTTTTGTATTTTCTTGTCAATAAACTGCCTGTTGCTAGGTTTTCACCCTATGTCAATTTTTTTGATTTTTTTTTACTATTTTTGGATTTTTTCTGGACTTTTTATGTTATTTTTGTTATTTTCTTAGGACTTTTTCTACTGTTTTTGTTATTCTTAAGAACTTTTTTCTGGGTGATGGCAACTGCTTCAGACATAATACTTTTTCAGATGCATGTTGTTAGTGGGATCATCAAACAATTCCCCTTTTGGTGTTGACAACTTGTATGCTCCTAAACTATATATTGTGATAACCACATACAAAACTACACAATTTGGTTCAAACTTTCCTTTCTTCTCTCTCTCTTGTTGATTTCGTGGATTTTCCTTCAAAACAAGATCACCAACCTGAATGATATGTGGCTTGAATATGTGATTATAGTTGTGAGACATCATCTGTTGATATATTTTCAAATGATTAGCTGCTCATTGTCTCTTCTCATCAAGGAGTTCCATCTCCTACAGTCGAGAAACTCTGTAGTCAACATCTGTTGTGGGACCCTTCAATGATACCCTTAGTGATGGAATCTCAACCTCTAGTGGCAAAATTTCTTATGCTCCATAGATAATAGCATACGGTGTTGCTCTTGTTGGAATTGAGATGCTAGTTTTGTAGGCCCATAATGTGGGATTGAGTTAAATGTGCCAATCTTTCCCTGCATCATTCATAGTCCTCTTCAAGATTTTCGGTATTGTTTTGTTCGAGGCCTCTACTTGGCCATTCCCTTATGGATAATAAGGTGTTGAATATCTATGTTGGATATGGAATCTCTCACAAATTTCATTAACATCCTGATTCTTGAATGGTCATCCATTATCTGTGATGATGGAGTTGGGAATGCCATATTGACAAATGAGATAGTTGAGTATGAACGATGATATTTCTTTGTTGATAGCCTTAGTGAGAGGTACTACCTCAATCCACTTGGTAAAGTACTTTGTCACTGTGATGATGAATTTGTGTCCATTTGATGATGATGGATGAATCTTGCCAACTAGATCTAACCCCCATTGAGAGAATGGCCAAGTTGGTGTGAACGGTTGAAGTTCTTGTGTAGGAGTATGAATGAGATTCCCATGAATTTGACATTTAGAGCACTTTTTCATGAAAGTGAATGATTCCCTCCCCATAGTCAGCTAGTAGTAACCCATTCTAATCAATTTCTTGGATAAGGTCAGTCCACTTGAATGAGTACCACAAATGCCACCATGAACTTCTTGTAAAGCCTTGTTAGAGTCATCATGTTCAAGACATTGAAGTAATGTACCATCAAGACCGTCGCGATAAAGGATGTCAGCGATCAGAGTATAGAGAGAGGATTGGAAAATAAAGTTTCCTATTTGGTTATGGGATAAGTAAGGTGGTAAGATGTACTTTAGGTAGGCATAAATCTTGCCATACCAGGGTAAATCAGATCCTCCTAAGCAGAAAGTGATTTGGCTTTCAGGTGTGTCATAGGCAGGTGTAAATGATTGTTCCACTAGAAATTCATAGCGAGCCTAATGTTCTGGCAGTTGCAATAATGCTGCAATCATGGCCATGGCGTTGGCAGCCTTGTTATAAAGTCTTGGAATCTATATGAACTTGATATCTACGAAGTATTTCTTGAAATCATCAACCATCTTCTTATATGGAAAAAAATTGTCATCTTTGGTTTTATAATCATCATTGATCCGATTAATGACTAACTGTGAGTCACCATAGACTTGTAGTTCTATGATCCTCCATTCCAATGTGATCTTGAGCCTACTAATTAAAGCTTCAAACTCAGCTATGTTGTTAGTGCATGGAAACATTAGCCTATATGACCAGGAATGGTATTTCCTTGAGGGGTGACAAAGAGTACGCCCGCCCCTGATCCATGTTGAGTGAAAGAACTATCAAAATATAATGACCATGGTTGTTTGGATTCTATAGGGAAGACATCAGCATCTGGAAATTTGATATCTATGGGATGTTCTGGTCGGAGTGGTGCATTAGCTAGTTGATCAACGATAACTTGTCCTTTGATTGTTTTGTGATCAACATAATGGATGTCAAACTCACTTAAGATCATAACCCATTTTGCTAGCCTTCCTGTCAATGTAGCTTTGCTTGACAGATACTTGATTGAATCAATATTTGCAACAAGATTGATTGTATGAGTTAACATGTAGTGTCAAAACTTTTGTGAGGCAAAGACTACTGTTATACAAGCCTTGTCGATGAAAGTGTAGTTGAGTTCATGACCTATTACCATTTGAATGATGTAATAAATTGTACATTCCTTTCTTGTAGAGTCCTTTTGTGCTAATAAATCCCCCAAACATGTCTCTATTGTGGAAATATATAAGATTAAAGGTTTGTTTGGATTTGGTAGTACTAGTACCAACGGGTTCGTTAAGTACTACTTGATTTGTTGAAAGGCCATTTCACACTTATCATCCCATTTGAAAGGAACATTCTTATGCAGTAGATGTGTGAAATGTAGACTCTTATCTGCTAGTTGTGCAATGAACCTTCGTATAGATTGAAGTCATCCCTGTAATGATCTTAACTAACTGATATTCCTTGGTTGAGGCATTTCCATGATTGCTTGTAGCTTAGTAGGATCTACTTCAATTCCTTTTGCTGATATTATGTGTCCCAAGAGATTTCCAGATGTGACCCTAAAAATGTATTTCTTGGGGTTGAGGTGAACTTTGAACTTTTCCAACCTTGCAAAGATTTTGGATAATATTTCAAGATGTCCTCTTGTTTATGAATTTTCCAATATATCGTCTACATAGTCTTCCATTAATGTTTACATCATGTCATGAAAAATTGTAGTCATGGCTCTTTGGTAAGTAGCTCCAGCATTCTTTAGACCGAAAGGTATGACATTCCAATAGTAAGTCCCCCATGGACATGTGAACACTATTTTGTCCTAGTCTTCAGGTGCCATCTTGATTTGGTTGTAACCAGAAAAACCATCCATTAGTGAATACATGGCATGGCCAACTATCAAATAAACTATAGAATCAATGTTTGGAAGTGGTAAGTCATCCTTAAGACATACCTTATTAAGATCTTTGAAATCTATGCACAGTCTGATACGTTTGTCTAGCTTGGATATAGGAACAATGTTGGAGATCCATTCTGCATAGTTGATTGATCTTATGAAACCCACATCAAGGAGTTTTCTGAGCTCTTCTTTAACCAGTAGTGGGACATGAGGATGTATCTTTCTAAGTTTTTGTTTTATAGGATTAACTACTGGTTTGATGGATAAGTGATGCATTATGAGATTAGGATCAAGAACTAGCATGTCTGCATAAGACCAGGCAAAGTTTACTTGATTTTCTCTTAGGAACTTCATGAACTTTGGCACTTATTTCTCTATCATTGATGCAACTAACTATAGAATCCTTGGTTGCTTTGTAGTTTCAAAATTAACTTCTTTTGTAGGCTCAATCAAGATAGGTGATCGCTCATGATAGTGCTCTAAGAGAGTGTCAAGCTTCCCATCATATGGTGCCTCAAATTTTTTTTCACCATTAGATCTTTCTTTTTTATTTTTACTTTTGTAGCTAGGAGACTTGACACTCTCCTGATTAAAGACTCTATGCTGAAAATCACTAGTGGAACAATCATTTGTGTCATCTACGGAAAGGAAGTTCATGATAGATTCATCACTTGGAAACATAGGTATATCGATAGGTTTAGATAGATCCTAGTCAATGAGATCAGGATGGATCAAAGGTAGCGGGTCATTGGGTTGTGTGAAATTGGCTATGGTTATGGTCATAATAGAGTTAGCTGTAGGATCTGAGGTATGAGGTAGATCAATGATGGTACTATTATCACAATAGTCTTGTTCATTTAAATCTGACTCAGTATCACTAGAATCATAGTCACCTTGTAGTTCAAATTCTTGTGGTCAGGTCCCTGAACCTTCACTTTCAATTAGAGTAGGTGTATACTTGTGTATCACATCAACCATTTTATCCCTCCAAAACTCGTCATTGTGGATGGTGTCCCATTCATATTCACCAGAGTCTATGTCAAAGTAATTATCCACAAAATTCTAAATTGCTATCAAACATGCTTCTCTTGTATCAGAACCTTCTTGTAATGTGAGGAAAGTATCATACAACCACTTGGATGTTATTTCTTTTGAGTTAGTATCATAGATTAGTCCTATTTTATCTTTTTTTAGCAAGTCCTATAAGGTGAATAGGCTCAACTACTCCTTTTCTCTTTCTGATAGAACCATTACCATCATAGCCCATCTTTTGCATGATTGAATATCCTTTAACGTATTGATCAGTTGGTAGTTTGACATTGAGAACTATTTCATCTTCATCTTTATAAAGCCAACTTAGAACTTCTCTATCCTCAAAATCTTCCAGGGGGAATTTTTCTTTGATAAATCATCCATTAAACTTTGTATTTGGCTCTGTTGGTGGTTGCATTGATGTTGATGCTACATATATTTTTTGTTGTGCGATAGAAGGTTGTCCATGTGACCGAGGTGATATAAGTAGATTAGAAAGACATAGAGAGTACTCCCCTACTCCATTTTCCTTGAACCGTAGTTGCTTGTCAAATATTTTGGTTATCTAACTGATGTGTGTATCAACTTTGGGAGAAGTACTAGCAGGAGCTTCTCGATTGTTGGGGACCAAAGTATCTTGACTAGCTTTGATGTTGGCACAAGTCTGACTATTCGAATTATCAGTTGGTATTGTGATCTCCTATCTGTCATAAGGAAACTTAAAACATTGATGATATGTGGACAAGGAAACTTGCATTTCGTGGATCCAAGGATGACCCAACAAGATGTTGCATGCAATATCATGGTCTAACACTTGACATAAAGTATTCTTGATAATAGGTCCCACTCTGATCAGTAGCATGATTAAACCCTTGGACACTCTTTCCTCATCATCATAGGCTTTAATAGTAATCTTTCTTCTAGGATCAATGAATTCCTCAGAAAATCCTAAAGCTTGAACTAACTTCATGGTGCATATGTTCAAACTAGCACCTCCATCTATTAGGACACATCTAACATGAAACTTGTGGATCATGAATTCTAAGTATAGTGATGAATTATGGGGATGTGTCATGGAAACACCATCTTTTTCATAGAATGAGAGGCATGTGGGTGAGGAAAAGTGTCCCACCATGGCTTGAAATTGGTCCACATCTAGATCGATGGATACAATTGTTTCAATGAGGGCCTTTTCTAGAATTTCCTCGTGTGCTAGGGAAATCTTTAGGAGTTCTAAGATAGAAATCTGAGTAGGAGTTTTTTGAAGTTGATTGAATAAGTCATATTGACTTTGAGGCAGGGATATAGTGGATTTCGAAGCAACACCCTTTAAGACAACTTTAGCTTGTGGCCTTGTTGTTGCATTAACTTCTCTATATTCCATCTTTTCCTTAACTTTTATAACATTGACCTGCTTGTCGTTAGTGTAGATATGATTGATTATATGATCATTGATATGATTCAAACTTTTTCTAGAAGACTCACCCTTTTGATATTTGGGAAAAGGGTTACGAAATGCTTGGTGGTCTTCATTTGATTGTTGGTGGCCTACTTTGATGGTGTCATTTTCTATCAAATCTTGGATTACATTCTTCAAGGCTTGAAAATTGTTCATTCAATGGCCCTTGCATCGATGATAATCACAATAGTATGCATCATTCCATGATGGAGGCTTCACACTCGGTTCAAAATTTCATTGAGGTGGTAGGGTGATAATTTTCTTTGCCATCAACTCTTTAAGGGAAGATTCTAGAGATTGACCTAGTGGAGTAAAAGTTCTTTTGTTAAGGAAGAATGAAGATCATTGCAGATTTGTGTTCAAGGAATTGCCTAAGGAATTGTTGTTGTTATTATTTCCGTGGTAACCTTGATTGTTTTCATTCCCTTGATTGGGAGTAGAAGTTTGATTCACATTATTCCTCAAAGGAGGAGGATTGTTTCCCTGATTTGCGACCGAGTTGACATTGTTATAGTTATTGTTGTGAGGAGCACTTGGAGCACTAAGAACAAATGGCTTATTCAAGACATGATTTGTATCTACAACACCATCATTCACCATGTTTTTGTTGTGAGTCCAAAACTTAGATTTGTCATTGTGGTGATTTGACAAGCTAGGATTGTCCTTATCAAGTTTTATTATCCCTCTCTGGACCAAGGCACTTTCAATGGTGATGGAATTTTCAATCAATTTCTGAAAAGAGGGAGGACAATGAAGATTAATATGATAGCTCATCTCTTGATCCAAGCTATTTATGAAAGTGGTGATCTTTTCCTTTTCAGGAACATGGCATAGGTATCTAGTGAACAATATTCTCCATCTCTGAAGAAATGTAATGAATGGTTCACTAGGTTTCTATTTAGCCTTGCAGAGATCAATCATGGTTATTTGATGTTATATATTGTAGGAATATTGTGATATGAATTTGTTAATCATTTCCTCAAATTTCTTGATAGGCGGTGTGATTTTCGATAGCCATTCCATAGATTGGCCTCCAAGACTACTAGGAAACAAACACATCAAGTATGTGTCCTCATGAGCAAACTCTAAAGTCATATTTTAGAAGTCCCTAATATGATTGATTGGATCTGATTTCCCATTATAACGATCAAAATTTGGGATTTCACAATGTTTGGGAAATGGGATTATGTTGAGACGTCGATCAAAAGGATAAGGATAGATATCATCAAGAGCATATGTATTCATTGCGGTTCCCCCTTGCATGTCTTTAATTTGTTATTGAAGTGCCTTAACCTGTTGAGACAAGGCACTAATATCAGATAAAGGTGTTTCATCAAGACTTTTCTTTAAGTTATCAGTATCAAAATCATGAGGTAATTTAGCTCCTTTGTCAACCAAATACAAGAAATATTTCTCTTTGTTGCGCTCTAAGATCTTTTCTAAGGCTTTGTGAAATTTGGGATTTTTCTCAGCCTCTATAAGGTGATGTTCTTCATCTCGTTCATCATCACTATCTATAGGAGTTCTGCTCGTGTCTCTATTAAATGGGAATGGATTTTTTTCTCTTTCACCCATGTTGTCGTTAAAAAGGGGATTATGACTCACACTATAAAGCTCAGATTTCTACTCTCACCTTCTTCTCTAGTTCTTTAGGTATGATCTTGTTGAATATCCTCTCTCAGCTTATTGTATTGAGATCTTGTAAAAATAGGAAAATGATTTCAAAATGTTCTTCTAGACTTAGATCACAATTTGATAAGAGCAAAAATGATGATGTTTTGATCCAATAAGATGAAAATATTATGATATGATCAAAATATGTTCCTAATTCTTGATTGTGGCTTCCAATAATAAAGTATATCAAAATACCATTGGGGAAGTTGAATCAATAATCATAAATTTTCTTGAAAGGTGCACTTTTAAGATTTGATCCTTGTTTTTGAAGAATGATAGCCTAATTAAATTCACTAAAGGATTTGACTGGGATGTGTTGGATACTCAATGGAAGGTTGTGGTAGATAATTGAAGTTGAGAGGTTGATTGTGATTGTGTCATTGTGATAGAGCTCTTCTTTGGAAATAGGCTCGCGAATATAAAGGCTCTATAGCGTACTCATCAGTAAATCCACTAAAAAATTCTTGGTACCTATGGAGAAACTCACAGTAATGGAGCAAGATGTTTTGAATTTTATACAAAAACTTTCTACATTGCAAGGTTTTCCTATAACCTAAATGTTTCTTAGGTTTCTTGATCTTATTGGTAATCAACTTCCTAACAAATTTGGTTGATTTCCACTCTCTAAGCATGAGAGAAATGTCGAGATGCTACTGGACCAAGGATGTTATAAACTTAGATATGTCAAAAGTAACAATTCTAGAAAAGTGATAGATGCACTACGCTGTACCCTTTATGTGCTATAAAAATAGGCATATATGCCAAAGAAATAGTCAAATGCACTACAATAGACCTCAAATGCACTATTTTATGTCCTATATGTGCTACAAAAAAAATGCTTTGATAGTGACAAAAACTGTTTACAGAATATTTAGCCTATGCACTGAACTAACCAGTAAATGCACTAGAACATACCTTATATGCACTAAGATATACCCTAGATGCGCTATAACAGTTTTCCAAAGTAGTTTTCCAAATAGTTTTGAACAATTTTAGCTGAATTTTTGCATGTTCATCTTGGATGATCTTCTATCTAAATTAATGTGATTGAAAACACAACAAACATTCTAAAAAAAGTTGTTTTTAAGCCCTACACTAAACATAAAGTGTATGTTCAAAAATCTTTTTTTCCAAAAAGTGTTTTCATAGGTTTCAGACATAACAGACAATTCAGGCAGACTCACTCTTAGTACTCAAGTAGGTCATCATAATAACCATAACCCACATCTTATAACTACGTCAACTCACATAGCCATGTCACCCTCGAAGGGGCACCTGTGTTTTTGTCTTTTCCAGGAGTGTACTTAGAGTGATGAAAGTGGATACCAGATCCCCTAAGAAAATAGTCCTTGGCAGTTATATGGTGAGTGTCTTAGGGGCAGATTCTTCCCTCCCCTTGCACTACAATTATTAGGATGTTCGGGAACTGACATAGTTGGCTACTACACTAGGTTTGTATTAAGGTTTTCCCTTCGGTGTGGCAATAATAAACTCCCTCAGGAAACCTCCCAACCTTTATAACAAAGGATTTGGGGATGGTTATCTTGTACACTACTGAAAAAAGTGGGTTTCCCTAGATTTGCTTTAAATTTTATAGTGGGGTGGAGTAGCTTGGCTTTGGCTTGAACCCACTTGGTTGTTCCTCTTGGGTGAGTACTTTTTCCCACAAGAGTAGGCCCTCTACAAGATATAATAAAGCATTGAAATTGCAGAAATTGAAAAGGAAAGTCTAGTATTTTGATCACCCAGTTAAGGGGAGAGCATAGACCTATTTCCATAGACAAAGTAGACAGTGTTCTTTTTAGATTCCAAATGACAATGATTTAATCTATGTGAAGATGTTGCTTCACAACAAGCATGGGATTCATTTTAACTACAAAAATCAATGTGTGGTGACTATCCTAGGATTGCTTCTTTTTAAATTCCATGTCTATCCTAGGATTGGTTCATTTTAAATTGTTGTGTCTACCCTAGGGTTGCTTCTTTTTAACTAGAAAAAATTATGTTTGTGGAAGGCGTCAGATTCAAAACTTTGTTTATTTACAACCTGTAAGCACTAAAAGATCATACAAAAGCATTAAAATGAATAGTCAATGTGCTAAAATAGACAGCTAATGTGCTGCAGAAAACCTTAAATGTGCTAAAAGAAATCCTAAATGCACTAAAAGAAATGCAAATATTTTTTTCAAAATTTTAATGAAGTGAGCTGAGTGTATGCACTATTTTGTTCTCTATAAGTGTTGTTTTTCTCCCTAGATGTGCCAAAACAGTTCCTAGATGCACTGGAAGACCTAAAAAAGTGCTGTTAGAAGCCTTGGATGTGCTAAAGAAAGCCATGTATGCACTAAAATGGGAATCTTTGTCTGAAAGCCAAATTCTAGAATGCGAAATCTTGTCAAGAAACTCACAAGTAAATGTCAAAAATAGGCAAAAGGCCCCACGTTGGGCACCAGAAATGTGTGACTTATTTTTAAGTGCATTAAAATATAAAAACAATAAATCAAACACACCAATAAGACATTATATCAAAACAAAAAATCAAATAAAAATGAATTGAAACTTAGTCTTTTGTCTTTGATGTCATCCTATCATCCTCTATCTCTAGTGTTTTGTCGATTCCAGCTTGCTCTCAGATTATGTGCTAGGCTCAACAAACGGCCTTCCTAGAGAACAAGAGTTGAAGATGAATGCATGTTTAAACTAGAAATGATTGCTAGAATAAAATATTATAAAATTATGAAAGCTAAAGATGATAATGACAATGCTAAGATGCTAGAATGCTAAAATGCAACTAATCGCCAATGTGTGTGTGTCTATCGGTGTCTATGTAACCAATGCTTGGATTTACAGGCATATTTATAGAGTTTTCAAAAGATTTTGATTGGTTGATGTGATCAAAAGCTATGAAAATTCCTTGTAGATCGAATGGTCAAAGATGGATAAGACTAGAGAGAAAAATAGAAGAAAACCAGAAAGCAAGATTTGTTTCCTTTTTCGTAGAAGAGATAAGATGAGATGATAAAGATGAATTGTAATCATCTTTTTGTGAGATTGAGAAAATATTTTGAAGATAAATAATGAATTATAAATTCAATTATTCATTTATTGGTGGCATGGAAGATTTTTCTTAATTAAATAAAATATTCAATTAAGTTTTGAAGAATAATAAAAGATTTCATAATTCAATAAAATATTTAATTATGATTTGAAAAGATATGAAGGATATTAATTAAATAAAGATATTTAATTAAATTTTTAGGAAATGACATGTAAATAAAATTAATTAAGTAAAATATTTAATTAATTAGAAGAAAGAGAGGAAATATTTAAATTTAATTAAATTCAAAAGGTGAAATAATTAAAATAAATAAAGGGTATTTATTTAATTAATCAAGTAGACATATGAGTGTGAAATAATTATATAAAGTTGATTTATTTAATTATGGAAGAATAATAAAGTGAATGAACAATATAATTAAATTAATTAAATTTAATCATATGTAGGGGACTTTTAGAGAGATTAATTAAATAATAAATATTTAATTAAGTTCTAGGATTAATTATGCATGACCAATTTTATGCATATACACTAGCCATTGATCTTCTCTCTCCCACCAAGATCCTATGATCCTTGTACACTGTGCCATGTTTAAAACATCACCATAAAATGAGTTACCTTTAAACAACATTGTCAATCTCCATTGACTAATGATCACCATTGGATCAAAATCCTTTTGATCTCCATCATCGATCTCCTTCATACACAACTTACCATACGCGGGGTCCACCAAGGCACACATCCAAAGTCCACTATCCCTACGAGCTTTGACCTTGGGCCCACACAAACCTTGTGGGGTTTGTGGGATGTTTCCATTTTTCTTCTATTTCATCACCACATAACTCACAACAATTATGTAAGTTGATATATCAAGCAATCACTCTTTGCCACCTATCAACCTTCATCATGATCCTGTTGGGTCCCACTAGATACACTGTGAGCATCGCCAAATATTTCTCATTCAATCTCTACCATTCATGGCATGCATCCTCTTGTAAAACCTTCATAGGTCCCACCATTCATGAATCATGCACTATTTAATCAACCTTGATCAATCTTCACTATTGCCCGCTAGCCACACAGGTCTTAAACGAGCTCCATTGATTTCTCATTGGAGTATGTGGGCTATTGCCACTTATACACTTCTAACTTCATCTTCCACTAACTTCGTATGTCACCTTCGTAGGTCCCACCATACATCAATGGTCATAATTAATTCATCATGGATTAATCTCCATTTTTTACTGACCTTGTTGTACTTAGTTGGGATCCACAAAATACTTAGGGTCTGAATCCATTGGAATTGTCTGATCTTCTTGATCACAACCATTGATCAAGCAAAGAAAAATATTTGCATGATACATAGGAAATATTAAACAAAAAAAATATTTTCTCAATCAGTAAATGCAAGGTGAAGGGGTCGGTTCCCCAAACTACTTCCAAAGCTTAAGTAGTAACTTAAGCTACCTGCAACCTGCTACAACCAGTCAACACAAATTAGAAGAAACTTGTTATGCCCATGACTCTTTGATCTATTGTTGGCTTGAATATGTAGGGTACACTAGATCGGTCATCATCACGTGTCATCCTTTCATTTTCTCTATCACTATGTGGCTAAAAATTTAAACTTAAGGACCTCATGTCAGAGGTTATGAAATTATGAAAACCCGTGACTTGTCAATAGCAAAGAGAACCTTCTTCCTTATCACTCCATTAGCTAACTCACTAAGTCAAGAGGTTACAAAACTCTAAAACCTTGTGACAAAGATTAGAAAAACTTGGAATCCTGCAACTTAAGAAATATTATAGTTGTTGAATGTTTGTCGAGCTAGTAAAGATAAGGCGAAAGGGCTAGTCATACCCATGACTTCAAAACATAAGTTGTAACCTATGTGACTTGCAACCACCGATACACAATAAATAAAAAATAATAATTTTTTTTCACAATGCCATGACTGTAAACCTATTAGGGTTTAAGACATAAAACCTAAAACACCTAAAGGTGAAAATAATTCATTCCTAGGTGCATCCTTCACTTTCTCGTCCTACAAAGCACATCACTAGAATTCTCTCAAAAAACCCATATTAAATATGGCACCTAGTTTTTCATTAGATACCTCAAAGCAATTGTTGTAGAGATATGACAAAATTTTGTCAACTATGTAACATATTGAGCAATTTGTTCTTCTACATACTTCCAAAATTAGATTCATTGTAGGACAACACTATAAAAAACATTGCAAAAACCTATACTCATGCATCCATATTCATTGAAAACCTTATACTTTCATGACATCAATGGAACTTTCCATTAATTCCACCATCTTCACTTGCATGAGTAAATCCATTTCACTCTAGATCCTCTTCCATCATGCCAATAATTTTCCTCACATGAATTCGCTTTTCACATCAATGACAACAATATGCCAACATCCCTCCTCCTTGCCTCCTCTCTGTCAATATGTCCATATTCTTCCCTCTCTACTTCTCTCCCTATCACCTCTCTTTATCTCTATCCTTCCCTCTCTACTCTCTCTATCTCTCCCTCCCTCCCCCTCTTTCTATCTTCCCTCTCTCGTTGTCACTCTTTCTATCTTTCATTGCCCTCTCTCTACCTACCTCTCTCTCTCCTATCTATCTCAATTATCCATCTTTACCTATCCCTACCTCCTCCCTCTCTTTCTTCCACCAAAATTCACACTCTGTATATCTCTATCTAACTTACCCCTATATACCTCTTTCTCTCTCCCTCTCTCTTTGCCTCTCTCGATCTCTCTACCTTCCTCCTTACATCTCTACTTCTCTCTATCACCACTCTCTCTCCCCCTTACCTCTCCACTCTTTCTTTCTCTCTATCTCACCTCTCTCCCTAAATATCCCTCTCTCCCTCCCTTCTCTCTCTCTATCTCAACTCTCTCTCCCTCCCCCCTACCTCTTTTTCCCTCTCTCCTCCCCTCTATACTTCTCTCCATCTCCCCCTCCAACTCCTTACCTAACTCTCTATTTATTACTCTCTCTCAGCTCTCTCTCTAAATCATTATCTCTCCCTCTATCCCTACCTATCCATCCATCTCTCCCTACCTCTCTACTTCTCTATATCTCCCCTCATTCTAACTACTACCTCTCTCTCTCTCTCCATCCCTGCCTATTCCTCCATGTCTCCTTCCCTCTCTACTTTTCTCTACCCAACTATCCCTATATACCTCATTCTCTCTCTCCCTCTCTCAATCTTTCCACCTTCCTCCTCTCTTTGACTTATCCCTCCCTTCCCCTCTCTCCTTCCCTCTCTACTCTATCTCTATCTCAATTCTCTCTACCTACATATCTATCCCTCTCTCATCTTTCTATCTCTCATCTCCCTATCTCTCCCCCCTCCCTCCCCACTCCACTCTATATACCTCTTTCTCTCCCCCTCCCTCCCTCCTTCCATCTCTCTCTACCACCATCTTTCTTCCACCAACCTTTTCTCTACTTCTCTCTACCTACCTATCCCTCTATACATATGTTTTTCTCCCTCCCTCCCTCCTTCCCTCTCTCAATATCTCCACCTTCTTCCCTCTCTATTTATCTCTCTATAATCTCTTTCTATCACCTCTCTCTCACCTCTCTCTCACTCCCTCGCTATGTACCTCTTCCTCCCTCTCTCCATCCCTCTATACTTCTCTTTATCTCCCACTACCTCTCTCTACCTACCTCTCTATGTTTCTCTCTAATTTATCTCTCTCCTTCCCTCTCTACTTCTTTGTACCCACCTATCCATCTATACGTCTTTCTTTCTCCCTCCCTCCGTCCTCTCTCTTAGTCTCTCTACCTTCTTTCCTCTCTACTTCTCTCTATCACATCTCTCTATCACCTCTCTTTGTAACCTCTCTCTCCCTACCTATCCCTCCCTCCCTACTCTCTACCTCACATCTCTCTCCTCTCCCTCTCTACATAACACCTCTCTCTCCTCTCCCTCTCTCTACTCTCTATCTCTCCCTCCCTACATTCTATCTCAACTTTCTATCTTTACCTCTCCCACCCTCCAATGAGGTGAGATAGAGAGAGTAGAGACAAAGAGGTATGGGGGGAGAAATGAGAGAGATATAGGTGATAAAGAGATGTTATAAATAGAATTAGAGGGGACCTAGGGAGAGATAGTGAGAGAATGGAAAGATAAAGATAAGTAGAGAGGGAAGGAGAGAGTGAGAGAGAAAGAGGGGAGAGAGAGGGAGAGAGTGAGAGAGAAAGAGGGGGAGAGAAAGAGAGAGGAGGGAGGGACAGAGAGGTAGGGATATATATGTAGAGAGTTGAGATAGAGTATAGAGGGAAAGAGAGAGAGAAGGAGGGAGAAGTGAGAGAGATAGATGTGATAGAGATATGTGATATAGAAATAAGTAGAGAGGTAAAAGGGGAGAGAGAGGGGGGAGGGAGGAGAGAGAGTGGGAGGGAGAGATAGAATAATGAGATAAAGAGAAGTAAAGAGGAAAGGGGAGAGAGAAGGAGGGGAGAGTGAGTGGAAGAGAGTGAGAAAGAAATAGGGGGAGGGAGAGAGAG
>VDFB02193867.1:91027007-91126783 GCA_007258455.2 Sequoia sempervirens
AAGTAGAGAAGGGAGGGAGGGAGGAAGATGTAGTGGGAGATAGACGGGTGTGTGTGAGAGAGAGGGGAGATAGGGAGGAAGGGAGAGAGAGAGGGAGGGAAGAGATAGAGAGTAGAGAGGAGAGAGTGAGAGAAATATGATACAACTTCTTGAATATTAAAATTTGACCTCCTAGTTACTAAAATTTGGCATGTTGATTATTGAATTTTGACTAAGTTTGAAATTTTTAAGATCTTCCAAAAAATAGAATTTTCATTATAACTCCTAGAGATCCGATACCACTCTCAAACATCTTGAAACTATATACATGAAATATAAATTAAAGTATAAGAAAGTAAATTTCCATATGTAAATTTCAACTTATATAGTCTCCTTGGTAGAGAAAGAGAAGAAGAAATAGTTCAAAAACATTCATTGCAAAATTCAAGCCATTTGGTGAGATCTGAAAAGACTTGGTATTACCAATCCAATTTGGCAAGTGCAATATGACTTGTTATGGATTTTTTTTGTAATTTGGCACCATTTTTGTCACATATTGGTGCACACGTCCATTCATATCTATAAATATAAGGTTATTTCACTAAGTTTCATCTAATAATTTTAAGTAATAAAAAGTATAGTAAAATTAATGATCAAGAGAATTCAAGAGAAGATTTCTTCATCATTTGTTGTAGTAATCAAGATCCATTGATCATGTCAACGTTATGTTCAATCATGCATTCTTTTGGAGCTAACATTGTAATGTAGGTTTCAAGATCTAATACAAGCATTCAAGTATCAAGATCCACATCCAATGAAGCCATTTCATGCAAGATCAACATCAAGATTTTAGATTTCCAAAGGTTTATCAAGGGTTTGGTGAGTTGTGACATTGAGTTGTTCATTCATCATTCCTTTCATGCTATTTTATTTCATTTCAAGGTTGAATTACCAAAATGGGGTTTAAACAAGGAAAACCCCCATTCACCCAAAAACAAACATTTTTCCCTCTTTTTGTGTGTTGCAAATCTACAGGTTGAAGAAAATTTGAAGATCTCAAAAGTGCAAAGTTGTTAAGTTCCACTTGTTGTAACCTTTGTTGTCATCTCATGGAAAATCAGATCCTGGATTTATTTCCTATTGTTTACTATGAAAATTAGGAATCTTGAACTACGGACACAGGAGCAGAGAACCCAAAAACCATTTTTGGAAAGCCCTACACAAGACCCATTCACCATAGGGAAAATGAGTCCTTAGATAGCTTCTGAAAACACAATTTTGTGAGAGGTACACAAAAACTATTGCTTTTATCTTTTCTAGAAACTTTGTTGGTTCCTTTAGTTTTATGCTTAATCTATCAAATCCAAGTGATAGGTTTTATTTTGGAGTTTATTTTCTATTTTTAATCTTTCTCTCCAAAGGGGTGTTTCACCTAGACTCCCATCCTAACACAAAAAGGAAATCTAAAGATTCCTCCATAGAATTGATTCTCCTAAGGGTAGTTAGTCAATTCCTTGTGGGGATCTCATTTCCTAATGAAATTAGAGAATTAGGACCCATTTTCCCTCTTTGGATCCACTTTTCTATTTTTGGAAACCCTAGGAACCCACTATTTTTTATGTTTCATTTTAGTGAACCCAAGTTTTGAACATTCTAAATTCTAAAAATTGGAGTCCTTTAAACCATAGTTCTAGGATTTCCATAAGTTTGCATTGCATTGCATTACTTTGCATCTCATTTATGTTTTTCAAAATTGTATTACTTTGGATTGCATATAGGGGTTTAGACTTGCATTTTGCATTCATTTAAAATCAATTTTTTTTTTTTTTTTATTGTATAATATCACATTGATTTTGCATAGTGTTTGCATAGCAGTGTACTTTTCATCATTCATATTAAACAATTGAGTCAAAATTCCATTTCAAAAAGTGTCATATAGTTCATCTTTTTTCCTTTATTTCACTTGCATATAGACATCAAAATTTGGAAAATTTTATCATAGAAGTTATAGTCTGAAACCGAGCATAGAAAATGCATAAAACAACTCAAAAATTGAATTTTTCACTTTTCTAAAATTCTAACCTAGAATGATTTCACCCATGGGTGAATGAGTCCCTATACAAAAAATTTATGCAAGTTTCTAGGTGCTTTTTAGTCTTTGGTTTGCATTTTTGTTGTTGTTTTCAGAACCGAGAATTGATTTTCTAAAATAGTCTATTTGTGAATTCAAGTTATTGCTCATTTAGATAGATTTTCCAACAATATGGAGAAAAAATATTGCATATTTTAGTTTTAGATTTATGTACTTTCCTTCCATTTTCAACATCATTGCATTATTGATAGATTATTGTACATTTTCCAATCTTTAGAAAACAAAAATAAAAACATCAAACAAAACAAAAAAAAGATAGATGGTTAACCTTGGACCATTTTTTTGTGATGAATTTGACATGTTAGATGAAACCCTTGAGGACTTCATCTCACCTAGATCATCCACTAAATCTTTGAAACACGAGAATGCAATCATAGACAATCATGACAATCATAGTTGCTCTTCTCCAAATACCTCTCTTACTTGTGATGAAGGTATTTTTCGTGTTAGAAGACCCAATTATTGAGCATCATGAGAATCTTGTTTGTTCCTCTTCTAATGCTACATTTTTCTCAACAAACACTAATATGGATGGCATATATGAAAATGTTAAGTTCACATTAGATTCCCCATCACTAAAAGGTCATCTAGGTCACTCAATTGAGGTTATGACTACAAAAATTGGATCTCCTTCAATTAGTGAGCCTCCTACATCACCTCCCATCATAGAACCACCTAAAAATAAACCATTAAAACTAGAAGATATATTGAAATTTATAATGCAATTTGATAGTACCAAAATTTTGTAGTAATTGAGTTACAATACCGTTGTTCACACATACAATACACAGAACAATATGCAACCACAACCCACTCTTGTTTCATTCCCATTGACTCAATCTATTTTTCCTAGTGCTCCTAATTTTCCTTTACATGGTAGAAATGAGTATGATTTTGTTGAACTTAAACATAATCCTACTCTGATATCCTTATGGGATCTTATTCAAACATTATCTACATACAATAGGATGCTCTAGGAATTTTATAGATGAATGGTATCCAATTTTTGTGAATTTGAATGATGTAGCATCCACATTTGATTATATGCAAGTGACAAAATTAGAAGTCACATTACCTAAACAAGAATTACCCTCTCTTGAGATACAAAATAGGAATTAGGCCCTAATGATAAAGGTGATTATTAATGAAACTACAATTGGGAACACTATCATAGACAATGGAGCAGGTATTAATGTTTGTAGCATTGATCTCCTAGATAAAATTGGTGTGGAAAAGAATCTTATTCAATTCAATCATGTTAATATTCATGGCTTTGATAATTTTAATAGGAAACCATTAGGAATGATCACATTACCTATTGAGGTTAGACATATACTTTTTCCTACCCCTATCCATATACTGCCAAGACATATTTCATATAACCTTCTCCTAGGGATACCATGGATTCATGCTATGAAAGGGGTCCCATCTTCTCTTCAACATGAAATTAAATTTGAATACAATAATAGGATATACGCAGTTGAAGAAAATGAATAAACCTATAAATCACAAGCTCAACATGATCATAGCAATTCCAAATCCCCTAATACTTTGATTCCAACTTTCAAAGTAGAACCTAGTCTAAATTCTCTTTCACCTACAACAAAACCATTATGTAATGATTGGGGGTTGTTATATTTTATGCTTCATTTCAATGAAGAGTCTAAAATCTCACTATAAAATTCCAAAGAGTTATATACAAAAGATTCATCTTCAAACACGTGTTAATGATGATTAGGTTCATTAGATTTTACACCCTCCTTTATGAGGGAGTACAAAATATCACAATATAAACCAAAATAGCCTTGTGATTCATTTGGTTAACTTGTTTCTATGTCAACAGTATCACCCCATGGTGGTGATGGGGGATCTTCAACTCCCATTTGTCATGATAAGATAATGTGTAACTATAAGAAACTTAAAAAGGATCTGTTCTTGTGAAGAAGCCAGTCCTTCTCTGAAGCATAAAATATTTTGATTTGAGTTGGAAGAATGTTATTGTCTTGGGTACAAAATCCTTTCTAAACATGGACATAATGAAAACATAAGCAAAATGATAGAGAACTATTAAATTCTATACCATACTCTTTCAAGAAAGATCTAGGTTTACCTCCTTTATCTCCGTCTTTATCTAAGGCCTTATCATCTACTATGTGCATGAAATCTTGTGATGAGAAAGAAGTGTCCCCTACTATTGATCGAGAGATTATCTTGTCAAGGTTTTTCAAAGCCCACCTTATTATTCTTCCTTAAAAAACTTGAATTTTTTTACAAAAAAAGTTCATTATGTGCATATCGTAGAGTTCATGTTCATTCTACTAATGAATGTAAGGATTTAAATAATACAATTCAACATCTTAAGGATTGTGGCGCTCTTCCTTGTAATGATGCACCTATTTCCTCTAATTGATACTAATTTTAATCCTATCTTTTGTTGCTCATCACTATGTTGCTTTAGTAGCTTTATGTTTCTAGCTAATTTCCATTCATAGTGGTATAATCTTGAATACAACCATATCTATCTTGGAAGCAACATGATAGTTATTGGTGGTTGTATTTGTCTCTATGATTGGGGGGCAAGGATAACTAAATCTTCAAGGTGTGCATTCTTTTCAAGGATCCCCTCTTCCTCTCTTTCTACTTAAAGTACCAACTTAGAAAGTATGTTGAAATTTTAAGTCAGGGGCATATTGTCCCTCGTTCATTGTTTGCATGTTCCCTTCTTAGTCATGATGGCATATATCTCCTCGGCAATGTGATTATCAAATTGGAATTATTCTTATTGCAATTGATATTATTCACATCAGCATTAATTTATTGACATTAGCATTAATTAATTTTGGCATTAGCATTTTGATCATGTTGTGGTTAGTACGATGAGAGCTGAAAGGTGGAAATTTTTTTGCATCCTTTCTAGGTTTTAGGACCTAAAAGGGAAATTTTCACAAACTTTCACGGGTATCTGTAGGATCATCATGGTAAAAACAGGCCATTAAGTGATGAAAAATTTAGAAAAATCAAAGTTAGGCAACTTGACGTAAAAATTTGAATAAGTTATCTATATCATTCCAAAAATATATAAGAATAGAATCTATATCAAATTGAATGTAGTTTCTAAACTACCAGGTTTATTTAAAAAAAAAAATCTATTTGGTGAAATTTTGAAATTTCAATGCAGCAGTACTTAAATTTCAGGGAAAAAATAAGAAGTAGGTGTCTGTCTAACCACCCTAATGACAATAAAATGATAATATTTTTTTTATAATATTTTAGATATACGTATAAGACTCATGTCCCAATGTGATGCATATTTTTTTGTAATTTTTTTTCCATATAAATTATTAATTATGAATTTTTTATTACAACATTTAAAAAATATAAAAAAATGTATGTCTGACCACCTTAGCTTTGTGAAAAATTCATGAAATTCATTTATTTTTTAACCCTATAGTATGTGAAGCATATAATGTGATGCATGTTTCAGATACAAAAAATGTGATACCATTTGAAAGCTCTAGATGTTTTTCAATTAACCCATCAATTAGGACTTTAGTTGTAATTCAAATAGAAAATGAATAATAATTACTCATTAAATTCAAAGTAAAACATAATTTATATTGGTGGAAATATGAGAATATCCTTTAAAAACCTTTTTCATTTCATCAATTTTGGGTTAAAAAAAGTCATTAGCCACATACCCTACACATACCCATCACATTGCCACTTTTTGGCCCATCATGATCCTGCACATATCCTTACTCAAGAAAAAACCCTTGAGATCTCAATGCAAAAGGGAAAGAGATCTTGAAAGAGGGTTGTTCTCTGGGATTAATATGATCTAATAAGGAGTTCATTACCAAGTTTAGACTTGGAAAACACAATGAGATGCATGATGAAATGAAAAACCCTAATATGATGCAAATTTGATTTTAATGACCTAGAAATGAAAATGAAACATAATAACAAGTTGCAGGATGAAATGTGTGCACCTAGAAATCTGAGAATGACTGATTGAAGATCTAAATTGTTGGAAAATCTAACTTTTTGACCTAGTGGGAATCATTCACCATTTTGGGCGAATTAGTCCTAGTTCTAGATTTTTGAATAGGAGCGGGTTTCAAACAAAAGGGTATCTAAATTTACAAGAATTTTTGAACAACATCTACAGTGGGACTCATTCGCCACTTGTGGTGGATGAGTCCAGATTGGAATTTTTGGAACTTCAAAGTTTTGATCTACACCTCTTAGTCTGCCCAATATGCTTCTCCTAGTTTCTAGATCTAAAACTCTGATTTTGGGGTTGTAGATGACCTTTTAGTGAAGATTATGACCCTAAAAATGGGGAGAAAACTTCAACAAGTTTGTAACGTAATCTTCAATTATCTTTCAAGCTCCAAGACACCTAGATCTGTGATCACACATGTAAAGAGGAGAAAAACTTGTTGATTTCTAGGGAATGGTGGTTTTCCTTAGTCAAACCCCTTGTAGGTAATTAAACCAAATGATGAAACAATGAAAGATGAACATGAAACATAGAACATAGGACATGAAACATGAACAATGATACCTTGATGTATTTCTTGTAAATCTGCAACTCAACATGAAATGGCCATGAAGGATGTATATTTGATCTTGATAATAGGTGTAGAACAATGCTTGATCTTGGATCTTCAATCCTACATCACAAAACTAGCTCAATAACATGCTTGATACTGGCTACCCTTGACATGATGATGGATTGTGAATTATTGCAACAATTGATGAAGAATTTGACCTTGAATTCCTTAGAAATTATCTTGAAAACTCTCCTACCAATCTTGTGAATTCTTGGAATCCTTAACTCTTGTTTGCTTTACTTGATATCATGAATTGTTGATGAAATAGTGATTTGAAAGCTTGTTTATATAGGAAATGACCATTAACATGATCCTAAAGGACGAAATGGAATAAATTTGAACTTAAAACCTGATTTCTCCCATTCAAGCCTCACAAAAATTTCAAATGGGACTCATTTTCCCAAAGTGGCGAATGGGTCCAACAGGGGCTATTTTGCTTGCTAGAATGTTAGGGAGTGTGTAAATTAAGCTTATATGTTGATCTTGTAAGGTTTTTGAACAAAATATGCCTCATGATGCACAATATAGGGTCATAGGGGCCTAGTAATGATGATATAAAGGTCATGAATGGAAGGGGGCCCAAAATCCAATATGAAAGTGTAAATAAATACACAATGCAATGCTAAATTAAGGAAAAATTAGGTCTATTTAGCTTAGAAGGGCCCTAAATCCCATGTGATTGTGTAAAACACATTACAACACTAGATTAGGTCCACTTTAGTTTACAATCCTCCTATATTTAATGTGAAAGTGTAAATAAATACATTTTATAACATTAAATTAGGGAAAGGTTAAGTTAATTTAGCTTTAAAAGGGCTTAAGACCTAATGTGGAAGTGTAATACACCTCACAACATTAGATATAGGAGACATTAGGTCCTATTTATGATTAATTATTCCCATATCAAGTGTGAAAATTTTCACGACATTTTTTGACACTACATTTAGCGCCCACTTAAATAGTGAGAGGATGAACTTGCTTCAGACTCACACTAAACTAGACATTAGAGAGGGGTCCAAGTGTACCAATGCAAATGGTCTAGGATAACAAAGATAAAGGAGGTTGTCAAGCCCCTAGGATCTAAGATCCTAGGTAAAACCAACATAAGCACGAAAGGACACACACAAGATGTGTAATATGCAACAAAACAAGATACATGAACATGCAATCTCAATAACTAAAAAAAAATAAAATGAGTAAAATTAAAAATGAGATGTATTAAGCTTCAAAAAAGACGCGAGGACATGAAACATTAGGTTTTCCATGGGATGATTTTTCCCAAAGAAGCGGTTTAGTAAAAAATTCATGCCAGTGTGTTTGCTTCCCACCATATAATGAGAAAGTTATGCCAGTTTTTCGGCTTCCCATCATACTAACCATACCAAAGTTATCCTCTTGATAACTTTGATAAGGCACCACAATGTAATTATTTTTGTAAATTCTTAAATTTCATGTAAGAATTTTGTTAAAGGGGATTTTTCTTTGTTCGTGTAACGGTTTTCCTCTTAGGGAGCATTGTACCTATTGTCTCCAAGAGAGGACAAGTTAAAAGTGTCAGATCATTTCCCATGGGATGCCTCGTTCACATCATGCTATGTTAGTAGATCATACACTCTTAGATGGAATCAAACCCAATGAAACCACCAAGAAGAGGACACATCACAAGAAAAAATATAAATCACACCATGAAATTTTTCCAAAAGATGTCATCGATATATGCTGCCACTTTAAAGTGGTTACTACACCACCACTATGATAAATTGCTTTAAAGTAGCCAATGATAAATGCTAACATGAAAGAAAACATGAGATCCATCTTGGAAATCCCTATTCCAAGTCATATGTTTCTGAATTGGACTACATCATGGATAAGTATGTCATATGTGAGCTGACATGAGGCGTGTCGTCCACATCCCATGATTTCTCTTATATTTACATGAAAGGTGATCAACTAGCCAAAAGAGAACAAAACATGACATATGAGGAAAAGGATACCTAACTCCTTGCCCCCACTTAGCATAAGACAAGGGTGAGCCTAGAATGGATGATGATATGTTGCTCCTTACAAAAAGAGAATGACTTGTGATGAATGTGAAACATGCAATAGTGAGTATGCTATGATCCTACAACTATTACATGGCAAGGAGAAAAAACTAAGGTTATTTATTATGATGAGTAAACAAAGTGTGACCTTGATATATATTTAATGAGATATCTATCATTTTTAGATGCATCGAAGTTAAAGTTGTCTTGGAAGAATCTTTTGTGATAGTGTTGACATTGAATGAAGGCTTTTGTTTCGAGGGATAATAAGCAAGATCATTAGTCATTTATTGCATTTTAGGATCTATAGGGACATGGATTCATTTTTCTATAGCACCAAATCCTTTCCCAAGTCACTTCATAAGTTCAAAACCTCTTCTATAAAGCTTTTTCACTTCTTTTGAATCTGATTGTTGTTTAAATTCATCAAAGTTTGTCGTGTATGTTGTTGTTTCTTCTAAATTGGTCGAAGTGGATGATTTTGAATTTTGTATTTGCATTATTGGTTTCTCTTTTCCCTTTTTAGAATATTTTGTTATGATCTTCTATTCTCCCATGAATATAGGTATGAAATCAAAGGTTTCTGAAGCGTCTTCCAATAACTTTGTGGATACTTCAATTTGTTTTTTTTTTTTGTCTCTTGTACAATTTTGACATGTATGGTTGATGTTAAGGGATAACTAATGTGCATAATGTCAAAAGCCTTATCCATTGCTTCATGATCTCTTAGTGAAGAGGAGTCTAATTTCACTTCATCATCTTCATCTAAGGAAGCCATATTATTATTGTTTGAAAGAAGTTTTTCAATGTTATTGTTTGCTTGCACCATGGTACCTTCCCTAGTAGGAGAGTTTTTAGGAGAGAAAAAAACTAGATGTTCATGGCATTCAAAGGTGGGCTCTTCTAAAATAACTTCATCAAAATTAAGGAGGTTATCACTGGTTAGATCTTTTTGTGTGTCAATGATGGTATTTTCTTGTTCAATATATTTTCTTGTTCAATAATGTTTTCCTCATGATTTTGATCGATTGGATCTTGTCAGACCATAATACCAATAGGAGAGATATTAGGAGATGCGGGAATTTGATTTTTTTCAATAATTTCATCCTTTCTCTCTAAGGTCTTATTCTCTTGTGCCATAGTATCTGCCCTAGTAGGAGAGCTTTTAGGAAAGTGACAAACAAGATTTTCATCACATTTTGTGGTTAGATTTTTTAAAGTAGCTTCATCACACATAGGAGAGGCATCAAGAGAAGGATAACTATGAGTTTCATGGTTACCCATGATTGGAATTTTTAGTTCAGATAGGTCTTCCCAAATGGTAGGGGCATTAGGAAAGGGAGCAATAAGATTCTCATAAGTCTCAATAAGGATATCTTCTAACACTAACTATCTTATTCATGTCTAGAAGAGATATTAGAAGAAGGAAAGGTTTGATTGTCATGATTATATATAGTTACATCCCCATGTCCTATAATCTCTTCCCAAGTAGGAGAGGTAGGATTGTCATAGCTCTCAATTATTGGATCTCTTTATATCAACATATCCTCCACACAAATGTGTTTGTCATGATCTTTCATGATTGTATCCTTATTCACTAAAGCATTAGCACAAGTAGGGGAGGTGTTGGGAGAAGAATGGAGACTAGGTAAAAGAATTGCCATGATCCGAGCTTTGTGTTTCATAATATATTTCCAAGGGGGAAGAAAAACAAGATTTTCATGATTCTCAATGATTGTTTCTCCTATCACCAAGATACCTTCATCACTAATAGGAGAGGTATCAGGAGAAGAAAAATTATGATTGTCATGATTGTCAATGCTTGCATCCTCTTGTATCAAACCTTTAGCGGATGATATAGGAGAGATGAAGTCATCAAGGGCTTCATCTAACATATAAAAGTCATCACTACTAAAGGGTTTGAATGATATTCTTTCTCTAAGCTTAACCATTTTATGTTTGTTTCTTTTGATGTTTTTAGTTCTTTTGTTTTCATTTTCAAATGAATGTTGAATGTAATCTAATATAATTGAACTATGAACTAATGCTGAAATTGAAAAGTACAAGACTCTAATTCTATCCACATTTCCAATGAATGTAAATTATGCTACTCCTAATTATTTGAATGTAATAGAAAGTATGCAAACTGAAACAAAAAAGATTTAAGAGAAAACAAAAGCTTAAAAATATGGTATTTAACTATGTAAAATGCAATTCAAAATTTAGACTGGGAATGATTTGTAAAAGGTGGGGAATGAGTCATAGTATGGATTTTTTCAAAAAAATTAGAATTTTTTGGTTAATTTTTATGTTTTCTATGTTGTATGATCTAGATATGAGGTACAAATGTAGATCTTGAATGATTTTTAATGAAATTAATAGCAAAAATGAAAGCTATATGAGCTTTCACTAATGTGAAATTTGAAACACTAGAATGAAAATATTAATGCAAGCCAAATCTAGGATGAAAATACACTCCATATTAGAATTATGATGTTCTAAATGTAGGTTCATCAAAAGGATTGGTGGAAAATTGTTTTTCCTCCCTTCTAGGGTTTAGAACCTAAAAGGGAAATTTTCACAAACTTTCACTCAAGAAAAAACCCTTGAGATCTCAATGCAAAAGGGAAATAGATCTTGCAAGAGGGTTGTTCTAGGAGCTGAATATAATATAATAAAGGGTTCACCAAAAATTTTAGACTTGGAAATGACAATGAAATGAATGATGAAATGAAAAACCATAATATGATGAAAACTTGATTTTAATGACCTAGAAATGCACATGAAACAAAATAACAAGATGTAGGATGAAATGTGTGCACCTCGAAATATGAGAATAATTGATTCAAGCTTTGAAATGTTGGTAAATATAACTTCTTACCTAGTGGGACTCATTCACCACTAGTACATTTTGACCCATTTTTCGACGAGTGTCTGTCAAAATTTTGATGGGTGCTTGTTGAAAAATGGGTCAAAATGTACCAGTGCACCATTTTGGGCGAATCAGTCCATGTTCTAGATTTTTGCACAGGAGTTGGTTTCAGAAAAAAGGGTATCTAAATCTACAAGAATTTCTGAAAAAAACCTACAATGGGACTCATTCACCACTTGTGGTGAATGAGTCTAGTTGGGATTTTTGGAACTTCAAAGTTTTGATCTACACATCTTAGTCTACTCAATTCTCTTCTCTCAGTTTCCAGATTTGAAACTCTAATTTTAGGGCTATAGATGACCTTTTAGTGAAGATTATGGCCTTGCAAATGGGGAGACAACTTCAAAAATCTTGTAACCCAATCTTCAATGATCTTTCAAGCTCCAATGAACCTAGATCTACAATCACACATGTAAAGAGGAGAAAAACTTGTTGATTGTTAGGGAATGGGGGTTTTCCTTGGTCAAACCCCTTGTAGGTAATTAAACCAAATGATGAAAAAATGGAAGATGAACATGAAACATGGAATGTATAGGACATGAAACATGAGAAATGATACCTTGATTGATGTCTTAAAAATCTCCAGGGTATGTGCAGGATCATCATGGAAAAAACAGGCCCTTAAGTGGCAAAAAATTTAGAAAAATCAAAGTTAGGAAATTTGACAAAAATTTGAATAAGTTATCTATATTATTTCAAAAATATATAAGAATATAATCTATAGAAAATTGAATGTAGTTTCTAAACTACTAGGTTTTTTAAAATAAAAGAAAATCTATTTGGTGAAAATTTGAAATTTCAATGCAGTGGTACTTAAATTTCAGGGGAAAAATAAGTAGGTGTCTGTCTGACCACCTTAACCACAATAAAATAATAATATTTTTTAATAATATTTTAGATATAAGTAAAGGACTCATGCCCCGATGTGATGCATATTTTTTTTAATTTTTTTCTTAATAAATAACTAATTTTTTAATTTTTTATTACAATTTTTAAAAAAATATAAAAACTCGTATGTTTGACCACCTTAACTTGGTCAAAACTTCATGAAATTCAATTTTTCTTTTTTTAATCCTATAGTATGCAAAGCATAGAATGTGACACATGTTTTGGATTCAAAAAATGTGATACCGTTTGAAAGCTATGGATGTTTTTCAATCAGCCTATCAATCAGGACTTTAGTCGTAATTTGAATAGAAAATGAGTAATAATTACTTATTAAACTCAAAGATAAGAATAATTTATATCCGTGGAAAACTGATAATCTCCTTTAAAAACCCTTTTTGTTTCATAAATTTTGGGTAAAAATATAGTCATCAACCACATACCCATCATATTGCCACTTTTTGGCCCATCATGATCTTGCACATACCCTCCAACTCAACATGAAATGGCCATGAAGGATGTACATCTTGATCTTGATAATAGGTGTAGAAAAATGCTTGATCTTGGATCTTCAATGCTACATCAAAACACTAACTCAATAACATGCTTGATGCTTTCTATCCTTGAAATCATGATGGATCTTGAATTTTTGCAACAATTGATGAAGAATATGCCCTTGAATGCCTTAAAAATGATCTTGCAAACTCTCCTAACAATCGTGTGAAGTATTGGAATTCTTAACTCTTGCTTGCTTGACTTGATATCATGAATGGTTGATGATATAATGATTTGAAAGATTTTTTATATAGGAGATGCACTCAAATGACCATTAATTTGATCCCAAAGGACGACATAGAAGAAATTTGAACTTAAAACCCAAATTTTCCCACTCAAACCTTGAAAATGGGCCAAATGGGACTCATTTTCCAAGATGGGTAAACGAGTCTCGCCTAGATTGGGACTCACTCACCCAAAGTGGTGAATGGGTCCTACAGGTGCTATTTTTGCTTGCTAGAATGTCAGGGAGTGTGTAAATTAAGTTTATATGTTGACCTTGTTTCGATTTTGATCAAAATATGCCTCAAGATGCACAATATAGGGTCATAGGGGCCTATTAGTGATTATATAAAGGTCATGAATGCAAGGGGGCCCAAAATCCAATGTGAAAGTGTAAATAAATACACTTCACAACACTAAATTAAGGAAAAATTGGGTCTATTTAGCTTAGAAGGGCCCTAGAACCCATGTTAATGTGTAAAACATATTACAACATTAGATTAGGTCAACTTTAGTTTACAAGCCTCCTAGATTTAATGTGAAAGTTTAAATAAATACATTTTACAACATTAAATTAGGGAAAATTTAAGTTAATTTAGCTTAAAAAGGACCCAAGACCTAATGTGGAAGTGTAAGACACCTCACAACATTAGATATAGGCAATGGGTGATCCCACAATAGTGGTTTACGCTTTTTGGGACATCCTAATTTTTGTTGAAAATAGATATTTTTTGAAAATATGATGATTTAAGCCTTGAAAAGTTCCATTTATAGGATTCCAATTGAAGAGGGTTTGATCAAACCACCTTAGATCAAACCCCCTTGGATAGAACCCTGCTAATTTTAAACCATATCTATAATGGAGTCTCCTTTACACCTATAAAAATGCTGATAAGAAACCACTTTTGATTTACCTTTTGGGGGATCAAATTAATTTATTTTAAATTTATTTTTTGTAAGTATGTAGTCCTTATTATAAGCTTCCCAAAAAAAATAGTTTTAAATATATTTAATTTGATTATTGTATTTAGTTTTTATTTCTTGTGAATGTAAGTTTTTTATCGAAAATCAACCTCTCTATTTTGCACGTGTAAAAATAGTAGATTACCAAAAAAAAATTCTGAAAAATATGTCATGCTAGGTATTGATGAACTTGATTTAGCAAAAAAATAAAAATTGAATTTTGATACATACAAAAAATTTATGTTGTATATAGTCTGCCTATGTCTAAATTGTAATTGGTTTGACTTCAATACTTAATTAAGAAAAAATATTCATTAAAACACTATACAATAAAATTAACTTGCTATATATCATAGTTACAAATCTAAATTCAAAAAAATTAGAAGTTTATCCTTCATAGAAAAAAAAATTAAGCTGTTTACAGTGAACATCACTCTTTAAAAGTGGTGTTTACTATTAAAAACTTGTTTTTGAAGGAGATGGAAAAAGAAATACAATCTGATTCCTTTTTTTTTTTAAATACATATTTACAATCTACAAACAAAATGTCACAAAGATCACTAGTTTGAATTTGTGAGTGTGGAAAATGTAAACTAAATACAATTAAATACACCTCTTAATGAAACATTGTATCAAGATTAAACATGAATTAAACTAATTTAAAAAAACAAAAAGCTTGAATGCATCCCATTGTCTCATATCTCCAAAGATTTATCAAATTACAGAAGCTCTCAAATTTGTAAGAACCGTAACTATTTAAAATTTCTATCTAGAGAAAAAAATGGATGCTAAATGTTGTTATGTGATGATTGCTAATGATTTCTAAGTGATATGATGCTACTGTAAACTATCTTGATGAAAATTGATAAAAGGAAGCTACAGTAAAAACTAGTGATGCTGTCTTGATATGAAATCTACTGATGCCATGATGCTATGATACTATTTCTAATGCTAATGCTAATGCTTATGATTTCTTGGTTGCTTGAGTACTAATTACTGTAGAGTAAGTTTGCATAAATTGGGATTTCTCAAATCATTTTGATGCTTCAAAAGGCTGTATATATAGATTTTCGACAATAGTTTTGCATAGGGGTAACACAACAGAGGCTGAGATTAAATCTGTAGATTTGAATGGTACGAGATGAGAAGGTGGAGCTGATCATGAAGGATTGTTCCTCCCCATGAAAACACTAGGAAAGATGAGAGGAAAGATGAGAGGAAAGATTTGAGGAAGAAGATTGAGAGGATTGCTTGTAGGTTTGTCCCTGAGGTTTTTCCCGTGAATGAAAGTTAAACTAATTAGATTTTAAAAATCTAATTTTATTGGTGAGTGAATAGAGGGATTTAATTTATGCTTTTATTAAATATTTTTTATTTATTTAAATTAGCAAAAAGAGAGATTTAATCAAATAAAACAAATATTTGATATTTGCTTATTTAATAAACAGGAATATGATAATTAAATTAAATATTTAAGGATATCTTTATTTAATTAAGAAGAAATGTGATGAGATAGAAAAATTAATAGTGAACTTAATATAAATAAATATTTCTATTTATTTACTAAGTAGATGAATTTACGATTAATTAATCAAATAAATCATATTTAATTAATTAGATTCTCCAGACCATTTTTAGGTGTCTACATTTTGCCCCTCTTTGAAGTGATGTGTTTATGCATTGCTTCGAAGAAAATTTTGTGTTACTGTTGCTAGTATCGGCTAAGAAATTTTTTTAGAATGCCCCAGACATGTTTTCAAGTGATTGATGGATATATGCCCCCTCAGGAGATAAATTAATGAAATTTTTATTTTTTTGATTTTTTGGAATTTTTCAATTTTTTGCAATTTTTTATGATTTTCTGATGATTTGATATAGATTCAATGAAGATTTGATGATTAAATAATTTATCTCCTGATAATTTATGAAGAAAGTGGTTTTGGATGAATTTCAATTAATCTCTTCTTAAAAAAAATAAATCAATCCCATAAAAATCCCTTTTCAAATAACCTATAAGAGGTTAAAAAGGTCTTTTTCAACTTCATTTGTACATTGTGACCTTTGAAAACTTGTAAGAGAGATTCTTGTGCTACACGGAGCAAGATGTCGATTCCATATCACACCCACAATTTTGAATGTGTTTGATGACATTAGCGGCCGACCACATTCGGACCTCTGGTATGTCCATTATTTTACCTTGGTTTTTGTGTATTTTCTTTTTTTTGTGTATTTTTTGGAGTTTTCAATTTAAAATTGTTTTAGTGCTTTTATTTTCCATTGTAGCGCTTTTAGGGTTTGTTCTAGCGCTTCTAGACTTTTAGTGCTTCCAAGGTCTATTTTAGCGTGTCTATAGGTTAGGTTAGCACTTTTCAAAGTTTAGTGCTTAGGTTAGTCGTTGTAGCGCTTATGTAAAATGTATTAGCACTTTCAGATTTTTAGTGCTTTGATTGGATTTTGTAGTGATTTGACTCCTTGTTTTAGTGTGTTTCAATTTTTAGCACTTTTCTGAAAAATGTTAGTGCTTTGACCAAATAAAATGGCGCTTTTGATAAAATGGTGCTTTGTTTCTCTATAATAGCACTTTTTTTCTGATGAAATGGCACATGTCTTTGTTTTAGCGCTTTTAACATCCTTTTAAGTGCATTCAAATCAGAGGGTTGTGATTTTCGTCAATTTGTTCTTGATGTTCTCGATTTCTGATTGTATCAGCTGTTGGTTTGATATGAATGATTTGTCTAATCAAATACATGATATTTCGATCTCATGATAGGTGAGGTATGATGTTTGTTTTGATGATAATTATCCTCATGATGGGTGAGGAATAATTAGAATTGACATACCTCATGATAAGCGAGGTTGATTTGATGCATTGATGATGAACTCATGATAGGTGAGGTTGATTTGATGCATTGATGATCAACCTCATAATAGGTGAGGTTCAATGATGTGTGCTCATGAGATTTGATCAAAATTCTCACCAAGAGCTGACTTGATTTGATATGGTATTTTTGATGTTATTTGATGATTGATGTGAATTTATTGACTTTGATCTTGTTATGATAATAGGAGCGATTGGGGAACCTCCAAATTCAAGAGCATTTTTCCTAGACATTTGATCTCATTCCTCAATTGGCACAACCTGAGACTGCTATTTTCACATCTTGTGTATTTTCTCCTCTTCTTTATATGCCCCAGATTAGGATTAATCGGGGTTTGTTGATAGCGTTAAGTGAGAGGTGGCATAGCGAGCATAACACCTTTCACCTTCCTACTAGCGAGATGACAGTCTCCCCAAAGGATGTTTGGCGGATTCTGCAGCTTCTGATTGTTGGATATGTTGCCATATATGTTTCGAGAGAGCAAGGTGGGACTGATTCTCTTCGTAGAGTGTTTGAGGATGATCGTATTGCAGGAGAGTGGATTCCATGGCTTTATATGGTTGATGCATATGCCACTTTGCTGACAGTACTTGCTAGTTTCATTGGTGGATTCCTTAGTCCTGATCACAGATCTAAGAGATTCTTAGTTGGTTGGGGTCAAGTTTTGGAGAGCATGGTTGTTCATGGCACCCGATTTTCTTTGGGCATGTGTATGCTTTCCAAGTTATATCATGATTTACATTTAGTTGTGTATCTTAGTGGTCAGAGTTTATCGGCCAGCATTACTTTACTTCATGTATGGGCGTGGGAGCACATAGTTGTCACACAACTAGTTCTAGTTAGAAAGAGGCCATCCATGAGACCTTATGTATTCAGATATGCTAGTTGGCTTACCAAGTCTAAATTGGGTAAGTTAGAGTATTGGAGGAGATTCATTGACAACATAGAGTCTGTGACATGTTGTCCCTACTTAGATTGTGATCATTGGGATGATGATGATGTTCAACTACCATTTCTTTGTTAGTTGATGATCCTGATTGGTCGTGCTCATTGAGTTTTAGAGAGATTCTTGATCAGATGTGTCTACAAACAGTATGGGAGGGTACATGGTATGCCCCAGGGTGTTGCTCACTATGCTTGTTGGCAGTTAGATATAACAAATTGGGGGCCTTCTTTGTCATATGTTGCTGCAGTTCAAGAGTTTCAGGCTTTATAGCCATTTGTGTGGGACAGATGACCATATATTGTCGAGGCTCCACTTACAATAGATTATGCTGAGTATTTTTCTTTGCATCCATTTCCATGCCTTACCACTCCAGATGAGCCTACCCCATTACCTACATAGGAGGATGTTCCTATTGCTCATGGTCAGAGACAGAGGAGAGAGGATGTTGGAGGAGTTGAGGTAGAGGATGTTGATGTGGTTGGTGAGGAAAATGTTGAGCCTAAGGTTGATGTTGGGGTAGAGGAGGATGTTGGTGGTGAGAAGGATGTTGGGGGCGAGAGCAGTGGAGATGAGAGCAATAGAGATAAGATCAGTGGAGATGAGAGATTTGATAGTGGAGAGGTTGCAGTTGGGTCAGGCCCTACTTTAGATTTTCCTGGTGAGACCATGCCTCATAAGAGGCAGACTGTGGGAGATGTTTCAGAGTGGCTGTGGATAGTAGATCTTCAGGTGCAATTAGAGACCATTCAGGAGCAACTTCTTCAAACTTAGGGTTTATTAGAGTAGACTCAGGCTAAGATGCAAGTATAGGCTGAGTTGCATGCAAGGACTCTTTCAGTTGCACAGGCTTAGTTAGTCACATCTCAGTCACAGATTGTAGCATTGACAACTTAGAGGGATGTGGCGAGACAGACAACTGAGACAACTCAGGCTCAGGATACTTCATTGATAGTTTAGAGAAATGCGGCTAGGTTTGAAATAGAGGGTGCTCAGGCTTTTGCTGATAGATTATAGAGACTGGCAAATGGTACCTCCTTGGTAGATTACATGCGAGAGATTGCTCGCATTGGTGAGCAGATTGAGTTTTATAGAGTGAGATATTATGATGCAGTGCCCTCTAAGTAGAGAGTTAGCTATGCGAGGTCTTGTTCTGCTAGGTCATGATCCAGGACTATCAGTGCAGGTGTTACCCATCCTCTACCCAGAGATCCCAAGGATCTTGGTTCCTCTCATGGTAGGGGTCTCGATCCTGCTATGCCTACACCATCTGGAGCTAGCAACACATGATTGTTGTCTATATTACATTTGATATGTGATGTAAACTTTAATTATTTTGATATACAACCATTTTTTATGTTTTATCTTTCTTCATTTTAGACATCATTGTATACTTGAAATTGTGATTTTGATATATATGAGATGTAGTAGATTCTACGCTCCATTATGTGTTCTATACGATTCTCTGATGGATGCATTTTCCTTCGATGTTCTATATGCTATGCGATTGTTTTATTGTTATGATGGTATGCTTTGATATGATATTGTTCTATCTATGATGCAAATAATGGTAATGTATGGATGCATGTTATATAGATACATGATGTATATGGATTCATGATTATGGATTGATGTGTTTAAATGATATGTTATATGTGATGTAAAAAATAAATATATGGATAAAAATGTGGAATGATACATGATGTAATAAATTGATGGACTTTATTATCAAATGGATGGATTATATGTGAATATGTGATATAATAAATGGATGAATGTAGTGAGTTATGATGATGATGGAATGATATAGATATATGTATGTTGAAATTTATGATATGATGAGAATGTAAAATGATTTGATTGAAATATATGAATGATGAAATGATAATGCAAATGTTTTGAATATATGCAAATGATTATGATGATGTAACTATATGATCATGATGATGTTTTTGTAAATGTCAAGTATACTCAGTCTATTATGAGAAAATATAATTATTTAAGGAATGATTCACCAATTTTTGTAACAAATACTCTACAAATGTAAATACTATTATGGATGCAATCTATTTTTACCATGCAAATTTATAAACATGGGCATTTTAACAATACGTTTGTGCTTTGTATCATCATTGAGCTTTTAAAATGTTGAAAGTGAGTACAAGCATCAATGGTATAATGTAAACCAATGATGACCTGAGTACTACTCTCATGATTTTTGATATTGCTAGTGAATTCAAGCACCAAGGTATAATTAAACTGAGATGATATGAGCATTTCTTGCGTAAAACATACAAGAATTAACCATGTTCCTATGTGAATTGGAATGTCATCCATGATACTTTGTAGAGAACTTCCCCCGATTATTCACACAATAATTATGATTAGTTCACAGACAACAGACAAAGAAAATACCATTTCTTCTTCCTGGCTTCTCTAGTTCAATACATGATCGAGTTGCTCCAAAGAAATGATAACAATGATCAAAAGTACAACATATCTTACATTTTCTTATAGTATTCAATCACTTATTCAGATTATACCATCCATCTTGATTTTCTGATGTTTTTGTGTTTTCAAGATTTTGGATCAAACCTAACCTATAGACCTATCCTAGGGGCCTTGGGGGCTGATCAAAGATTAGCCTTGCCTACGTTATACACACAAAGACCACATAGTTTGACTAAAATAGACACATGTTTTTTTTTTTTGGATTCTTGATATTGACCTATTTGACTTTCTTTTGGATTTTTCGATGTGATATGGATGTTTGATATGTTTTTGATGGTGATTGATGTTTCATGTTGGGTTATGTTTCGATTGCTCTTTTTGTTGCTTTTGTCCATTCTGTTAAGCTCAATATTTATGTTGCCCCCAATGATCTTGAGATGTTGCCCCCAAGCCAGGGTGAGACATGACCATGTGATATGATATGATGATGTATGTAAAATGATAGTGAAAGTAATGGCCATGACATGTGTCCAAATAGATGGGAGAGCTGATTTGAATCACAAATAGTGACTGTTTCTAGGTTTTCACTATATGTTTTTATTGCACCTTTTCATTTTATTTTATTTTTTTGTATTTTTCTATCTTTTTGATTTTTTTTGTATTTTTTGTCACCAGGATGCCTGTTTGCTAGGTTTTCATCAAGGTAACCATTTTCAAAAACTAATTCGTACACTAAGCGATTCAGGTATAGAAATTTTTGAGATGGATACTATTGATAGGTTCATCAAATAGATCCCCTTCTGGTGTAGACAATTGATATGCTCATAATCCATACACTAATATGATAACAAAGGGACCTAACCAGTTAGGTTCAAAATTCCCTTTCTTTTCTCTATCTTGTTGATTCCTAGGGTTTTCCTTTAGGACCAAGTCTCCAACTTGAAGGACTCTAGGTTTTACCCTATGATTGTAACTCCTTGACATTCTTTGTTGGTAAGCCTTCAAATGATTGACTACTTGTTGACGATGTTAATCTAGTAATTCCAGTTCCTGTAGCCTTGAGACTCTGTAATCTTCATTTTCTATGAGACCCTTCAGTGATACATGGAGTGATGGTATTTCTACCTCAATTGGTAGAATGGCCTCTAATCCATACACCAAGGCGTATGGTGTAGCTCTTGTTGGTGTTCTGATGCTGGTTTTGTAGGCCCATAGTGCAAGATTTAATTGAACATTCCAATCATGTACACCATCATTTACTGTCTTCTTTAGTATTTTTAGGATTTTATTGTTTGAGGCTTTTGCTTATCCATCTCCCTGTGGATAGTATGGTGTTGAAAAATGATGTTGAATATGGAATTGTTCACATAATTCCTGGACGTCCTAATTTTTAAAACGCCTTCCATTTTCTGTATTAATAGATTGAGGTACCCCATACCGACAAATGAGATAGTTGAGTATGAAATATGAAATCTATGTTCTAGTGACATTTGTCAATGAAACTGCTTCTATCCATTTTGTGAAATACTCTGTTGTTGTGATGATGAACTTGTACCAATTAGACGAAGAAGGATGTATTTTCCCCACCAGGTCTAGTCCCTATTGGCAAAAGGGCCATGTGGATGTTAATGGTTGTAACTCTTGCGCTAGTGCATGAATTAGATTACCATGAATCTGACATTTTTGACACCTTTTAACATATTGATACGCTTCTCTCTCCATGGTCGACCAGTAATACCCTAAACACAGGAGTTTCTTAGCTAGGGTTAGCCCACTTGAATGAGTCCCAAAAATACCTTCATGGATCTCTCATAAGGATGTTTCAAATTCATGATGCTCCAGACACCGGAGAAGAGTACCATCTAGACCTCGACAGTAAAGGATATCAACAATTAATGTATGTCGTGTCAATTGACGAATAAAGTTACACTTTTGGTTTCTAGAGAGATCAAGAGGAAGAATGTTGTATTTGAGGTGAGTATAGATCTCTCCATATTGTGAGGGTTGAATGTAGGTTATGTGGCATATGGTATGTGAATTAGGGTTATCATATGCAGGATTAGATATGTGTTCAACTATAAACTCATATCAACCTTTCTTTTCTGATAATTGTAAAAGGGATACAATTGTTGCCATGGCATCTGCAACTTTGTTTTTTGTCCTTGGTATTTTCTCAAACTTGATGTCCATGAAGTATTTTTTTAGATCATCTATCATTTGCTTATAAGGCATGAGCTTCTCATCCTTTGTTTGATACTCATCATTTACTTGATAAATGACAAGTTGTGAGTTCCCATACAATTGTATTTCTGTGATTTTCCATTCAATAGCTACTTTGATGCAGATAATCAATGCTTCATACTCAGCTATATTTTTTGTACATGGAAACATAAACCTATAAGATCTTGAAATGTTGTGTCCTTGAGGTATGATAAATAGAATTATTGCACCAGGTCCTCTTTGTGTATATGATCCATCAAAATAAAGCCTCAATTGTTGTGTTGTAATATTCATGATGTTGGCATCTGGGAATTCAATGTTCATTGAATGATGATCCTGTAATGGAGCTTCAGCTAGTTGATATGCTATTACTTGTCCTTTGATAGCTCTCCTGTCAACATATTGGATGTCAAACTCGCTTAAGATCATGACCCATTTTGCAAGTCTTCCTATTAGAGCAGCTTTACCGAGTAGGTATTTTAATGGGTCTATTTTTGCTATGAGCCTAACTATATGAGTCAACATGTAGTGTTGCAATTGTTGGGTTGCAAATACCATTGCTAAAGAAGCCTTTACTATGAATGTATAGTTTATTTCATATTTGTTGAGAGTCCTGCTGATGTAGTAAATTACTTGTTCTTTTCCTTTGGAATCCTCCTGTGCTAATAGAGCTCCTAAAGATATGTTAGTTGTTGCAATATACAATAATAGTGGTCTTTCTACTATGGGTGGCATGAGTATTGGAGGAGACACCAAATACTGCTTTAGCTAACCAAAAGTTGTTTCACAGTTATGATTTGATTTGAATGAAACATTTTTTATGAAGTAGATGATTAAATGGATGACTCTTATCTACTAGTTGGGAGATAAATCTCCTGATGGACTATAACCTACCTTGTAGGGACTATAATTGACTAATTTTTTTAGGCAGTGGCATCTCCATTATTGCTTTAACCTTACCTGGATCTACCTCAATACCTTTTTCTGACACTATGTAACCAAGAAGTTTTGCTTAAGTCACCCTGAAGATACATTTCTTCGGGTTCAACCTTACATTGAATTTTTCAAGTCTAGTGAAGATTTTATCAAGTATTTCTAGATGTCCTTCCTTGGTGTGTGATTTTTCTAAGATGTCATCCACATAATCTTCCATGAAAGTATGCATCATGTCCTAGAAAATTGTGGTCATTGCCCGCTAATATGTTGCACCTGTATTTTTCAATTTGAAAGGCATGAAATTCTAGCAGAATGTTCCCCAAGGGCATGTGAATGTTGTCTTTTCTTGATCTTCAGGTGCTATTTTTATTTTATTATATCCTGAGAAGCTATCCATTATAGATAACATGGCATGTCCTACTATTAGATCAACAATTATGTCAATGCTGGGAAAAGAAAAATCATCCTTTGGGAATGCCTTGTTTAAATCCCTAAAATTTGTGCATATTCTCATGCTATTATCAGGTTTGGATACTGGCACAATGTTTGAGATCCATTATGCATAATCTATGGACCTGATAAAACCTACATCTAATAATTTTTTTAGTTCAGCTTTAACCATAAGGGTGATGTGGGGATGCATCTTTCTCAATTTTTGTTTGACTAGTTTTATTCCCTTTGGTAGTGATAGATGATGCATTAGGAGTTGTGGATCCAATCCTGGCATGTCAGCATAAGACCATGCAAAATTTTTGTGTCGCTGCTCAAATAATTTGACGAAGGCTGGCTTCTCCTAGTCTGTCATGGATGTTGCTAGATGTCAGACCTTTGCCTCTTCAGATGTTCCCAGATTTATAGACTGTGTTGGCTCTACCAGTATTGATGATCTATCATGGTAATGTTTTGGGAGAGTGTCAAATCTTCCATCCTTCAGTGCTTCAGAAAGGTTTTCATTGTTGGATACATTTTTTTTTTTTTTGCAACATCTAATGCTGCCTCAGAGAGGTTTTCATCATTAGAATTATTTTTCCTATTATCATTTTTGCAACTGAAATATTTGGGACCCTCTTATTATACAACATTGATATGAGTGTTATGGATAGTACTTGTATCAGTTTCCTCACTGCAAAGATAATTTATGATGGCATCATCATTTGAAAAGACTGGTATAAGAATAGGTTCGGTGGGTTCCCAATCAATAAGTTTGGGGTGCATTAAAGGTAACAAGTCATCAGATTGAATAAGGTCATCTGTTGTAAGTGTCATGATAGCTAGGTGGTTTAAGTTATTGATAGGAAGTTCAAGGTCTATGAAAATACTCACTTCCAAGTTTTTTGACTCACTCAATGTCTGATTGTCTTCACTTGACTCATTAATATTTGTTGATCCCATAACAAATGTTCTATTTCCTAAACCTTGTCCCTCCTCTTGTAAGGGTGTATATACTTGGATAATATCAACCTCTTTATTAGTATAAGATGTAGTAGATAGATTATCCCATTCATATTCGTTGGAGTTTGTGTTGGAGCCATCTCTCATTTGTAGTATCCTTTCCACTACATTTTTGGTTTCTTCCTCTTTTTGTTCAGTTATGTAGCCTAATCCCATTTTTTCTTTAGGCTATAATGTTAGAGGTTGAATGGGTTCAATAATACCATCCTTTCTATTTCCAATTGGTCCTTGACCTTTGTAACCCATTTTCTCTAAAATGGCCTTCCCTTTTCCATATTGATCTGTTTTGATGATGACATTCGCTAATGTTGATGCTTCCTCATCTTTGTATAGCCAACTAAGAATGTCTTTGTCTTCTAACTCATCTTCGAGTGTACCTAATTTTATAAACCTTTCATTTAGAGTTTTGATGGGTTGCAATGAACTTGGAGATTTTAATATGGTTGTCCATATGTTTTTGGTGATGGTAGCAACTGTGATAGGCACAAAGATTGCTCAAGATAATATTCTCCTAAACCCTTTTCCTTTATCTAAACCTTTTCTGAAAGTTTTTTTGATAATTCATTTATAGGACCTTTGGTGTTTGATGTGTCCGTGACAGTTATTTCTTTCTCTAGATTCTTTTTCTCAACCCATTTAGATATAAAATTAGGTTGGCTATCAATAGTGGATGAGTTAGAAGTATTGAATTCTCTATTATGAGGTATCAGAGTGTCTTGAGTTGCTTTTAACATGTTGCAAGTCTATGGATTGTTGTTGTCAACTGATATGGTGACCTCCTATTTGTTTACTGGAAATTTCAGATATTGATGATATGTTGGAGGTACCGCTTGCATATAATGGATCCATGGACAACCCAATAGTATGTTGTATGTTAGATCTCTATCTAACGCTTGATAAGCAATGTTTTTGAAAATCGGCCCTACCTGAATTGGAAGTATAATAAACCCTTTGGAATACCTTTCCTCTTCATCATATTCCTTTATTGTTATTTTTCTCTTGGTGTCAATGGCATTGTCAGAATAGCCTAGTGCATGAATCAATTTCAAGGTACAAATATTTAAACTAGCTCCTCCATCTATCAGAACACATTTAACACATTGTTTATCGATGAGAACTTCTATATGCAAGGCCGCATTGTGTGGGTGATTTAAAGATACATCATCTTGTTCAGAGAATGACAGACAAAGAGGTGTGGTGAGATGTCCCACCATGGCTTGGAATTGACAAACATCCAAATTATTAGGGACCATTGTAGCTACTCGAGCTTGTTCTAAAACTTCCTTGTGTGATGGTGAAATTTTGAGAAGTTCTAAAATGGATATTTGTGCGGGTATATTTTGTAATTGATCTATGATATTGTATTGATCACATGGGGGGGCATTGTTTTTGGAGGAAATTCCTTTCAGTATTACTCTGGACTGCCCCCTTGTTATATTGACTTGTGGATGATCTTGTGTTTCCCTTATTTTTAATACATTGATTTGATTATCAAATGTTCCTACGATTGTCCTCATGTTCATGGATTCAATGTCATTGTTATTTGTGTTATCTTTTTGAGTATCAATGTCATTTTTCTCTACCTCGGAAAGGAAAAGAATGGTGGTGTCATAGACATAGTTTATACTTTTTCCCTTACCACTAGAAGAAGATTCTCCTTTTTTATAGTTGGGTAATGGATTGGTAAATGCAGTGTGATCATTTTTTGTCTGATGCCCCTCAACAAACAACTTCTTGGCTTTGATCAAGTCTTGTATTAGGTGTTTTAGTTGCATACAGTCATTTGTCTTATGTCCTTTATTCTTATGGAAATTACAATAATCTGCATCATTCCACCATGATGGTTTTACGTTTGGCTCCCAATTTCAAGCTTTTGGTAAAGTAATAATTTTGTTCACAATGAGTTCTCTCATTGTTGATTCCAATGTTTGTCCTAATGTAGTGAATTTCTATTGATTTGGTTGTCTTTGGTATGACGGTCGTGATTCTCCATTGTTGGTGTTGTTATTTTGAATAGTTCCTTGGCTATTGTTTTGGTTTTCATTTTGATTTGCTTTGGCAGTTGTTGTCAAATTGAATACTGGTTTTACATTTTTAGTTGTAGGTTCATTGCTTCTAGTATTTTTGTTTTTTCTGCCAAAATTTTGGTTTGTCGTTGTTTCCATAGTGATTTGCATTGTTGGATGTTTCACTATTGTGGTTAATCACTCCTTGTTTGACTAGGTCTTCTTCGATTTTGAGCCCATTCTCAATTACTTTTTCGAATGTTGGGAGACATTACAATTCAAGTCTATAACTCATCTGATCATTTAAATTTTCTATAAATAATTTAATCTTCTCCTCTTGAGGTATAGATTGAGGATACCTAGTGAACAACTTTTTCCATCATTCTAAGAATGATAAAAATGTCTCACCATTTTTCTATTTCAAATTATAGAGATCCTTTATGGTTACATAATGTGTTATGTTGAAAGAGAATTGAGAGATGGATTTGTTAACCAATTCTTCAAAAGATCTGATCCCTAGTTGTAATTTTGAGAACCATTCCATACAATGGGCCCCCAAACTTCTAGGAAATAACCTCATGAGGTATGTATCTTCTTGTGCAAATTTGGGGCTCAATGTTCTAAATTCTCGTACATGGTCAATTGGGTCTGATTTTCCATTGTATTTGTCATATTTAGGAAACTCATAATATCTTGGAAAGTGTATCATATCCACACATGGATGGGAAGGGTAAGGACAAATTTCCTTTAATAAATATGTTTTTGTGGTTCCTATTTGCATGTTTTGAACTTGTTGCTGTAGGATTTTCATTTGAGCTATTAAAGCAACCACGTGATCTATATCCTAGGTGTAGTTTGGTTCTATCTCATTAGTTCTAGATGTTTCCTTCAACTAATTGATGTCAAAATCTTTCAGAAGTTTGGCACCTAACTCTGCTAACATTAAGAGGTATTTCTCCATGTCTTGTTCTAAGACCTTTTCCATAAATTTATGAAAATTTGGGTCTTGTTGTGCATGTTGTATATCCTCTTGTGTTATTTCGATGTTTTCATGTTGTTGGTATCAGAAAAAAAGGGTTTTCTTCAGTCATGTTTATATTTTCAGTTTCTTTCTCTCTGAGTTTTTTCCTTTGCAACCTTGTTAAGATTGGCATACAAGTTTTGGTTGTTTTCCTTCACTAAACTTAGATCTTCTATGTGGTGTTAGTGTCAATTTGATTTTTAAAGAAGCCTAATAGAATGATGTATTCTATTGATGAGGCTAATTTAAAATTTTCTGATTACTGAGTTTTTGTCTCATGATGGTATGATGTCGAAATCCTAATGAGGAAACTTGGCTCACTAATCTAGGTTTTGTTTTGATAATTTGGATACTTTGTATTTGCAAGATCTGGTGTTTTGTGTGAAAACAATTTTAACTTGTAAGAACCTACTTTGTTTTAGTTTTTTTTTTTTAAGGACACTGTCTGATCTATAAAAATCTTTCTAACTGGTAAAATCTTATGTTTCTAATGTCAATCTCTTTGATAGTTGTTTTGGAAGATTTTCTATTTTTCTATTTTTGTAGACACGCTAATATAGAGGGAAAAAGTGATAAAACATAATGTAGAAGCGCTATAATTTTTGGTAAACGCATTGTAAAATAGTGTGTAAGTGCTAGAAAACAACTCATAAGCGCTAAAATAGAGTAGATAAGCGGTAAAATAAAGAGCAGATGTGTAAAACAGAGAGTATACATGCTAAAACAGAGTTGAGAAGCGCTATGTTTTTTGTGGATGAGCTAAAATATGGATAAGAAGTGCTAGAATGTTGGACACTGGAGTTTCCTGATAGTTTGGTTTGTTTTGATAGAAGTGCTATGAGATTTTTTAGAAGTGTTAAAATAGAGGGTTCAAGTGCTATAATTTTATTTTGAAGCGCTAAAATAGAGGTTAGATGCACTATAGTTTCTATTTAATGCCAAGTAGGGGGTGGAAATATGGGTTTCTGAGCTGCTATGTCTACTTTCTCTTCTTCTTCGTCCAAGATTATGGATGATGTAAGGAATTGATGGGGTGTTTCATTCTTTTCAAAAATAAATGTTCTCAAACTACTGATGATGTCTGTTTGAGTGCCTTCAATGTGTATGTTACTGGGCTGAAATATTGGTGTGGTTAGCCTTGGTTGTTGAACAGGAGTTGTAGGTCTCCAAATGGTCATAAGGTATGCTAAATGATGATTTCAAATACCTTATTGTAATGTTTTTTAATATCTATTCCCAGGAAAGAGGTAATAACACGAGTCTTCCTACTGCTATGTTTGTATTTTCTTCTTCTTCGTTTAGAATGATGGAGGCTATAAGAAATTGATGGGGTGTTCTATTTTCCTCAAAAATGAATACCCGTAAGATACTAATAATGTTGGTTTGGTTGTTCTCAAGATGTATAAGGCTAGGTTGTATGATAGGTGATATAAGGCCTGGTTGTTGAATGGGAGGTGTAGGTCTCCAAATGGTCATAAGATGGTAACTCCTTGATTTTGGATGCCAGCCTAAAGTTTCCAAAGATTTGTCTATCATAAGAATTGATCAGGTTTGGTGGAGTATTCTAAGGCGGGTTGTGGAATGGAGGATTGACGAATATGTTGACTATGGTTAGATTCTTGTGAAAGAGCACTTCTTTGAATATAGGCTTGTGAAGTCAAAGGTTCTACAACATAATCATCAGTGTAACCCCTATCGAAATCATGAAACCTATGGAGGAATGTTCTATGATGAAGTAAAGTCTTCCTATTCTCATACAAGAAACGTTGTATTTGTAAAAGATGTTTGTAACTAAGTGTTGTTTTGGGTTTTATAATTCTCTTGGCAAGAGATTTTTTGAAAAACTTAGTATTTTTCCAATCTCTGATCATGTATTCTCTGTTTTGATTTTGTATTTTTTAGGATGATCTTTTATCTAAATTTTAATGATTTTGGAATACACAACACTCAAATGAAGACAGTTGTTTTTAAGAGTTGTAATCTAAACAGATAGCGTATGTTCAAAAGAACCATGCATGGTCCTATTTTCATTGGTTTGATAACAATAAAAAACTTCAGACAGAAAGACTCACTCTTAATAGTCAAAAGGTCACCGTTATACTCAACAACCCACATCTTAAAATTGTGTCGACTCACATAGTTGTGTCACCCCCTAGAGGGCGCCAGTGTTTTTGTCCTTTCTAGGTGTGTACTCAAGGTTAGATTTCTTGATCCCTTGAGTAAACGGTCCTTGGAAATTATATGGTGAGTGTCTTGCGGGAAGATTCTTCCATCCCCTTGCACTGCGAGTATTACAATGTCTGGTTATTGACTCAGCTAGATACTACACGAGGTTCTTAGAAAGGGTTTCCGTTCAGAGTGGAAATAATAGACTCCCTCAGGAGACCTCCCAACCTTTAGAAAATTTTTTTTAGGGATGGTTATCTTGTACACTTCTGAACAATGTGGGTTTCCCCATATTTGCTTTAAATTTTATAGTGGGGTGGAAAAACCTGGCTTTGGTTTAAACCCACTTAGGTCATTCCCGTAGGGTGAGTAATTTTTCCCACTATGGGAAGCCTTCTAAAAGGATGTAATAAAACTTGAAGAATGCATAAAAATGATGAGTCTAGCTTTTTGGATCACCTAGTTATGGGGAGAGCATATGCCTATCAACCATACAAATACAAAAACTACTTGTTCAAATTTTAGAGCCTAAACAAAAATTTTTCTAATCTATGTGAAGATGTTGCTTCACAAAAAGACATGGTGTTTATTTATAAATCCCAAATTGAAAAATCTGGTGACTACCCTAGATTGGTAAATTTTTAATCCAAAGGAAAATGTGACTATCCTAGGATTGATTCATTTTAAAACCAACTAAAAAAGTGTCTATCCTAGATTGATTCTTTTTAATCCAACTGAAGAAATGAAATTTACTGGTCGTGGATGTGTCGGATCCAGAAAGTGATTTACACAGAAGTGCTATGATAGTGCTCAAAAGTGCTATAGAAATTAGCTAAAGTGCTATAGAAATAGTCAAAAGCACTATAGAAATAGCCAGAAGCACTATAGGATTTTAGAAAAGTGCTAAAATAGATGTTGGCTATTACTGTCGGCCTGTGATGGATTGTAGGATTAAAAAAATCCTTCAAAGTGCTATACTTTTCCCCAAAAGTGCTAGAACAGTCCTTAAAAGAGCTATACTTTTCCCTAGAAGCACTATAGAATCTTTCGATCTTGCTAAAACAAATTATGCTAGATTCCTGTACGAAAATGTTTTAGAATTTTTTTTTTAAAAACATGGTGTATGACCCCATGGTGGGTGCCAGAATGTAAGTGTAGAAAATGTAAACTAAATACAATTAAATACACCTCTCAATGAAACATTGTATCAAGATTAAACATGAATTAAACTAATTTAAAAACACAGAAAGCCTGAATGTGTCCCATTGTCTCCTATCTCCAAAGATTTATCAAGTTACAAAAGCTCTCAGATTTGTAAGTACCATAACTATTTAAAATGTCTATCTAGAGAAAAAAATAGATGCTAAATGTTGTGATGTGATGATTGCTAATGATTTCTAAGTGATATAATGCTATTGTAAACTATCTTGATGAAAACTGATACAAGGAAGCTATAGTAAAAACTAGTGATGTTGTTGTGATATGAAATCTATTGATGCTATAATGCTATGTTACTATTTCTAATGCTAGTGCTAATGCTTATGATTGCTTGGTTGCTTGAGTACTAAATCCTACAAAGTAAGTTTTCATAAATTGGGATTTCTTGGATCATTTTGATGCTTCAGAAGGTTGCATATATAGATTTTCGGCAACAGTTTTGCAAAGGGGTAACACAACAAAGGCTGAGATTAAATATGGAGATTTGAATGGTATGAGATGAGAAGGTGGAGCTGATCATGGAGGATTGTTCCTCCCCATGAAAACACCGAGCAAGATGAGAGGAAAGATTTGAGGCAAAAAATTGAGAAGATTTCCTGCAGGTTTGACCTCGAGGTTTTTCTCGTGAATGATAGTTAAATTAATTAGATTTGAAAAAACTAGTTTTATTGGTGAGTGAATAGAGGGATTTTATTTCTGCTTTTATTTAAATATTTTTGATTTATTTAAATTAGCAAAAAGAGAGATTTAATTAAATAAAACAAATATTTGATATTTGCTTATTTAATAAAGAGGAATATGATAATTAAATTAAATATTTTAGGATATCTTTATTTAATTAAGAATAAATGTGATGAGATAGAAAAATTAATAGTGAACTTAATATAAATAAATATTTCTATTTATTTACTTAGTAGATGAATTTAGGATTAATTAATCAAATAAATCATATTTAATTAATTAGATTCTACAGACCATTCTGAGGTGTCTACATAATCATCTTCAAATTCCTCATGGGTTAGTAGCTATAGGTGCCTGAAAGTGAAGATTTATTTTAAAAAAATCAGTTCAATGTCAAGTTTGGCCAAAAAGTGTAAACCACTATTGTGGGATCACCTAATGTATTAGGTCAAATTTATCATTAATTATTCTCATATCAAGTGTGAAAATTTTCACGACGACATTTTTCGACACTACAAGAGCCTATAGACTTAGCACAACTTTCTCATTATACAGTGAAAGCCTAGACAAAGGCATGAATTTCTCACTTAGCCACCTTTTTTTAACCCTTATGAGCATACTTTTCAAAAGGCCACCTAACATAACACAATTTTCTTGCCTGTGGAGCGTTTGTGTTTGATGGATGTGGCATAATAAAAATTTCTAGTCCATCTATCTTTTCTCTTCATTTTAGTTTTGACATTGCATGTTTGTGTATCTTGTTTTGTTGCTTTATATCATACATCTTATCTGTGTCTATTTTTTCCCTTGTTGTTTTTGCCATAAAATCTTAGATCTTGGGGGCTTGATTATCCTCCCTGATCTTTGTCATCTTATCCTTCCAATGATTGTGCAATTATACCTCTCTTGATTCTCTACTTTAGTGTGAGTTTGCACTTGTGCTCATCCTCCCACTAAAGTGGGAGCTAAATGTAGTGACGAAAAATGTATCCCTTTCATTTTCTCATTTGTTTAGGCCCTCCTAGTTACAATGGAATTAATTGTGCCTTAATTTGGTGTTGTAAAATGTATTCCTTAACACTTCCACACTTATTTAGGGCTCGTTTAATTAATTGAGCTTAATTTTCCTTCATTGTCCCCTTTAATTCAAATCTAGGCCTATTTTATTTAATTTTCTGAAGAGGAAATTCAAGATTCATTAATGAAGGGGTCTATAACATTTGAAATTTATAATTCCCCATAAATAGAAATTTTGCATTGTAGGTCAATAAACCTCTATCCTTTGTGATGCACAAGTGAATTCAACTAGCCTAAGTGACATAATATAATATTTTATGATAGACTTAAATTAATCATTTACCTATAACATACTTGTTGAAGTGAATACAAATATTACCTAACTCATTCACCTCATAGGTCCTATTCACACTAGTCTAGATAATTGTACTTAAGGTACATATGGGATAGTTTTTACCTTTTGTATCAGGTCATAAGATTAAGAAACATGTCATGATCTTATACAATCTTATATCTCAAATTAGTATATATAACCAAAAGGTTCTCTTTGTATGCTTAATCATTCTAATTTTATAATAACTGTGTATTTTAATCTTTGACATAATTACAATATTCTCTCATAATTGATCTCTCTTGTGCTTTAATTGAATCTCCTAGATCATGGGTGGCTACATCTTTAACCAAATCTTGCACTGCATAGAGTATTCTATACCAACTATTACATGGTAATAGACTTTCTAGGATTGCTTTTTGTTAATAATTTTTTAAAAACCTAACTATAGACACTTAAAATTGTCCTAATCAATATCATGTATTTGATTCTATCTACTAACACCATTTTCATCTTGATTCAAAAAATTTCATCTATTTAATTAAATGATCCTGACTATTTAATTAAACTCATCATTTTCTTCTATTAATTAGATAATCAACATTATTGGGTTAATTCATCTCTTTCATGCTAATTTTTATGTTTGTTTGATTAAATAATGCAAATTATTCAATTAAATCCTTTAATTCTTCTCATTTGGTTAAATAATCTTAATTGTTTGATTAAATGTCATTAATTCTCCATTTTGATTAAATGAGCTAATTGTTTAATGAACATCTTAAATTCCTCCACCTTGCATAATTAAATAATGTTTTAATTATTTAAGTTGACTAATTTCTCACTCCTCAAAGGAGTATTCTCATGGAATATTCTTCTCAATTTAAATTGAAACATTTCCCTCCCACACGGAAATGTCTTGCACATTCCAACTAATTTTTAGGATTTTTGTTAGTTGAAATCAATTGCAACACTTGATTAATTTTATCAGTCCATGTGATATTTCAATCTCATCCATGTATTTGATGATTCATCCATGTCATTTCCTCTCATCCATTTCTATCCATTGATTAACCAAATTGATCCTAGCCATTGATTCACCTACAAATCCTATAAATATCCCCCATTTTATGAGTAATTTTTCCACAATCATTTAGAGAAAACATACTAATGTTTTGATAGATATTATCAAATAGGAATTTCTTGAATACCACAAAGATTTACGTTTCTTCCTATATGTAGCAGATCTAGTGGACCATGTTCAAGAACAAATAACACAACTACAAACTATGATATCAAAAGCAGGTTAGTTGAAAACAATGGTGGACACTGAAAAAAAAATCTCATCATTTAGGTTGTGTCTCTCGCCAAGATTGAGTAGTTACATCTAGTGGAATAGAAGATAAATTATATGAGAGAACCATTTTTAGTAGTATAGATAACCAACCTAAATTGCTACATGACATTATATGTAAGAATCACTTAAGCAATCTATAAATGAAATTGATTCTCTTGTTCTAGCAATCTAGCCATTTTTATACCCATTTTGAGAGCATTTGTGCCTTTTACATTTATTTTCATCAATTTCTCCATTTAAGCATCATTTCAAGATTTCTTAAGCAATGGGATTAGGAAAGGTCTGATCATTCCACATCAATTCAACACTAATCCCACAATGGGATGAAGTTTGGGTATTAATCAAGTTCACAATTCATACATTTCATGTTATTTTGTGTTTTAATGGCTTCCTTGTTGATATTTCAAGAATTTTGTTAGGATCTTGAGTTAATTAGGTTAATTGATTAATTTGATTATTCATTTTAGTTGTGTTTAGCCTAAATAATATTCATTCTCACATATTTGGCACACTTAGTGGGACCTTATGCCTTAATTTGACAAAATCATCTTGAGAATTTTGTGTTTGCAAGAACCAAAAGAAAGTCAATGCACTTGTTCCATGCCAGAGCCACACACTTGTTGCATTGGAACACACTTGTAGCATTGGTGTGAACATTTATCATTGGTGCAAACTTGTAGCTTGATAGATTTGTGCACTTCTAATTGTGGCACATCTGATAATTCTAGTTTTTTGTTGCAAGTTTTCGAGAGCAAAACACTTGTAGCTTGACAGAGATACACACTTGAAAATATTGGCACCTTGCTTGGAGGTAGAGTGGTACACTTGCAAATATTGATGCACTAGTTTATGATAAATCAATGCACTTGTCTGATAGATCCACACACTTGTAGTTAAAACAAAGAGGTAAAATATAAGCTTTTATTTGAATTTGCAATTTTTTAAATTTCTAACCCTAATGATTTTTTCATTTGTGTTTGCTAGTTTAAGCAATAACAAATTGTAGGATTAGATTAGAGTATTAAGGTATGGGTTGAAGCAAAAAGTGTTTATTAACACTCATCAATGAATTCATCTTGTCAAACTTTTTCAATGTGTTTTTAAACACTTAGAAGAAGGATGACCAAAGAGCACTTTACTTTTTATGCTTTAGCTAGATCACAATTTGGTTTTGGTTCAAAAGTAAACTTCACACTTCAATTTGGGATTATTACTAAATATTTTGACTTGCTTTTTTAATTTGGAGTTAAAATTGAACTAAACTATCTCACTTTACTTTGGGCTTTAAAATTGAACAAGAAAATTTTCACACTTAGTTTGGTGCTTTAAAATTCATTTTACATTTATTTTTAGTGCACTAAAATGAATAAGTGTTTTCTTTGTGTTCTTTTCTTGGTAGACTAGTAGTGTGTATCCTCTCCCCTTGCAGTTCATGTGATCTTGGGTGAAGAGAAACACTCCTATTTCACACTTTTTGAGTCACCTAAGGATTTCTATGTATCCTCCCCCCTCGTGCTTCATGTGATCTTGAGTGAAGAGAAATAACATTCCTTATTTTTTTAATAGAGGGGGCCTTTGTTGTTTAAAATACCATAATGGAGAACTCAATGAAACCTCCAAGCATGTGTTCAGGTAGGCTATATAAATGGTGTAAAAGCAAAATTCAGTAGTACTTATGGGTGCTACAACAATAATGGGTTACACTTTCTAGGACATCACAATTTTTTTTGAAATCACATATTTTTAAGAAAATGTAACAATTTAAGCCTTGAAAGGTTCTATTTAAATGATCTTAATTCAAAAGGGTTTGGTCAAACCCACTTAGATCAAACCCCCCTGGATAGAACCCCACTAGTTTTGAACCATACCTATGATGGAGTCTCTTTTACACCTATCAAAATGCTGATAAACAACCTCTTTTAGTTTACCTTTTGGGGGATCAAATGAATTCATTTAAAATTTATGTTTTTCAAGTATGTATTCCTTATTATAAGCTTCCCAAATAGTATAATTTTAAATATATTTAATTTTATTATTATATTTATTTTTTATTTCTTGTGAATGTAGGTTTTTCACCAAAAATAAAGCTCTTTGTTTTTCACATATGGAAAAATAGTAGATTACCAAAAAAAATTCTGAAAATATCTATGCTCTTGGTATTGATGTCCTTGATCCAACAAAAAAATTAAATTCAATTTCAATACATACAAAAAATGTTGTGTTATATAGTAAACCTATGTCTAAATTATAATTAGTTTGACTTCAAAGCTTAATTAAGAAAAAAATGTTCAATAAAACACTATGAAACTAAATGAAGAAGCTAGATATCATAGTTACAAATCTAAATTCAAAGAAATTAGAATTGTATCCTTCACAGAAAAGATTGTGTTATACAGTAAACATGAGTCTTTAAAAATGTTGTTTACTATTAAAAACTAATTATCAAAGGAGACAAAAAATAAAATGGAATTTGATTACATTTATTTATTTTTTAAATAGAATCTATAGACAAAATATCACAAATCACTAGTTTGCATCATCTTCAAATTCTTCATGATTTAGCAATTATAGGTATCCAAAAGTGGAGATTTATTTTAAAAAGTTCATTTGAATGTCAAGTTAGGCCAAAAAGTGTAATCCACTATTGTGGTATCACCCTTATTCAAAGACATTATACCTTGCATGTCAATTTTGATATGGGTGTATAGACTAAACATAGTTTTGCTAGAGACTTTAGTGTCTCACATCTAAAGTATACCTCTAGTGTTCATTGAGTCATTACAAATCATTGTACTTAGAAGCCTAACCAATTTTGAACTTCTCTTGAGAAGGTGCAATGGAACAAATTGTCATTCCATGAAGATATTCATCATGTACTAATTGCTTGTTGAGGTGAGAAATACCTTGTTAGGAAATTTTCCTTTCAAGGTAAGAGGTGTATCGTGCGTGCATGCATACTCTAGTAATCCACTCAAGCTAGGTATTTTATTGTGCAGACCTAACTTAAGAGGTGTACACACTTGAGTAAATAGGAATGTGCTTGATTGGTGTTTTTCAAACCTTTCTTAGTAATCTTTATGGAAGAAAGTTTTTGAAATATCCTCCTCACCTATTGAGTCAGTAAATAAATTTCTTATCACTCAAACACTCAAAATAAACATCAACATGGTCATGAATAAAACTTCAAACGCTTTGAACATAATTGAGTGCACTTGAAGGGCATTATAGTACTGCATGCATCTAAGTATATCTTGTTTTTTTTTCAAAACAATATATTAGTGTTCTTCCTAGTATTTTGGCCCATATCTTTGCTCATTATGTCAAAGTAAAGCTAAGGAACTATGATTTAACACTTTGGTTTTCCCAAATTTTGAGCTTTTGTGGAAAAAAACTCGCTTCATTGTAGACATCTTAGTCTTAAAAAATTCTCAATCAAGACTTCTATTTGGTAAATATAATTCATGCTAAATCATATTTTAAGAATTGAGCCCACAAAATAGGTGCCCATTGGTTACTTGGTCTCAAACAAAGACAAAGAAGGAATTTCATACTTAAAGTTGTTTTTATCAGAATAATTTTTGGTATCACACATCAAAACATCATATTATAGAGTAGGGGGACCAACCACACCAAGGCTCTAGGTCATGAAGAGCTGAGAGCAAAGGGTTGCCCTAAAATACCTTAGGTTGGATAAGTGTTTAAGGTCCAAGATAGAGAATGAAGAGTACTCTCAAGTGCTTTTGTCACTCTACTAATCTAAGTGTTTTTTATGGGGCTAAACGAGTTGGTTTTTGGAGTCTAAACCACAAGTCAAGAAGCTCTCTGCTCAAGGACAACAATGTGGATCAAGGATGAAAACATGGTGTTCTGAAATCTCTCTGGGGTGTTGGAATTTGTACAGATAGAAAGTATAAAAAGTACAATGGAAATACAAAAACCTACTAATAGTCTTGCCAGTGAATTTTATCATAATAAATAGAATGATAAATGACATAATGAACAAAATGACTAGAAAGATGACGAAGAAGATAAAAAAAGTAAAGGTGATGGAGGTTAACTCATGAAGGATCTAGTTTTCCAACAAGCTCCATGCACACGTATACCCACACACAACCAAGAGAGGAAAAAAGTAGCGGTTGTATAGGGGTTTTCACAGTCAACCCCCACTTTGGTGTTTCCACCTCCATAGACAACCAAAAAAGCCATGAGATAAAAAATGTGATAAAGAGGACAATAGAAAGGATATTGAACAATAATAATAACACTATGCTATGTAAGTCAAAAAACAATATCACCTTCTCAATCGAGGTGCCCTCAAGCACATAGAGGAGGATGCAAGCTTGGTATAGTCTATGTTGCTGCAAGGGTATGTGCAGGATCATGATGAGCCAAAAAGTGGCGATATGATGGGTAAGTGGCTGACGAATTTTTTTTAATCCAAAATTGATGAAACGAAAAGGGTTTTTAAAGGAGATTCTCAACTTTCCACCACTATAAATTATGCTTTAATTTGAATTTAATAAATAATTATTATTCATTTTTTATTTGAATAATGACTAAAGTATTGATTGATAGGCTGATTGAAAAACATCTATAGCTTTCAAACGATATCATATTTTTTGAATCTAAAACATGTGTTACATTCTATGCTTCACATCCTATAGGATTAAAAAAAATTGAATTTCATGAATTTTTGACCAAGTTAACGTGGTTAGACATATGAGTTCTTATATTTTTAAAAGTTGTAATAAAAAATTCATAATTAATTATTTACTTGGAGAAAAAATACAAAAAAATATGCATCACATTGGGACATGAGTCCTCTACTTATATCTAAAATCTTATAAAAAAATATTATAATATTATTGTGGTTAGGGTGGTCAGATAGACACCTACTTATTTTTTCCTTGAAATTTAAGTTCTATTGCATTGAAATTTCAAATTTTCACCAAATAGATTTAAAAAAATAAATAAACCTAGTAGTTTAGAAACTACATTCAATTTTCTACAAATTCTATTCTTACATATTTTTGAAATAATATAGATAACTTAATCAAATTTTTACATCAAGTTGCCTAGCTCTGATGTTTTTGAATTTTTTGCCACTTAAGGGCCTATTTTTTCCATGATGATCTTGCACATACCCACAGCAATGAAGAAGTAGTCTATCGAGACACCAATTTGTGATTCCAATGGTGGAAAAAGTGTAGCACAATGTAGAGAAGATATGTATGAACTCAACTAGTGTGAAGTCGATGGATGGATTTTCTCAAGAGATGTTAAAGAGATGAAGTGAAAGTGAAACCAAGCCATTTGAAGATGAAAAGGGAGGGAAAGAGTCGTTCCTTGGTCAAATGGTAGATTTATAGGTGTTACACTTCATCACGAATTGAGAGTGTAACATTCCTATAGATTCTAGAGGCAACAATCTATTAGGGATAATAGTGCACTATGCAAACATCCACACACCCTGTAGATGTCCTCGACACAATATACCCCACCAACAAAAAGTAAAAGAACCAAGTGGATACATTATAGATAGTGATGTGGAATTTCTTAGTCAGGTTTGATTCTCCTAAAGTAGGGGGTGTAAAAGGAGAATTTGCAAGAGGGGTACAAATTCACTCCTATACGCATACAAGTCTTTTATCAAAATCATTTTATCTTTTAGGTTTTCAAAACACTCAAAAGGAAATGCATGTTTTTCAACACCTTGGTCTTATTAAAATTTCCCTTTAGGTATCACACTAGGATCAATAAAATCAAACATAAACATTAGGTTGACATCAAACATCAAACCATTCAAACATTCCATCTTACAAACAACTAAAATTTTTGGTAAATAAATCCCTTAGACTAGGTTTTCATCAATATCATATAGTTTGGATACATCTTTGGAAACATAACTAGTTTGATACATCTAGTTGGATTAGTCATCACCTTTTGGAAAAACTTATCTTTGAGTCACAATTCTACTCCTAAGATTTGCAAGTTCATCAACAACATAAAACACACATCAAAACTTGAGTCTAGATTTGTTTCAAAATTGGGAGTTTCACAACATCCATCTCTTCATCACATCACTCACATCATCATTGGTCCTAATCCCATTAGAGGTTCTCTTTTAGGAAAATTTGAATCAACCCAAGAATTCAGACAATACCAATCAAATCATACAACTCTAAATGTTGATATATGTTTTATTGTTACAAAAATATCACAACATAAGAGAAACATTGAAAGAAAACCAAAATTACCTATCATAAGTGATACAAATAAAATAAAACTTGGATCACAAGAGTTTAATCTTATTGTTTCCACAACTCCACCACATAATCCCCCACAACCATTTCAAACATCACAAGATACAAGGGTTCACATAGAATATTTTTCAAACAATCCTTTTGAACTTACCACACATGAGATACCTAAGATGTAACAAGACCCTAAGGTTCATAATCTTGTTAATACAATGTTCAAACTAAATCGTATCCAATATATCCTTACATTAGAAAAGGAGCCAAACTTCCTTCTACGTTTGATGTCAACCCTCGTAAAACATGGGTCAATCCTCTCAAAATGCACCTTTGGTACATAAAATCATTCAATCTATACCACAAAAATCTTCATTACATGTTCTAAGTCAACCTACACTACTAGAGTGGATGCAACAAATCTCACAAGTCAACATGGAAATCCTCAAGGTCTAGGGAATTATAAAATGTGGGCATTCAAAATGCTAACACAAATGTTCCACCAACATTTCATGATATTACTAGTGCACAAGGTTCACAACTTACATCACATAAAACTCAAGGTTCACAACTCATCGCATCAACTACAAGGTTCACAAATCATATCACATCAACCACAAGGTTCACAACTCTTATCACATCAACCTCAAGGTAGTCAAGCACCTCAAGGTTGTCAAAAAAATACCTCTACAACCAAAAATTTATCACACATCATAGGTTCCTTAATGTTAAATCCAACCACCTCTAGGTTTTTAACAACCTCAAGGTGTTGAACCACCCCAAGGTTCTCAAATCATACCTCAACAACCACAAGGTCCTCAAGTATCACAATATTTAGGATCTCAAAATTAAAATCAAGGATCACAACAAATATTTCAAAGTCAAATGGGTTCACAAAATCATGTGGTTCCCCCATAGCACCAAATCTTGTAAGGTATTATATCACAACAACATCAAAGACAAGTTTCCCCACATCAAAATCAACATGTCTCAAATCAAAATCTACCAAATTATTTGTCTCAAAATTAAAATTTGGTTCCACAAAAACAACAATACAAATCTTTTGAAAATAAAAAAATTCATCCCTCACAACATACTCATAATACCAATCCACAAAATCCATCACATATTCCACAAAATCAATACATCACAATGAATCCAAATATTCCACCTTCACAACACATTATTCCATCACCCCAAAGAAAACAATCTTGGAAATCCCAACAACAAGCTATTACACAAAAACAAGCCTTCCAAGCACAAAAATCCCAACAAGTGTTGCAAGCACAACAAGATCAAAAATCCTTACAAGCATAACAAGCTCTTCAAGCTCAACAAGCTTTTTAAGTACAACAAGCCTTACAAGCACATTGAGATCAACAAGCTTTGCAAGCTCAACAAAAATACAACCAACAAAAAAAATTGGTTGCACAACAACAATAACAATAAGGCTTGTAATATAACTCACAGAAACAAGAATACATTAATTCTCAACAAAACATAGCCAAAAAACATTCATATGGAGAATATGGTACAACTCCACCATCATCACCTCAAAATCAACAATATCAAACCAACCCAAAATTCACACCATCATATCAAAATTCGATTTGCAACTCATCTGCCATCCCATAATTCAACACACATGCTCCACCATTGAACAATCCTCAAGAGGAACTTTCTTCACAAATCAAGAAAATCACATAGAAAATTTAAGATATTCAAATAGGGAAAACCAAAAATTCATACACAATGCAATATGTGTATCAATGCCCATTTTATCATAATATCATAATGGTACCATTCCCACTAGGATTTGAGATCCCTAAATTTGATAAATAAAAGGGCATGGAAATCTAGAGGAACTCATTAGGGAATTTTATGTGGCATGCATGGAATTAGCATACAACAATTCATATCCAATGTGTCTCTTCCCAAGAAGTTTGGGAGGCCAGGCTATAGAGTGGTTCTCACACATACCTCCAAGAATCAAGGCATTCCTAGATATAATAGATCAATTTGTAGCACATTTCTCCTATAATCTTGATATAGACGTAAGCTTGGAGGAACTCTATACCCGTAAACAAAACAAGGGAGAAGCATTTGTGATTTTTTTATAATGGTGGAGACATAGATCAATAAAATGTAAATAGCCAATACTAGAAAAGAAACAAGTAGAGATCATTGTTGGTGTGTACCTTGGAATTTTACCCTATTCTAATGTGCAAAATAACTTAAAATGCAAGTGTAAAAAGAAAAAGAACACTTCAATGATTAGCCTAAAGAGTGATAAAACAAGGAAAATAGATGAAATAAGATGCAAATGATTATACCTTCCTTGCTGTTGAAGACTCCTTGGTTGGCCCTTGATTTGGATGACTTTGTGTGCTCCTTAGATGGCTTCTTGAGTGACTAAATGCAAGACCAACTTATGCAAAATGATTAAAGTGGATGACTAAATGATAGTAAATTCTTGAGAATGCAAATTGGCGGCATAAGGTTGCTCAAAATGAATGTGTTGAAAATTCCCTTGAGGAGGGGGTATTTATAGAAGAATTTGAATTCTCTGGAGAATTCAATGGTTGAGATTCATCCAACAAGGTCAAGATGAAGGGATATGGTGAGTTGAGAACTCACAAGCCCTCACATCTTGACATGTGGAATGTGAAGTGGCTAAGAGGAGATGAGGTGTAAGTGAGGTGGAAGAGAAGTACATGAGGTGGAGGAAGGAGAAGTACCTTCTAAGTACATTAGGAGATGGGAAGAACCTTGGGTGAATGAAAGTGAATTTTAAATTCACAATGATTGGAAGAATCTAGTGGATAAGACAATGTTCCCAAAAGGTGGGAGTTTGTCACATGTGACTTGATGTGACAAGTCAAAGATTCTAGAAGATGCATGGGAAAAGGAGATTCTTGGAAGAATACAAAGGAATTAAAAAATTCCTTGGGGGATGGGGAGAGTTGACCGAGGTACTGATTAAGATTAATTAACCAGTAATTAGAAGATAAATGAGGATTAGGAGCCAACTTGCAAAATTTGGAGGATGTGACACATCCTAATCAAGGATTAGGCATGTGCACATCCTTAATGAAGAGATTAGGAGATGGATTAGGATTAGATGAAAATGACACATGTGAGGAATTAAATAAATGTATTATTTATTTAATTTATTTGATGAAAGGAGGATTAAAGAGGGTAAAGTATTTAATTATTAATTAAATACCCTAGGGATTTGGTAGAATTAAGGGTATTAATTGAATAATAGTAATATTATTTAATTAACTTAGATAAGAGGATGCTTAAACGAAAAGTGATAAATTTGGATAAATTAAGTGTCCAAATTTGGATGTCTACATTTTGCCCCTCTTTGAGATGGTGCTATGAAGTAGCATCATTTCAAAGAATATTAAAATATAGAACCTAGAAGAAGATGGTTAGATTGGGAGAGATGCCCCAGTCATCAAAGGATTGATTGGGAAAAAAGATGATGGGGATGAAGATGAGGATGAGGGATTAAGGATGCCCCCTCGAGAGGACATGCAGGTTGAAGAGAACATGGGTTTGCTCTCGAAATAGATGAGATGAGGGAGATAATTCGAAGTGATGGACAAGAGAGAAGGAGAAGCGATAGGAGATGGATGAAGCACAAATGGATTTTAGGACAAAAGGTGATGTTGCCCCAGTCAAGGTACAAGCCAAAATGGGTTGATGATGGATGGAGTGTTGTCAATGAGGGAATGAAGGATCCTGAAAAAACACGAGGATAGGGAAGGATACATCCCACTAAGTGGTATTGATGAGGGAAGGATACATCCCAAAACACCACTAAAGGATAGGGAAGAATACCTCCCGATGATGATGATGAAAGTGTTGTTGATGAGGGAAGGATACATCCCAAAACAACACCAAAGGGATAGGGAAGGATACTAATGGATGATGATGATAATGGGTCAAGGCTGGTAATGAGACTAGGGATAAGACCAAGTATTTTATTAGGTGATTTGTGTGATATTGAACAGATGAGGAGAAGATTGATATGTGAGATGGAGAGAAGGATCTTAAGATTTGGTTCGATATCCAAAGATTTGGACTGCAGATGGACTAAAGCTCAGATTAGGGTTTGGGTTAAGCTCATATGAGGATTGGATTGAAGACTAGAATGATTGAAGGATATGATTGGATTGATTCTACACCGAGTTCTGGGGTTTAAAGGACGTAAAGTGTTGACAATCAGATTTTTTCAAATTTGGTAATTTTCAAAAATTGTCAAATTTTGCTGTTTTAGGAAACCTCGTGGATATAATTTTGGGATTCCAAATTTTTTTCCAATAAATAACCAATATTAAGATAGGATGAATTTCCAACTAACATCCCAAATTCAAGATATGCATTTCGAGTTATGAGTGAAAATAATTTTTCAAAATGCTGGAAAAAACACTAAATTGGGATTTTGAGGGCCTAGATGAAAGTTTGAGGCCCCGAAAATGTGGCAAAATAGGTTCCAATGGACTTTGGGAATCCACTTGTTATCTCATAATGCAACCACCCGTCAAATTTCAACTCAAACGGACACCCGAGTAAAAAGTTATGGCCTCTGGAAGTTTCGGTGTAAAAATCAAAACCTTTGATAATATGTTTTTTTGATAAATTTTTAAAATTTCAACACATGGGTTTTGATGGCGGGGGGGGGGGAATTAGAAAATGGGTCGGGACTAGTTTTTCAAAAAAGATAGTAAGAATGTGAATTTTTGGGAGTCAAGGGCCAGCAGGGTAGGGGCGTAGCCGCCCTGCAGCCGGGCGTTGCCGCCCCGACCGCGGGCGGAGCTGCCCTGTGCCCGGATGCTGCCGCCCCGGCCGAGGGCGGAGACGCCTCGGGGTGGACCCACCCAGCCAAGGGCAGAGCTACCCTGGATAATGGTGGAGCCGTCGCGAGGGCGGAGCCACCCCGGCCGCGGGCAGAGCCACCCCGGCCACGGGCAGAGCTGCCCCGAGGGCGGAGCTGCCCCGGCCAAGGGTGGAGACGCCCCGAGGGTGGAGCTGCCCCGGCCGACACCTTGAGGGCAGATCCAGGAAAAGGAAGAAGGGGAAAAGGGGGAAAAGAAGGATGAAGGGACAGAGGGATTGTGATAGATAAGAGGATGGGGATACATGCAAGATGATGAAATGGAAAATGAAATGCAATTCTTAATGCAATTTGCAATCTTCAGAGCACTGATTTTTGCTATAGCATAAGGCACGATACACCAAGGTATGAAGGACCAAAGCAGATTAGTGTCTAATGCATGAAACAAATACAATAGACAAGAATACTATCCCAACACCTGAAAGTGACAAAGACTTTGGTCGAGCCAGGTATTGGGATTACCACAAGCACAAAAGGATGCCCCAACGTAACACAAGATCACAAGGATCTTGGTGGGTACTACATGGGACAACCTAGCAGACAACATCAATAAAAGATCAAGATATACCCCTATGATGACTGGTCATAGCACAGCATGATATGATGGACCAAGGTGACTATGACGAGGTGTGATAGGGAGCTCAAATGATAACAAAAACCAAAAGCATCAAAAAGATCACAATCAATTTCAAAACGTCCTTTGCCATAGGATCAAGGGGATGGATGGGGTTGATGAGGTATGTTAGGAAGGATGCATCCTATTGAGACCAATGAAGGATACTAAACTAAATGATCATTATGACGTGGGATGCTCAAAATTGATTGGATCTCCTAATACTAGTGGATCTCATTTGTTAAGAACCAGCTAGATAAGGGCATAGCATGATGACATGACACAAGTGACATGACACAAGGTAGGAGACTGACACACCCTAAAGACCTAGGGGCTTAGGGGCCGATCAAAGATTAGCCTTGCCTATGTGAAAGCGTAGAGCCCTCGTAGTTTGATAAAAGGCTAATGGATGACCATGGATGAAGGTGGAAAGAGGATGATGAAGACCGATGATGGATGACAAGGGAAACGTAGTTCGACCAATGACCAATGACAAATGACAATTGATGGATAAATGATGATGAGATGATAGAATAAGTGGATAAAAAAATGGGACTGATATGACGAGGAATGATAGACCTGTTGGACAAGATAGGATGATGACAATTACAAAGCTCAAGTATGGGATAGTTATCCAAATCATTAAAATGACTTGGGAGGATGATATGATAGATAGATGAGTGATGAAAAGTGATAGGAGATTAGAATGATGTGCGAAAGAAGCACGAGTGATTAGATAGATGGAATTGGAGTGCATGGGGAGAAACCTATAACCAGAGGCCAATGATAAGGGATTATGAGATGGGATGGAGATAGAGAGAAATGAAGTAGGGAGATAGGGATGGGGGATAGAGGTAGGGATGGATAGGAAGATAAGGATGGGGAGATGGCAAGGATGTGATGGGGGTAGAGGAGATTCAACGGGATAGGGGATTAGCTAGGTAGATGGATAGATAAGAATGGGGAGATGGAAAAGGATGCGATGGTGGATGGATATGAAGATAGGGATGGGGGATAGAAGAGATTGGACGGATAAAGGGGATTGGCTAGATAGATGGATAGATGCTAGGATGGATGGAGAAGGATAAGGAGGTTGAAAGGATTGTTTGGATGGATGAGAAGACTAGCATGGGGAGACGTAAGGGATTGATAGGAAGACAAAGATGGGGATATGAAAGGGATTGTTTGGATGGATGGATAGGAAGATAAGGATGGGGATATGAAAGGGATTGTTTGGATGGATGGATCGGAAGATAAGGATGGGGATATGAAAGGGATTGTTTGGATAGATGGATATGAAGATAAGGATGGGGATATGAAAGGGATTGTTTGGATGGATGGGTAGGAGGATAAGGATGGGAAGATGAAAAGTTAGATAGGATCGATGAATGATGTCTCCAAGGACTTACCTCACAAAGGAAGTAGATGCCCCCACACTAGATATGTCATGTGTGATAAGGAAAAAGGGGTGAAAGATGAGTGGATGGGAAGATAAAGGGGAAAGCTGGAGGAGGATAGGATGGGTGGACAAGTTAGTTTGATGAATGTAGGATACTGGAATAAGGAAGGGATACTAATGGTAGCTTGTGGATGAAGGGTAAGTATGCCAAGAGGTGTCCAAAGCATGTATATATGTTTGCTCCTAGCTATATCAAGATCACAAGGAGGATGGAGGGAGTGAGATAAAGGATGTGTAAGACAGGTGGGATGAAGGAGGTGGGGGAAAGGGATGCAAGTGCCCCCAATTGCAAAAGTAAACTGGATAGGGGATTTATGCATGACACCTGTTTACCAAGTTTTCATCATGGTACTTATCCAAGGTGCTTGTTTGCCAAGTTTTCACCATTGGACGAATTATTTCTCTTTACTATTTTATTTTATTGACCATTTTTTTCTTTTTTCAATTTCTTTGGATTTTGGATAAAATGTGGGTGGAGATGGATAAGTATAGGGAGGTGGATAAGTGGATGCAGTAGACATGTGATAAGGATATGGGTGAAGAACTCAAGCATCAAATTCCATACGAAGTATTAAGAGCCCAGGTTTTGAAGTGACTGTCAAATATTGGTACAACCATGGTTAGGACAATGGAGGAATTACGCAAGGGTGGGTATTAAAAGGATTTGATGGGGGAGATATGTGGGATAATGGATGGGATGTTGGAAAGTGTATGGATGGAATGATGGAGTAAACATATGATGGGGAGGTGTGTTTAGGACCAACATTGGCACAAGTGGTGGGGGTGTGAAAGGATAGGAGGATTAATAGTTGGATGATGTGGGGATAATGGAGAGTGTAATGGAGGATGTGGAGATAATGGAGGAGAGGTGATAGAAAATTTTGGGACATAAGGACCCAAAATGGACTTAGGAGATGGAGGATTTTCATGATTAGTTGTTGGAATAGCAACTTTGGATGTGTTTATGGGGGCTTCATTTATTTTCTTTGGGATCCACATGGTTTTTATTTTTTCTTTGGTGGGCCTTTGTGACTTATGGATTTGATTTTTCTTTTCTTTACCATGTCTTTTAGAGGGGACATGAGGAGCTTTTGATTCATGTGGATGTTTAGATTTATGAATTTGTATTTTGGCATCCAAAGTGCTTTTAGTAGTAATGGGATGGGTGTGAATGGATGGATGATGTGGAGGGAATATGAATGGAGGGATGGAGGTAGGATTTTGAGGATGATATGTGGATGGATGAGGTACATGCCTTTGTTGATCCTGATTAGGGAATATGAGAGTGGGATAGTTATGATGGGTGACATGGATAGGTGATGGATGGATAATAGGATGAGATGGAGGAGGTGATTTTGGGATATAAGGGCCCAAAATAGGCTTAGGACCTAGAGGATATGGAATGGGGGATGAGGGAACATAAGGACCCAAAATGGATGGTGCGGATGAAGGAGGAATATGGATGGTTGTTTTGAGGTGATACGATAGAGGAGGAGGGATGTCAACATATGATTTGGTGGAGCGATGGGAAGAGCTGACATTTCTTTTGAAAAATTCTTGTTGAGGATGTCTAGAGGTTGTACCAACATCTTTAGCTTGTGAGTCTTGGGGAATAGGTCCAAGACCTTGTATGCAGATTTGTTCTTTGACTTGGATGGGCTCTAAAATTCCTTGCTCATGAAGGCCTAGACCTTTTCCTTGATAGTTCATGTTCTTGAGCATTCGATCCATGATAGGATTTTTGTTATTCTGAAAACATGATGCAAGTACATTATTAGGTGGAGGATGATGGGTGGTATATACACCGTGTTTTTCTTCTGCAAGGAGACCACCATGGAAGAATGTGAGAGTACCAAGGGGATATGCAAGTGGTGTGGGGATAGCATTTTTAGGTGACGATGGGGGATCATGAGAAGGAGATGATGGGATAGCAGCATTAGGAGAGGGAGTAGGGGACATGATAGGATCTGGATTTGTGGCAGTAGGCTCATGCGATGGAGATGGAGATGAAGCGGTGAAATCTTGAATAACAAGAGGATCATGGGATGGAATGGATGGGAGACTATGATCTTGAAGTAGACTAGATGGGATGGTAGGATCTTGATTTGGAGAAGGGGATATGTCGGCATGCTTTGGATTAGGCTCTTGGCATGACTCATTATGTGCAGGAGGCATGATAATGGAGTCTTGTTGGGACTCTTCAAGTGGGGGAGATGGGAGTATAGAGGATTCATGAGGTTCATTGGAATGGGTTTTGATACTACTAGGAGAGGGAGAAGTGGATTGAATTTTGATATCTTCGATGGGTTGGGTGGATCTAGGAGTAGAGGGAGTGGATTGGACTTCAGTGTCTTCGATGGATTAGGTGGATCTCAGAATAGGAGATGGGGTTTCAATGGATTTAGTGGGTTCAATGGTTTCAATGGTTTGAGAAGTGCTAGGGGTGGTAATATCAATAATAGGTGTGGTATGGAGAAGGGCTCATCACTAGTGATCGTGGATGATGGATTAGGATGGCATGGTTCCATGACTTCAAGATGTGGAGTTGGGGATGGCTTCTTTGTTACGAGTCATTGGAGAACTTTTGAAATGAGAGATTTGCATATAGTTGGCTTGGTTGGGGTGGTAGAAATGGATGAGGTATTATGGATTGGTGGATTAGGGTTAGATGGAGGAATGGGATTGAATGTAGGACTATGAGTAGATGGAGGAATAGGATTGGATGGAGGACTAGGAGTAGATGGATGAATGGGATTGGATGGAGGAATAGGAGTAGATGGAGGACTAGGATTGGATGGAGGGTTAAGGTAAGGATATTGGAGTGGTGAATTAAGATAGGGGGACATGGATTGTGGATTAGGACAAGAGGCTACAGGTGGTGTAGTGGGACAAGAGGATGTGGGGGATGGATTATAATAAGGGTATTGGGATGGTGGATTAGGATGATGATATGTGGATGTAGGATTAAGGTAAAAGGGTGTGGATGTAAGATTAGTATGGGCAGACTAGGAAAGAGGATTAGGATAGGGGGTAATGTATGGGGAATTGTAATAGGAATATTGTGATGGAAGATTAGGATAAGAGGATGTGGATGTCAAATAAGAGGATGATGTAGATGGGGAAGGGGAAGGTACTGGATACCCCTTGTCAAAGGTAGCATAAGGAACATGATTAGGAATGGATGAAGGCATAATGGGATAGCTCAAAGGAGTAATTGGATTTTGGAAAGTGGGTAGAGAAAGCTTATTAGAGATGATAGTGTCAAGGGGATCTATGTCGTATACCTCTTGATCGACAAGACTTTCATTATCATCGTCAACATAATTAGGGTTTCCCTCGACTACTATTGATGGAGGATAAGGATTCATGATGATGAAAGCATAAATAGAATGGATCAAAGATTTTGGATGGAGATGGATGAAAGCTCAAATTGGGATTTAAGTCAAGCTCAGATCAGGATTGGATTAAAGCTCAAATTAGGATGATTGGATGATGTGATGGGATTGATTTTGATTATTAGATTTGATTACGACACCAAATCTACTTCAAGATAGAACCAAATTGATAGGGTCGAAGGTGATTAGATAGGGATGTGATTGGATTGGATTGGATAAGATTGATTGATGATTCATCGATTTAAAGCACAAACGAATGATTACGACACTGAATCCACCTTGAGATTGAAAGTGAATTGATAGGGATGATGGTGATGATTATCTTAGGATGGATGACAATCCTAAGTAGATGTTGCTGATGATGATTGGATTCAAACACCTAGGTAAATTTGGAAAATAACTTCTGAAATGATGTTCAAGGGATTTGGATGGGGAAAATGATTGATTGGATTGGGTAGACAAATGGTTGAATCAGGTAGATGATTGGATGAATTTGATTAAAGGACTAGATTGGTTTGATTGGATAGGATCAGATGATTGGATGATGTTGATTGGATAGTTGTGATTGGATGAACCTGATAGGATTGTTGTGGTTGGATTGATTAGATGATTGGATGAATTTGATAGGATTGGTGTGACTAGATTAATTAGATGATTGGATGAATTTGATTAGAGGAATGGATCAGTTTGATTAGATAGGAAGAAACAAAAGTTACCACTAGATAGAGCTCAAAAAATTGAGCAATTTTGGTTTTGGAACGAAGTTGATCTAATGCACGGTTTGTAAATGATGGCCCCAGGAAGTTAAAGGGGCGTAGTTAGCTTTCTGCGGTAAAATCAAGGGTGTAGTTAGCTTTTTACAAAAAATCAGGGGCATAGCCAGCTTTCTATAGGAAATCAGGGGCATAGTCAACTTTTTGTAGTAAATCAGGGCCGTAGTCAACTTTTTGCAGCAAATCAGGGGTGTAGTCAGCTTTTTGCAGCAAATCAGGGGTGTGACCATCTTTCTACAGTAAAATAGAGCTTGGTTTTGATGGAAATGGATATGGAAAGGACTCAAAATGATTGGATTATTAGGTGATGTTGATTGGATAGTTGTGATTGGATTGTTTAGATGATTGGATGAATTTGAGAGGATTGGTGTGCTTGGATTCACTAGATGATTAGATGAATTTTATTAGAGGAATGGATTGGTGTGATTGGATAGGAAGAAATAAAAGGTACCACTAGATAGAGCTCAAAAAACTAAGCAATTTTGGTTTTAGAACGAAGTCGATCCAGCACACGGTTTGCAAATGACGGCCCCAAGAAGCAAAGGGGTGTAGCTGCCTTTCTACAGTAAAATCAAGGGTGTAGCCACCTTTCTATAGTAAATCAGGGGCGTAGCCACCTTTTTGTAGCAAAATCAGGGGTGAATCTGCCTTTCTGTAGTAAAATAGAGCTTGGTTTTGATGGAAATGGCTATGGCAAGGACTCAAAATGATAAAATAAGGCTAATGTATCAAAGATTTTACAGGTTTTTCACAAGAAGACACTTTAAGCAAGCACAATCCCATGATTAGTGTTAAGGGTATGGCCAAGAAAGGTCTTAATCTAGGATGTAGAAGGCTTCTAGGGAGTCTTCGATATATGCTCGGTACGTGAGGCACAACCATGAACACCAGCCCATCACAAGTGTGAGTCGAGAACCCCAACAAGATACTGAAAGGCTTAGACCAACTCTTCACGTCTATCTAGGTATCACCCTAGCTTTGACGCTCCGCCAATTACGATGTGACTGGATTGGGGTACAACTTTCATTCTCCCCCCTTTATATACTCCACTGGTACACGTGGTTGGAATTGTCCCTTGGGGTGATGAAATCCCCAAGCAGGTCCCACTAGAAAGAAGACACCAATTGTTTCCAACTACTCCCCAGGCTCACACGAAGTGAAAGGGGAAAGTGAAAACAACTTAATGCCCCCTTGGGTGACACAAGAATAAAAAATCACAACAAGCAATTAATATTAGTTCCCCCTAATTAGACTATGTTTAAAAAGAAGGATAATTTTCAAAAATCTGATCAAATAGATGGCCCTGCAAACAAATGTTAGCTATCTTGTCCTTCGTTCTTGGTCAATTACACCATAATATGCTGCAAAAAATTATCAAAAAACACCAATATCCTTTCCAAAAAATGTTAGAGGGTTACGACTTGAAAAAAACAAAAAATGAGAGCAAAAAAAAAGCTAAAATGATTGTTTTACCTTCCAAACTGTGTTGTTTTGGGGCGTAGCCGCCTTTCTGAGGTAAAATCAGGGGTGTTGCCGCCTTTCTGTGGTAAAACAGAGGGCGTTGCCACCTTTTTGCAGTAAAATCAGGGGGCGTAGCCGCCTTTCTGTGATAAATTTAGGGGGCGCTGCCGCCTTTCTGCAGCAAAAATGTTAGAGGAAAAGAGCCTTTCAAAATGAAAGGGCGTATCTGCCCCTCTGCAAGAAACTTTATCAGATTTTTGAAAAAGAAAAGTTGTATGCCCTACTGCAAGAAAGTGTTAGAAAATATCTTCTAAGTAAAATGACCTATACACTTAACTGTAGTAAACTCTTAAAAAAAAAATCAAATGTTCAGATATAGGGCGTGACCGCCTTTCTGTAGCAGACAAGAGGGCATGGCTGCCTTTCTACGGTAAAATCAGGGGTGCTGCCGCCTTTCTGTAGTAAAATCAGGGGCGTTGCCACCTTTCTACGGTAAAACAGAGGGCATTGCCACCTTTCTGCGGTAAAACAGAGGGAACTACCACCTTTCTGTGACCTTTTTCTACAAAATACTTAGCAAAAATGAAGGTTAAATGGAAGAACCTGTTTGTGGGTCCCACCGGCCGTGCCAAAAATATGTACCTTGAAATTTTACCCTATTCTAATGTGCAAAATAACTTAAAATGCAAGTGTAAAAAGAAAAAGAACACTTTAATGATTAGCCTAAAGAGTGATAAAACAAGGAAAATAGATGAAATAAGATGCAAATGATTATACCTTCCTTGTTGTTGAAGATTCCTTGGTTGGCCCTTGATTTGGATGACTTTGTGTGCTCCTTAGATGGCTTCTTAAGTGACTAAATGCAATATCAACTTATGCAAAATGATTAAAGTGGATGACTAAATGATAGTAAATGCTTAAGAATGCAAATTGGCAGCATAAGGTTGCTCAAAATGAAAGTGTTGAAAATGCCCTTGAGGAGGGGGTATTTATAGAAGAATTTGAATTCTCTGGAGAATTCAACAGTTGAGATTCATCCAAAAAGGTCAAGATGAAGGGCTATGGTGAGTTGAGAACTCAGAAGCCCTCACATCTTGGCATGTGGAATGTGAAGTGGCTAAGAGGAGATGAGGTGTAAGTGAGGTGGAAGAGAAGTACATGAGGTGGAGGAAGGAGAAGTACCTTCCAAGTACATTGGGAGATGGGAAGAACCTTGGGTGAATAAAAGTGAATTTTAAATTCACAATGATTGGAAGAATCTAGTGGATAAGACAATGTTCCCAAAAGGTGGGAGTTTGTCACATGTGACTTGATGTGACAAGTCAAAGATTCTAGAAGATGCATGGGAAAAGGGGATTCTTGGAAGAATAAAAAGAAATTAAAAAATTCCTTGGGGGATGGGGAGAGTTGACCAAGGTATTGATTAAGATTAATTAATAGTAATTAGAAGATAAATGAGGATTAGGAGCCAACTTGCAAAAGTTGGAGGATGTGACACATCCTAATCAAGGATTAGGCATGTGCACATCCTTAATGAAGAGATTAGGAGATGGATTAGGATTAGATGAAAATGACACATGTGAGGAATTAAATAAATGTATTATTTATTTAATTTATTTGATGAAAGGAGGATTAAAGAGGGTAAAGTATTTAATTATTAATTAAATACCTTAGGGATTTGGCATAATTAAGGGTATTAATTAAATAATAGTAATATTATTTAATTAACTTAGATAAGAGGATGTTTATATGAAAAGTGATAAATTTGGATAAATTAAGTGTCCAAATTTGGATGTCTACAGTTGGAAATGTAGAAACTAATGTAGCCTTCTAATTGAAGATGCAATGTGTGTCGACATATGAGAAACTGATATCAAAACATCTTAAAATTGAAGGAGCCCTAAATGCTAGGGGACCTACACAAAATCAAAACCAACCACCTCATTTCGGTGACAAACCTCTATATTGGGCTAAAACCAAGACAATTACTAATGATAGTGTGCTAGATGTGAAGGTTGTGATTAAGGCACCATCAAACACACAAACCATACAAAAGAACACTCAATAGAACACACAAACAGAATAAACCAAAAAAAATCAATAATGTCAACCCTAAAGATGATCACAACCAAGATAAAACATTTACCCATAATGATGTAAATTCACTCCCTTGGGGGAAACCATTGAAACAGTGTTGAAGAAATCGATTCAATAAAGTCTCACAAGCCTCCTTGATTATAGGAACTAGCAAGAACCACAAGTAAAACCTCTGTGATACATGGATGAAGATCATTATGAGTTTCAACAAATAAAGGGACACAAAAGATTTTTTTTTGTTAAACTCAATCATCTTATCCAAGATCTTATTGAGCAATGAGATGTTAACATTGATGAAAAATCAAGGAATGAAGATCTAAAAAATTATAAGGGTCCTATGCCTAATCATGGGAACACAAAATATTTTGGAAAAGAATCAAAATCAAATAGGGAAAAACATACCTATGATAATAAGATAGGACACATACGTGTTACTCATCCATCATAATATGAGGAATCAAACATGCATCAAGATACTTTATTAAAAAAAAGTTCAAATTAATCAACAATGTCTAGCAATATCTCATATCACAATGGCATCAAGTATGTATCAGATTGTAATATTCCTCCCTCATATGGTTTCCTTATTAAAATTTTGAGGAATTTCCAAGGCAACAAGAAACATCCCTTATTTCACCCATACCTACTAAAGTTTACGAAGAGTCTTTCATCAATGCTATACCATCCACCTAATAGTCATGTCAAGAGGAGGCTTCCGAGTATAACAAAATTTTCTCTAAATTGAGTTAGGATTAGGAGCCCATATCCCCACAACATTGTGATGATTAACACAATATCGTCAAATCCATAAGTTATAACATCTCTACCATAAGTCAAGATGGAGAGTTTACTTCCCCAAAGTATTATCATGATTTAATGAACATCTTTTAATCCATTCAAAAATTCAAAAATATCCTTGATATTACCCATGAGATGTTTCCTTTGAGGGGACATATAGATGTTCTTCATCCAAAACAAGGGTCTCCCACCCTTGACATTATCACACAAGAGAAAACAATGGTAGAGATTCTTGATTCTTATAGTGATTGTGCATCATCATTGTCTCTTGAATCAACATCAACAAATAACACATCCCAAGTTCTAGTAGAAGACATTGAGTATGAAGATATCCAACATTATCCAAGCAAAGGACTATGTTTACATAAACATTGTATCCTGGAATCAAAGGAGACAGTTAACATTCTTAGACAACGACAACCAATGACAATATCATGTCGACCTATGACAAGTCATATTTAGTAGCCATTTTTTAGAGGATACATTACTAGGGAAAAATATCAAGTCATGCTAAACATGACATCTTGAAGCTAACAAAAACAACACATGTCAGTAATACCTCCACATCGGAGGAAACTTTTTCTTATGCAAAAATCAACATAGGGGGAATGGAGAATCCTTATGATGAAACCATTGCTAATGTTACAACTATCCAAACCATGAATTATCATCCACACATCATTCCATTCGTAAATTGGGACCAACATCAAAAGAAGTATTTTAATCAAAGCAAGGAGAAAGTCACCAAATCAAAATGGACAAAAAAATACAAATGGATACCAAATAATACAAAAGAAAATTGTCCCAATCATACTCCATTAGTCAAAGAAACTATGGGGAAAAATAAAAAAGTGAAATGTATCCATCAAAGATGCCCGCAAATACAAAAGAATGCTTCTCAAGCCATGTATAAAGCATATCAACCAATTGGTCTAAATTCCACTCAAAAAAAATTATCCACTCATCATTGCTCATCTTCCTAAGATTGAAGAGTAAAAGGTTCCAAACTATTGACTAATCCATCTCATACCTCTTCATGCATGGCATCGTCCACTCCATCATTCATGATATCTAGTTCTCAGATTTACCATGTGTTGGCAACTACTCCTCATCATAAGGATTCTGAAGTCAGTCTATTGTGATGTGCACACCCAAATGGGGTTAAATCTAGTATCAACAAGGTAGATCAAAATTCTCAAAAGTTACATTCAAGCACTTGTATCTTAGCAAAACAACTTCTTCAAGCAGGATATTATTGGCATGTTATGATAGTAGCATCTTTATTAGTACTGCTAGGTGGTTCAACATGAGAATAAGCCTTTAAAAAAATCATAAAATCATAAAATCAAGAAAATAGTAAAGATAAAAATCATCCTCCAATGAAAACCACTTTGGTGGTGTTTTTGGAAAGTACTATGATAAAAACTTGGAAAACAAGATTCATGAGTAGAATTAAGCATTTTTATGCACCATTTAAGATGAAAACATTTCACCCCCTTCATGATGAATCCAAAGTTACCTCCACCTATCCAATTCGTCTTTATCTAGATCTAACCAAAAAATATTTTAATCATGATGAAGGTTTTGGGTATACTTCAACCTTGCTCAGGGAAAATTCATGGCATGGTCTTTACTATTTTTATCTCATAAAGTCTCATTTTCCAATCTATAGCATTGTACCTAATGCACACTCAAGCTCTATTGAAATATTTGCATGCTTATCCATTTCCTATCTTGATTTTCTCAAGAAATATGAAACATTGCTAGACACTAGGGGTAGGTTTTAGCACTCTTCTTTTCAAATAATTCTTGATCCATGTCTAATATCTCACAATGCCACATCAACATCATGATCTAGGTATCATTTATATTCAAAAAATTGAAAAAAATTCAAAAAATTTGTAAATTTCAAAAATCCCAAAACATTCAAAACATTTAGGAAACTATCAAAATACAAAAACATCAAAAACTACCAAAAAGTAAAAAAAAACATTCAAAACATTTGTGAAGGTAAAAATTCAAAAAACATCCAAATCATATCAAAACCCATAAATAGGTCTAAAACATAAAAATAAAATAAAAAATTGAACCATGTCATCTTTGTGCTTACATAGGCAAGGCCATCATCGATGCTCCCTCGAGGAATTAGGTCAATCCTTTAGGACTCCATCATAATAAACTATCAATTCATCAATGTTCATATCCCATCAATAAATGACTACTAGTCAAAGTTAGTCGAACTACGTTTTCTATGTGCTTACATAGGTAAGGCTATCATTGTTGAACCCCTGAGGTGTTAGGTCAGTTTCCCCTTGGTTCTTGGTCTAATATTTGAAAATACAAAAATAGTTGGAAAACATGAAAATAAAAACATTTGAAAAACCTTCAAAAAATCTCTGAACAACATCAAATATCTTGCAAAAAACCTAAAAAGCCTCAAATGACTTAAAAATCCAAAACATTTAGATAATCTTCAAAAGTTCAAAAATAGCCTCAAAACATCTCAAAACATCAAAAATATTGAAATGTCTAGAAAAATACATCACCCATCCCATTTCTCTTTCACCCACAATAAACTTCCATCCCTAATAAATTGATCATCACCCTCACCCTTTGGTAATACAAACAAAAACAATTACACCAATTAGTCAAAAGAAGAACTTTTAAATGTAAAAATAAAACTCTTGATCATTATCAAACATGTCAATCGAACCTTATACCAATGGCCTTTTAAACAACCTATCAACTAATAGCCAACATGCACTAAAATGTCCTAGGTACATTTTTCCTCAAAACAACACATCTTTTTAGCAATAGATATGAATAACATTGACTATTTGTTCATTTTGATCTTTTATTATGATTTATCTTATTGGTCCATTCTAATGAATTCTCAATGATGTCTATCAAAATGATTCAGAGAGAAAGGAATGGGGCATGGATCATTTCTTTCATTTGTTGTGCTTGTTGGATATTCTAGTAATACAACCTTTGTGAATACTTGCCTTGTGTGTGTGGGGTAGTCTCAAGTGAAAAAATGGCTAGGAAATATCCGGTTCTTCATAACTTTTGTATTTTAGTCTTATTACTTTGATGGGATATTATTTCATATGATCAAACAAGGTTTCCACATGTCAGGTATAATAAGAATACTCCTATATATTTGAAGTGTCAAAGTCCATTCACATTAGATACAATTCCATCATAGTTCTTAATACCTTGATGAATTGTGTCTATTTGCTATATCAAAAATAAGGAATGATATGATGAATTTATCCTAATCCAAGAATAAATTAGTATCATCTACTCTATCTCACCATGTATATCTAATAAAGTCTTGAATAATCATAGGCTTGTTGGACTTCTAAATCAATCTCAAAAGCAGTGGTTAATCCGTTTTTATCTTATTCTTCTATCTTCTTTCCACACTAACATTTCCAATCTAGTATCATGATAGTTTAAAAAAATCATCATATAAATGCATCCATAAAGCATCCACAAAATTTTAGCATACATACATCCTACATAATCATCACATGTTATAGGGAAAATACCAAAATAAATGCATCTCATAGCATATACATCTTGCATCATCATTGCATATCAGATGAGAAAAGATACCTAAAAATAAATCATTCATTGCATTTCCCTAGGGTATGTGCAAGATCATGATGAGCCAAAAAGTGGTGATATGATGGATATGTGGATGAAATTTTTTTTTTACCAAAAAGTGATGAAACAAAAATGGTTTTTAAAGGAGATTCTCAACTTTCCACCAATATAATTTATGCTCTACTTTGAATTTAATAAATAATTATTATTCATCTTCTATTGGAATTACGACTAAAGTCCTGATTGATAGGTTGATTGAAAGAATCTATAGCTCTCAAACTGTATCACAATCCAAAACATGCATCACATTCTATGCTTCTCATACTATAGGATTAAAAAAAATAAAATTGAATTTCATGAAGTTTTGACCAAGTTAAGGTGGTCAGACATACGAGTTTTTATATTTTTTAGAATTTGTAATAAAAAATCATAATTAATTATTTACTTGGAAAAAAATTACAAAAAATATGCATCACATCTGGACATGAGTCCTCTACTTATATATAAAATCTTATAATTTTATTGTGGTTAGGGTGGTCAGACAGACACCTGCTTCTTATTTTTTCCCTGAAATTTAAGTACTGCTACATTGAAATTTCAAATTTTCACCAAATAGATTTTATTTTTTTAAAATAAACCTAGTAGTTTAGAAACTACATTTAATTTGCTATAGATTCTTTTGTTACATATTTTTGAAATAATATAGATAACTTATTCAAATTTTTATGTCAAGTTTCCTAACTCTGATTTTTTTGAATTTTTTGCCACTTAAGGGCCTATTTTTTTCCATGATGATCTTGCACATACCCCTTACATTCATATTGCATCCATAAGTGATCATTATAAATAATAACCACAAATCATATACATCACATCATATGCATAATAAATGAATCATCATCATACAAGCATCTCATAAACATCTGCATCCATATAATAAAAATATGCCTCCATACATACATACATCAACATAAATATGAAATAAAATGAACATCATCAATATAAGTACCACATCCACTCATCTCCTATATATATCAAAATAATGGCTTTCATGATACATATCAAAACTAATATGTACATAAAAATATATACATGAGGCTATCCAAAAATATCCAATGAATGAATATACAACACTAATCAGGCTCTACATAAAAATGTGTCTATATGCATGAGGATATCCCCAACTCTATCGATCATCCTATCAAGAGGGATGTACTCTATCTAAAGGACCCCTATTGATGGCCTGCCCACCTGCTGAACCACTCAGTGCAACCCCACTTGTATGGGAAAAATCTAAGTGTCACTAGTGTCAAGAAACTTCTCTATGGTACAATGTCATAATATGAAGCCTCTGCTATGACCTATCCATAAAGAATAGTGAACAATTTTCCTTTTCCTTGGACCTAAGCCTATAGCTATGGAATAGCATGTAGCTATTTCCTTTGAGTTGTCTTCTAAACATATTGTAAATTTGACTGCTACCTCTGTTGGCACTCCTGGTCATGCTCCTACATATAGTGGTCTCAATCTGTCCTAGCAATGTCCCTCTCTTGTATAGCAGTGTCCCTCTCCTATCTCATCATGTCTCAATCCTAGATTTCTTGGCCTCTCTTGGTCATTGGTTCTCGTATGTGTAAATATTTAGGATCTGAAACCTTCTGAACTATAGGAGGTTGTTGGGGAATAAGTGGTGGCTACTGTGAAGGAAACTATGGAATCTACTTGTCATTTTCTCCCAAAATTTGACCTTGAACCTAACCATGATGCAGTGGTTGCTGAGGAGGTTATTGTGGTATCTATCTAATCACCACCCCTCTACCTCTATCTCTCCCTTTTTCTCATCCTACACCATAACCTCCTACTAGATTTGTTAATTTGATAGGATCATGTTGAGTGAACCAAGCATCATAAGCAAGTGTGGTGTTGAGATCATCAAGTCCCACTATGTAAACCTATGGCAATGGAAGAGGATGTGCACAGTCTTGGATAGTAACCTGTGGATCTACATGATCTCCCCAATTTGTCTCACTAGAAATGTGTGCATATATAACCTTGTAAGTTGGTTGTAGGACATCTTGTTGCTCATCAAATTGGTGAGCCACCCTATCTGAAAGATATCTCTCAATGATGTAGTGGCATCAACCTATGATCCACCATGTCTCCCTAGCATAAAAGAGTTTCTCCTAATCGTCAACCCATAGATGTTCCTAGAGCCAAGGTCTCCATCAGAATACTATAGTTTCATCAATAACCCTCCTCCAATATGCTATGCTAGTCACCCTTGTGTGGTGGAGTGTAATTATGGCTCTATATCAATAGAAAATTGGTTTCTCCTCATCTCTATCTACTAAAGAAATAATAGTTCTAAGCACAAAAATGTGCTCCCATGCCCAGATATGTAGTAAAGTAACTCAAGTAGATAAATTGTGTCCCTGCATGTAGACTACCTAGTGCTCGTCATGGTAAAGAGATGCTAGGATAATAGGACCCCAACATATACTTTCATGTCATCCACCATGATCTCCAAAACTAAACCCTAGTTGATACTAAATCCTTGGCTACGTCTATATGGAACTAGGACTCCCATAATCAACACTGTTATAACTAAGGTTAAGTTGCTACCACATCCTCGGTGTCAGTGTAGGTCAATCTAGTACGTCTCTACCCATAAAGAATTGACATACAACATAGAACATGGCCTCCAAGATGAGGTTTGTGTCAGATAATGCGGGCATCATGAATAAAAAATTGAAGGATGCACCACACATCCTCAAGTGTGAAGTATCGTCCCTGATTAGAATATGGAACAAAGAAGTCTTCAAATGCCACTACTCAACTAGCATAGTCATCATCACAAGGTGTGTGTGAATCTCTAGCATATGTGCAATAAAGTGTAAACCTATGGCTCATAGGAAAAAGTTCTTATCATCCCCAAATATGGCTAGTCATTACAAATCGCTAGGTCTCCTCTCCTATGACTATAGAGGATAGAAGGTATCCTACACATCACACACACAATGTCAAATTTGATAAAAAAAAACCTAAGTCAGGTACCCTAAACCAAAAAGTGCACTACTTTAAACAAGTGTGTTGCACTGTCAATCTTGAAATTGTGTGGCACTTTTACAAGTGTTCCGTGAGAAAGCAACTGCACTAACTTACACATGTGCACCATATTGGTTCATTTTGTAAGTGTGTGGATAAAATATATATGAGCAACACTTTTACAAGAGTTCCTAGGGTTTCACAATTGTGTTGCTCTACAACTTTGCAAGTTTGTCTCACTAGTAAAAAGAAATTGTGTGGGGTTTTAACAAGTGCATCACACTTTTACAAGTGTGTCACTAGCAACACAAGTGTGTCACTAACCATAAAAAGTGTGATGTTGAAATAGCAATGAACTTGTTACCAATTTTCTACCTAAAAAAATTATGCATAAAAAGTATTCAAGCAAAAGTTTTCAAGGTACGTATTGGTGGTCCTATGTTAGTTGGGCACTAGAACTCATAGACTCGATTTGCGAGGTGTAGCAGGAGGACACAATTAGCCATTACATCAGGATCTCTATAGGGTATCTCTCCAAATCTCTCCATTTATGAAACTCAAAGTGTGCAAATGAGTTGGAAAATGACCCTTAGCCCCTATATATACATTAAAATTAGGGTTTTTGACCTGCTAGCATAGTGCAAACCAAAGCTTTTACTTGTTTATCTCCATTTTTGAGCTTGGTAGCCTATTTGAAGTGTTTTTCAATGTCTTCGAGCTTATTTTCATGTCCTCTTTGTAGTTGAACCAATTGTGTATCCTTGTCATGATTTCAACCTAAAATCAAAATTTTTGCTCACTCTCTCAAGGGGCCAGTATACCAACATTCATTCCTTCCATTGGGGCACAGTGGGACATTTTTAAAATCATTTATTTTTCAATTTTTGATCTGAGTGGCAATGTTGATCTAAGAAACATTAGTTCTTTGAACCAATGTACAAAGTACCTATCTTCAAAGAGGGGTACAATGTACACTTAAAATTCTCCTGATCAATACCACAAATTTGATTCAATAGATACTAACACCATTTTTGTCTTGATTCGACTATTTTTTTCTATTTAATTAAATGATCCCGATTATTTAGTTAAATTCATCATTTTCTTTTATTAATCAGATAATCAACATTACTCGGTTAATTCATCTCTTTCATGCTAATCTTCATCTTATTTGATTAAATAATGTTAATTATTTAATTAAAGCCTTTAATTATTCTCTTTTGGTTAAATAATCTTAATTTTTTAACTAAATGCCATTAATTCCCCTTTTTTATTAAATGAGCTAATTGTTTAATTAAAATCTTAAATTACTCCACCTTGCACAGTTAAATAATGTTTTAATTATTTAATTTGATTAATTTCTAACTACTCAAAGGAATATTCTTCTCAATTCAAATTCAAACATTTCCCTCCCACATGGAAATATCTTGCACATTCCTCCTAATGTTTTAGGATTTGTGTTGTTGAAATCAATTCCAAACCTTGATTAATTTTATCAATCCATGTGATCTTTCAATCTTGTCCATGGGTTTGATCATTGATCCATGTTATTTCCTCTCATCCATTTATATCCCTTGATTAACCAAATTGATCCTAGCCATTGATCCACCTAAAATTCCTATAATATTCCCAATTTTATGAGTAATTCATTCACAATCATTTAGAGCAGATATAATATAGCCATTTTTATATCCATTTTGAGAAAATTTGTGCATTTTAAATTCATTTTCATCCATTTATTCATTAAAGCATAATTTCAAGCTTGTTTCAACAATGGGATTAGGAAAGAGCTGATCATTCAACATAAATTTAACGCTAATCCCCCACTGGGATGAGCTTTGAGTATTAATTAGGTTTTTGTTTCATGCATTTCATGTTATTTTGTGTTTTAATGGCTTCCTAGTTGATATTTCAAGAATTTCATTGAGAAATTGAGTTAATTAGGTTAATTTATTGATTTGATTGTTCATTTTAGTTGTATTTAGCCTAAATAATATTCATTTTCACACTAACATGCAAATATTGGTAGATATTGAAAAGTTGAGTATGGTCTTCTTTTGCATCATATGATGACTTGGAGAATCATAAAAGAATTATAAGAATACTAGATTTCTATAGAGTCCTCTTTGTGCTTTTATATTGCAATTTCATTTTGGAGCATTTTGGTGCAAATCTAAGTACACCATTAATTTTAGGGTGTCCAAGTTAGTCTTTTTATTTATTCAAACTAGACATGTGAGGCTAGATCTACAAGGGTTTTGAATTTGGGAGGTACTTTCCAAATCTAGAAGGTGGCTATAGTTTTGGGTTTTTGGGTCAAAATTGACCTTGCAAGTGCATCTAGGAAGCCAAAGAACCTAAGGATAGAAAATCAAATTCTCAAATTTTTAATACTTTTATCTCAAGCCCTCAAAATAATTTTCATCTTCATCTAGGTAATCCCACAATAATGGGTCCAAAATTTAGGACATGAAAATTTTGAATGGATGGAGGGGAAACTTTAAACTACCTTCATTCAAAGATAATTCTTCAAAAAAAATTCTTTCACTCAAATATTTTCATGTAAATACTTTTAATTGAAGGTAAACCTTTGAGTGAAGATCCTCTTCTTTCAAAGGTCTTTGCAAATAAAAATCAATAAAGTAATACCTTCTAGTGAAGGTTATCTTTGCTCAAAGGTAATTTCTTAAAATATTATATGAACCAAAATTTGTTATTATTAGGTTAATAAAAAATGGGGACTACTAGTGGAGAAGGAGGATTTGGTGGAGAAGTGAGTTCCTGGTTCAAATTTAAATTCAAAGGATGCAAATTCCTATGGTATGGATTCTAATGGTAGTTTGGTTTTTTGTACTATGCAAAAAGTTTTGGATGTTGGTGCTATGGTTATTAGTGCAATGGGAAGAGTTGTTGATGTTGGTGGTTTCATTATTGGTGCAATTTCCTCAATTGGTTTGGCTACTGATAAGGTCTTAGAGATTTGATCCCTAACTTTAAGGATCCTAGGGTGGGTCAAGTGTCTCTTCATGTGTTAGGGAAGGGAATTTTTTGGGAGATACCTACATTGGAGTTTGGTTTCTCTAACCTAACTCTTAAGGCTATAGGTGTGGGGGATTGTGTTGATAGCTAGAGTAGTATCTTGGGGTAGGTATTCCTTCTAGCATAACACTGGTCTAACTTTTTTGGCCTTAAGCCTAAAGGAAAATGTGTCTCATCTTTAGACCTTGTGGTTTCCCCAATAATTTCTAGTGAAATTATTCTCTCTGTCCCAAAATCTATTGTGTTGAAAAGAATCTCCTTGATGGAGTTCTCTTTGGTTGGTGTTGACATATTTTATGCCAACCTTGGATGCACATCATTTATATCCAATATGAGAGATCCTATTTGTGCATCCTGTTGAAATCCATGATTAGTTTAATGAATCTAGGTCTTTGAGGTTTTGAAACTCCTCAATTGTGTTTGATTAGGGTTCTAAACTTACAAGCTAAGGCTTCCAAAACCTTCATATGCTTAAACTATAAACCTCGTGGTCTTGGCATGCACTTTTTTTCCATCCACTCATTGACTTGTTATGCTCGGTTCCCAATCAACCAAGTTATAACTTATGTCCTAGGTGGTCATTCTTTAACTGACCCCTTTACCTTGCCTTTCTACTTATGGACCCATTTAAATACTTAATATTATGTCCCTATGTCTTTCGATACTTTTTCCAAAGTCTTATTTACCAAGGTGAGCCCATTTTTTGAGTTGTTAACATTGTGCACATGCAGATTTGAACCTTCAATATAGGTGGTTGGATCATTTGATTTGATTTTGGTTTTTCCTCACTTCCCCGTTGTGTTGTAACATTCATTAAAATATTCCAGCAAGTTGAAGCACAGGTGACACATGTCCCCTTTCCAAGCAGGGCTCATTATCATGTGAGGTCAACAAGCATTGAGCTCAAATAGATCAATGGTTAATATATGTTTTAACAAATGAATCTTGGTCATTCCCCATTAGCGCATGGGGGACCCACTGTCAGACCTGGACTTATGGAGGGATAGTGGGCATGAGCCATGTGGTTTCATTGCCATTGTTCACTTAAATATTAGAAGTGAAGATATCTTCATTGGAGGGATAGGCAGATATTAGAGTGAGCTAAAATGTGGTCCCTTTGCTATCCCAATAAGAAGTGAAGATCCCTTCATTGGAGGGAATGATGGATATCAATGGGATGTTGATGATGGTCTCTTCAACATCCGGATAGGATGGTGATGATGGTGGATGGTGAATTCTGAGGCGACATGTGTCACGATGGGGCCTTTTCTTTGATTTCTAGCCTAGTGGTTAAAGCAGATGCATGTTGATGGTTGTTGAGTTGATCTGGGCCATTTCCTGCTAGCTTGTGATTGAAGATCTAAAACATATAAATCTTAGAGGGGGAGTGGTCAAGTGACACATGTCATGGTGGGACTGATATTTTTTCTGCTTTGTATGGTTTGAATGGCTCAGATTTAATGAAGAACATTTGAAGATCATCACACACTTCATTCACATTGCTATTGTGAATGATGTCATCTAATTGATTTCCATTATGATCTTGTTAGTTGTGACAAGAGTGTCAATGGTTCATATTTAAAGCCAAGCATCTGATAGTCATCATGAGGGTTCTTCACATTGTGTTTTAGAAATAATAAGAATAGAGCCTTTTTGTGATGAGTAATGAGGTACAAATAAAGGAATCTAAAGGCCCCAATTTAAAGATGGTGATCAAATATTCATCGCTAGCTTTTGATGTATCATGGTTATAAACATAAGAGCATAAGCTCTATGGATGATGTGTGATGATGATGATATGGTGGATCCAAGTTCAATGAATGATGGAGCGATTGTGTGACACACATCCTAGGCAATAAGTGGTAGATTTTCATTGCATTACATGCATCTTGTGCATCATGAATTGTTGCCTTATACTCTTGAGGAGATCAATGATGTGTTAAGGCTACGTGATAGTCATTGATCTCAATTCTCTTGTGATCAATGACTATGTTTTCAAGTTCATTTGGAAATTTGATCTCGACCACCTATCTCCAATCCAATGGCCAATATTCAAACTTCAATAGCTAATTGATCCCATTGATGGAATATTTTCGAAAGTAATGGCTCAACAATAATTATTAGCTACCAGTTCAAATTTGATAGAATTAGATCAATTTTTCATGCCTTTTTAATGCTTCTTTTCATTTCTACATGGAACCATTACTCCTTGATGTGTTGCAAATTCCTTATTCTTGTATCAAGGTATGTTGGTGTAATATTTTGCAACAAATTTCATGGGTTCCCATCTATGCATTCATGTGAGTCATCATCCTAGGGCTTGTTCAAGTTGACAGAGCCATAATGGCTAGTTATGTTGCTCTATAATGGGAGAAATTGGAATCATTTTTCAATCTGATTGAATTCATCTTTCTGTAACCCTAGTTAGGTTAGGGTTATGGATTTGAATTCAAATCTTGGTTATGCTTGATCCATAAAGAAAAATATTGTATCATTATTATGGGTTCTTCCTCTAGCTCATCTAGGATTTTTATTTTGCAGACAAGTCTGCAACTCCTGCATTCTACCATTATAAAGGTTACTTCAAGATTTATGTCAATAAAATTCAACTATTATCACCATTACCTCTTGCATGTTCGAGTAAAATTCATTTTCCTTCATACCTAAGTGGTTGTTTTAGTTATTTCTTTGACATATTATGTTATTTTTTAGAAGTAGGAAGTGAACCATCAATTTTGAGGTTCTATGGACTTGTCTTGCACTCTTAGGATCTTTCACCTAAAAGGAGAGAGATAGAACCCAAAATTGAGGTGGTTCACTCAAATAAAGGAAGGCAAGATGGAATTATGGCTAAATGTAATGATTGAAATGAAAGAGAATAATGAAATCTATTGATTATTGAATGGAAACTAAAGAATGCAACTTGTTTGAAAACACATTGTGTTATGCAAAAATGGACTAGAAATGTGAACAAAACTTAATAGAAAAGGATGAAATTGAAAGTGTGCACTTGAGATATGGATGGAGACTGAAAATGACTTCTGAAATGTTATTGATTCTAATTTTTAAGCCTAGTGGGACTCATTTTCCATTCTAGGCGAATCAATACCAGTTCTATGAAACTGTTTTAGAACCTGTTTTAGACAAATGGGTGTCTAAAAATGTAGAAAACCAAAAAAATTCCTAGAAGTGGGACTCATTCACCAACTATGGTAAATAAGTCCACTTTTGAATTTATGAATATTCAAAGGTGGAAATAGGAGCCTTTGGTCTACACTTTTTTCCTTTCTAGGTGTTCGGTTTTGAAACTGTCAGATTCAGACCTAAAAGTGACTTTTGGTGAGTATTTTGACTTGTACAATAAAGAGATGACTTGAAAAAAATTTCAATGTGATCTTCAATTATTTCTAAGCCTCTTAGATTTCTAAATCCACAACCACACAAGATAAGAAAGAGAAATGTTGGATGTTAGGGCATAGGGGTTTGCTTTGGTCAAACCCCTTTTTAGGTAATTAAACCAAAATGATGAAAGAATGTAATGAAGCATGAAAAAATGAAGTCAATCCCTTTCCATAATGTTTGATCTTGAATTTTTGGAACAAGAAATGAAGAATCTTCCCTTGAATGTCTTAGGAAGCAATTTTGGTGACTTACAATGATGAAAGTCTAACTTGCTTGAGGTGAAAGAGAGAATGGATGATGAATGAGTTGTAAAATGAGTTAATAGATTATGAATTAGGGCTTGGAGACTTGATTTTATAGGAAATTCACCTTATTTTCCCATAAATTGGATCCCTAAGGCTGACATGCAAAAATAATAAACTTAAATTTTAGTTTTTCCCACTCAAAGGTCAAAATTGGCCCAAATGGGACTGATTCACCACCTTGGGTGAATTAGTCCCACTTGGTAGGGACTCATTCACCAAAGATGGTGAATTAGTCCCAAAGGGGCCCCTTTTCCAGGTAGATTGCTAGGAAATAAAGTTTATATGGTGACTTTGTCGAGTATTTCATCAAATTATGCCTTGGGATGCACAATAAGGGGTAATAGAGGCCTATTAATAATGATGTAAAGGTCAATTAAGGATTGAAACACAAAATTCAATGTGAAAGTTTGATTAAATACACTTTATAACACTAAAATGAGGTCCACACAGCCTAGAAAGAGACAACATCCAATGTGCATGTGTAAAACACATTACAACACTAGATTAAAGTTAAATTTAGTTCACAAGCCTTCTAGATTGATGTGAAAGTGAAATTAAATACATTTTATAATTTTGAATTAAGGGAAAATGAGTTCATTAAGTCTAGAGAGGCATGGAAGTATTTTAAATAACTTTACAACACCTTCACAAGACATCATTAAATGCAATTGAAAGTGTCCAAGACCTAGTGCGGATGTAAAAAACACCTCACAACACCAAATCAAGGCCTTATTAAGTTTGATTTATCGTCAATTATTCCCCAAATCAAGAAAGTTTCCTTTTCTCTACGGTACATGAAGGAACAAACTCTAAATTCAGTGCATCTCCTTCTTTTACATTTCATGTCTCTCTCTACCCTTTTCCCTTGTGATCTGTTAGAGTAAGTTAGTGATAGGGCTTTCATGTGCTGGGTTAGGCCAACACATTTGCACTTATTTTGGAAAAGGAAGCTATCCTTCTTCAAAGACTTGACCTCATCTTGCAAGGTCCCACACCTTGAGGTCATTTATATTGTGTCATTAGAACATTTAACTCTTTTTCAATCAGGTGGAATTTTATGTGATAATAGTTTTTGGCACACCCAGTAGGACTACTTTCTCTTTGTTGAAGAATTTGGTGTTTTCTTCAACACATATTTCCTTTTGAGGCATATCTTCAAACAACATGGTGAATCCATTCAAAACCTGTTGGTTCAAGCATCCTAGTTCCATTTCATGTCATTGAAGAAGTGGTTCACTTTTCAACATTTCAGCCTTTGGAGGTAGTTCTACAAGCACCTGGTGACTCTGCAATATCCATCTTTGGGTGACTTTTTGGTATGTACCCAAAATGTTTGGTTGGGTAGTCCTTTATTTTCCTTTCAAAACTTCAAAGCTTTTTCCATGCATAAAAATGTCATATTTTAATGGAAACCATATGTATACTCGCCCATTCCATGATAATACCAACCTTGCAACTCTCAATTAGCCATATCAGGCTGATTATACCTCTCATTTCATTCTAAAGAACCTTACTATTGTGGGTTTTCAACCTTCACCAAATGCATACCACCCACCCCACCTTTCTTAGTCTTCTTAGACTCCTACACATTCATATCAATGGCCCCAAGAGACTCATCACTTTGCAAATCAACCTCGTTTCTCTCCTAGTCAACCCCAAGATTTTGATAATTTAAGTATAAGTTAAATCACAAGCATTTTTCTTGATTTACATAGATAGATTGAGGATATTTGTAGACAACAAGAGCTTGAACTATAATGGGAGGAGTGGGAAAATGAAGCCTATTAAGGGAAGCAGTGTTGTTTCCCACAACATGATGAGTTTGTTCATCAAGCTCATTATTCACAACTGCAAGAGTTAGAGGGTCAATGGAGGTATGAGCAATAGATGGAGGCACAAAGAAAGCAGAAAAAAGAGTGTACAACAAGATATTTTTTTGGTAGGAAAGAAAAAAATAGACTTTCCCATGCTCTAGCTCAAGTGCTCAAGACTCAGGCAGCCCCTTGTGCTTCTAGTTTCAAACAAGCACCTTGACCATTTCCAAAAAAACTTGCTAAGGAGGAGGTAAGAACACATTAATTCCCAAGTTTTAAGAAGTCTAACAAGCCTCTTGAAACTTCCATTATCCCTCCTTTTATGCTAGAGCAACCTTTTGTGCAGTAGGTTTGCAAGAAGAAAATTTTTAGTTTCAAGAATCCTAATTAGCCCCTTGAAACTCCCATTCAACCTCTTATGCCATAAATAGGATGTTATTTGTTGGAGATCCCAAGTTTTGCAAGCCTCCATTCCTCAAAAGAACCTATCATTGAGGAGGTTGCTATTGTGGAGCCTTCATGTGCTCTTGAAAATGAGTTTCTTGGTTTGTTGGAAGAAAATATTGAAGATTAAATAGTGTTGCAACAACAAGACATTAAAAAGCTAGAAAAAAATTGATGCAATAGAGGAATCAGTTCTCTCATTTGATGCCCTTCCTTGTTTTGTTGACGATGAGGAGGATAGAGAAACTATACCTACATAAGTTGAGGCCTCTGAAAAAATTAGTCCTTGCTTGATGGATGAAGACAACTCCATGGTTTTGGAGCAACAACAATAGACATCTTCTAAGGTGGAAGAATTATTTTGGGATGTTATATAAACCTTTTGTTCATGTTTAAATGTCAACATTCCCCCCCAAAAAGAGGATCTTTGTGGGAAGCAACATAAGAGTAAGGAAATAGTAGAGGATGTGGCAACCATTACATGCCAAGAGTATGATTTTTTTGCAACTTATTGCCAAGAAGAGATTAAAGTAGAGGGAAAACTTGAAGGACTTAGTTCTTCACCTAAAGTGTCTAAAAAATTTGAGGTATGTGTTGATGAAGTGTGCATCAATATAAGTAATCATGAGGTTTGTTGGTTTTTTGCTCCCTAAATGTAGTAATGTTGAATATTAGGTTTTCATTCATAATGAAGATGTGACCTTTGGAATTGGGGATAATGTGATTGAGTTAGAATGCTTGAAATGTAACCAACACACTAAAAAATCCACCATTGAGGAACCACACATTTTTTTGGAGAGTGATGCTATCTTTTCTCAATTTGTTTATATGCCCAAGTTTCAAAGTTTATCTTTTGAGGTGCATAAAAAAGAGATTCCTTGTGTAGATCAAAAAATAGCTTTGACATATTTTGCATCACCATGTGAGCTAGAAACATTCTCTTTTTATTTTAGTTTGTGTATTGAGGAGATTAGTAGTGTTGACATTCGTCTATCCTTTTGTGAGGTGACTGCTCTTCCCTCTACAAATTTTTTGTTCTTGGATGCTAACTTGCCTTCAGAAGTTTTCACCCCTGATGTTGTATGTTCAGCTGAGACACCAATGTTAGATGAATCTAACACTTACATCATATGGCTCCCCTATAGTGGAAAAGTTTACAATGAAGTGATATTTCATCTTACAAGTATTTTGTGCAGTTACATGCATGTTTGCAGTATTTTTTATTGGTTGTAGTTGGGTGAGGTTTGCAACTATGGTTGGAGGGAGATCAGCTCCTTCAAAAGGATGATCTTTTGATAGAGGAAAATTCCATTCATTTGCTTCCTATTAATTTTCATGTATATATTGTAAATATTTTTTCTTTCCATGAAGTGATTTTGCACACCTTGAATTATCCTTAAGGGAATGTATGTTCTAGTTTCCATGCTTTTCTCCAACTGTAGGCCTGCACATGTGTTTTTTTATTTTACCCTTGGGAAGCCTAGTTTTGTTGACCCCTTCCATGAATCTATTCCCAATAGAATGATAAGGCCTTTGGATTCCATGATTAGTAGGAAATCATCCCACAAAATTCAACAAAATATTGACATATTTTATGCCACCCTTGGATGCACATCATTTATATCCAATCAGAGATATCCTACACATGCATCTTGTTGAAATCCATGATTATTTTGATGAATCTAGGTGTTATTGGTTTTGAAAATCCTCAATTGTGTCTGATTAAGGTTTTGAACTTGTAGTTTGAGGCTTTCAAAATCCTCTTATTCTTAAGCCCTAAACCCCCTGGTCTTGGCATGCACTTTTGTTCTATCTGCTCGTTGACCTATCATACCCAGTTCTTAGTCGGCTAAGTTATAACTTATATTCTAGGTAGTCATTCTTTAACTGGATGCTTTACCTTGCCTTTTTGGTCATGAACCCATTTAAATACTTAATCTTGTGTCCCCATGTCTTCCGATATTTTTTCCCAAGTCTTATTTACCTAGGCAAACCCCTTTTTTAAGTTGCTAACATTATGTATGTGTTGATTTGAACTTTCAATATGGGCAGTTGGATCATTTGATTTAATCCCAACCATTTGCTACTTCCTTGTTGTGTTGTAACATTCATTAAAATATTCCATTAGGTTGGAGGGTGGGTAACACACATTCCCTTTCCAAACAGGGCCCATTATCATGTGAGGTCAGCAAGCATCGAGCTCAAACATATCAATAGTTAATATGTGTTTTGACAAATGAATCTCGACCATTCCTCGCTAGACCATGGGGGACCTACTATTAGATCTCAACTTATGGAGGGATAGTGGGCATGAGCCACATGGTGTCATTTCCAATTCCCACTTAACTATTTGAAGAAAAGATCTCTTCATTGGAGGGACAAGCAATTATTAGAGTGAGCTGAAATGTGGTCCCTTCGATATCTCGATAAGAAGCAAAGATCTCTTCGTCGGAGGGAATGATGGATATCAATAGGAAATTTATGATGGTCCCTTCAAAATATCGATAGGATGGTGACAATAGTGGATGTCAAATGCTGAGGTGACATGTGTCACAGTGGGGCCTATTTCTTTGATCGCTATCCTAGTGGTTAAGGCAGATGCATGTTGATGGTAGTTACGTTAATCTAGGCCATTGCTCGCTATCCTATGACCAAAGATATAAAAAATGCAAATATTAGAGGGGGAGTGGGTAGGTGACATGTGGTGGGCTTGATATTTTTTTCCTCTTTGTATGGTTTCAATGGCTTAGATTCAATGGAGAAGATCTAACAGTCATCGTGCACATCATTCACATCACTGTTGTGAATTATGTCATCCAGTTGCTTTCTATGATGGTCTTATTAGTTATGATGAGAACATCAATGGTTAATATTTGAAGGCAAGTATTTGATGGTCATCATGATGGTTCTTCACATCATGATCTAAAAAATAATAAGAATGGCGATGAGCGATGCAGTATAAATAAAGGAATCTAAGGGCCTCAATTTGAAGATGGTGATTAGAAAGTCATCGCTATCTTTTGATGCATCACAATAATAAACATAAGAGAATAAGTTATTTACACAATGTGCAATGATGATGATATGGTGGGTCTAGGTTCAATGCATGAAAAATTTATTGTGTGACATGGCATTCTAGGCAACATGTGGCAAATTTTCGTTACATTGCATGCATCGTATACATCATAAATTGTTGCCTTATACTCTTGAGGGGATCAACGATGTATTAAGGCTACATGAAATCCATTTATTTGATTCTCGTACAATCAATGGCCATGTTTTAAAATTCATTTTGGGTATTTGATCTCGGCCACCATCTCCAATCTAATAGCTAGTAGTCAAACTTCAATGGCTAATTGATCCTGTTTGTGGCAGATTTCTAGAAGTAATGACTCAACAATTCTTAGCTACCAGTTCGAATTTGATTGAATTGGATTTATTTTTCATGCCTTTTCAATGTTTCCTTTCATTTATAGATGGAAACATTACTCCTTGATATGTTGCAGATACCTTATTCTTCTGTCAAGGTATGCTGGTCTAATATTTTTCTATGGATTTCATGGGTGCCCATCTCTACATTCATGTGAGTCATCATTCTAGGACTCGTTCGAGTTGTTAGAGCCTTTATGGCTAGTTATGTTGCTCTGTAATGGGAATACTTGGGATCATTTTCAATGTAATCGAATTCATCTTTTTGTAACCCTAGTTAGGTTAGGGTTAGGGCTTTGAATTCAACTCTTGGTTATGGTTGGACCATAAAGGAAAATATTGTATCATTATTATGGGTTCTTCCTCTAGCTCCTTTAGGATTTTTGTCTTGTTGACTCGAAACTCTTGCATTCTACCATTGTAAAGGTTACTTCAAGCTTTATGTTAATAAAAGTCAACTATTATCACCATTACCTCATCCATGTTTGAGTAAAATTAATTTACATTCATATTTGAGTGGGTATTTTAGTTATTTCTTTGACATATTATGCTATTCTGAAGTAGGAAGGAACAAAATCTAAATTTAGTGCATCACCTTCTTTTACATTTCATGTCTATTTCTACCCTTTTCTCTTGTGATCTGTTAGAGTAGGTTAGTGATAGGGCTTTCATGTGCTAGGTTAGGCCAACACATTTGCACTTAGTTTGGAAAAGGAAGTTGGCCTTCTGTAGAGACTTGACCTTATCTTGCAAGGTCCCACATCTTGAGGTCATTTCCATTGTGTCATTAGAACACTGAAATCTTGTTTGGTAGGGTGCAATTTTATTTGACAACAATTGGTAAATTTTTTAGTGCTAGAGAAAATATTGAAGAGTTGTGTTCCTAGGTGAGAAATAAGTGGTTTCTAAAAGGTCAAGTGGAATTAATGGCTATGGCTAGAGGCTTATTTCCCTTCTCTTTTTTCTATGAAGAAGGTGTAAGAATGTATTTTTTAAAGGTTAATGAATGATAGGGCACCCCACCTTAGCCTTACATCCTTGGAAACTAGTTATGGACCTCTCTAAAAAATTTAATAACTTTTGTCCTATTTGGGTTAAGCTTTCAAGCTTACCTTTAGAAAGTTGGTATGAGGAAGTGTTCAAAGGCATTGATAGTTATTTTTATCATCTTTTTTCTATAGATTATATGATGGTTTCTAGAAGGACCTGATAGTTTTCAAAAGGTTATTTGTTATGGTGGATCATAAGGAAAATATTTGTGAGTTTATCCTCTTGAAATCTAAGATAGGAAGTTAGAAGCAACTGGTTGTTTTTAATCTTTCCCCTTCACCTATTTCAACTACAAACATGTGGGGCATTAAGCGAAGAAGTACCTTTCTAAGGTTGAGGTTACCCCCAAAATTCTGGAAGGAGAAAGGGGTGAAGGGGAAGGATCAATAGTTGGTGCCTCCCTTTGTTAAAGATTCTCTAGCTCTAGAGGTTAAAGAGTTAAAGGTGGATGATCCCCCTATTTTTTCAAGGATTATGGTGTGGAGGATAAGGTTCTATAGTAAATTTCTCTTTCTATCATTCTCTCTTCAACTCTTTTAGTTGAGGTAGTTATGAAGGTTGGTCCCCTAGGAGTTTTAAGCAATCTTAATATCCTAAGACTGTTTCTGCTTAGGATGTGGATTTTGGTGAAGTATTGCCTTAATATACTTCTTCTCCTTTTAGATATAATCCTAATTATAAGTTGGTTTCTATTGGAGGGTTAGTGGTCTCATTGGCTTCTCCCTAGAGTTAGGTTTTGGGACTTGGTCATCTCCATCCCCAAGATTCATTTGTTCTTGATGAATTAGGTACACTAGTTAAGATTGGCGATTCTTTCATGTTCATTGAGGGGAAGAAGAAGAAACAGGCTCTCCCTTCCTCTTGAGGTTAGAAATGTGTGTTTACAAGAAGGAAAAAATCTAATTGTGGCTCAGATCGGCAAGGTAGACCTTTTTCTTAGAAGAAAAAAGAAAGGGAATATAAGAAAGACATTGTTGAAGGTATTCAAAAAACCCTTTTTTATATATTCTCTAAGAGCACACCCTATTCTTGCAAATGAATATTATCTCATGGTATATTAAGGGGTTAAATCATGTCCACAAGAATGACCTTCAAAGCAGCATTATCCATGATCACAAACCAAATATATTGCTTATTAGAGAGATGAAAATGCAGTATGATAAAATTGAGAGGCTCAAAAGTGGTTTATTCAAAGATTTTGGCTATCATGTTTTTAGTTTAGATGGTGCTTAGAGAGGTATTGAAACTTTATAGAATGCCAATATTGTAGAGGTTATTCATTGGGAGCAAAACTGAATCATATTGAAACACAATTTCATCATCTTAAGGATGAATCCTCTTGGATTAGATAACATATTTATGCTCACAATTAGAAAAATCAAGAACATTTATTAGGGACCATCTTGGGGCTCTAAGATCTTCATTCCTCAACTCTTTGTGGTTGGTCATGGGGGATTTCAACACTCCTTTGAATGATAATGATAAATCAGGTGGATCCTAAATTTTCTTATGGACCTTAGTTCATTCATTGATGGCAATTCTCATGTGGACCTAACTCTTCAAGGGATCTCCTTTAACTTTGTCAAATAGGGGAAGAAGTGATGACCTCATTCAAGTCAAATTAGATAGAGCCCTTATCTTTGTACACTAATTCTTGAAATATACTTGTTCCCTTTCATATTTTACTTGATGTGGTTATGTGCTTCATGAAATACACTCGTTCCCTTTCTCTTTATGTAAACATAATTGGTAAGAGGAAGAATTTTCCTTTTAGATTTGAAGTAAAGTGTGTTGGGATTATGGATGCACAGTCCTTGAAGCTACAGTCTTCGATGTAGGACCTTTAAGCTAGGAAAGATAATCAACCACCCAGAAAGTGTTGCAACTAGGCATGCACAATGGAGATTCAATATTGATATGATATGATTGATATGATATTTGATTGATATCTAGATATCTTACAAATGTACAAGATGCCTTGAATATATAGGCATGAGCTAAACCCTAATATGCATGGGATGTTGCCATGTGCCAAGATCAAACAACATGTGACAACATGTGAACCCTAATGGTGATGATCATTAAATGAGGGGATAAGTTCTAGAAGGACAACTCATCTTCTAGAAGGAATATTATCTCCTACAAATAAGGAAGGGAATATTATCCCATTTATTAAATGATTTATCTAATAATTCAACCTAGTACTTAATGATTAAATGCAAGACCTAAGTTAACTTAAGCTAGTGTAATAATTAATTAATTAATTACACCAACACCCCCCCATAAGTGCAACTTAGGGAGGAAAATGCAATGATTATGCAAGATGATGATTGGTCTCGGCTACGAGGCCATGTTAGGTACCCATATACATGAAGATGCAGAAAATCTCCCACAAACAGAGAAAAGGGGAAAACCTAATGGGAACAAAACCCCTCTCCAAAAAGGAGATGATGCAGAAATGTGAGATAGGATGGGAAGGATGGAGGACTCCCAAATATCCCCCAAGGACACCATCTGTCACATGGATACAATACAATCAAAAGCCCCCCTATAGGAGGGAAAGAGAGAGACTATATAGCCCCCCCAGAAGATGTGATCACCTGCAAAGAAGGTAAGTGTCTAAAGACAGAACAAGATCCAATGTCAACAAACAACTTGTCTCCATTTCCGAAGAAACAAAACCAATTGCAAGTGCAAAGATGCTTCCCATTCCGGATAGGAATTGAAGGAAGGAAGGATGAAAAGGGATGATGATGTCTCTGAACGCTGCTCAAATGTCTCCTTTCCTGATGAAGAAGAGGCCACAATCAATGAAGAGAGTGACAAATCAGGACGATGTAGAAACTGATGCTGAATAATATCCAAAGATGAAGATAGGATGGATGTGATGGATGTGATGGAGACTTGATAGCCCCTCCTGAATGAAGTGTCCTCAAAAAAATTGAAGGAAGTCTGAAGCAACGAAGGTGTCCAAACCACACATATCCTGCGAGGAAGAAGCAAATCCAATGGTGGATGCTGAAGAAACCTCAAGTCCTGAATGGGATGACAGGGAAGAAGTCTCGGATATGAAATCTCTGAAGAGAAACTCAATGCCTCCAATGTAGTCTCTGAATTCCCAAACAAGGGTGAGACAAAGGAATGAGGAGACTCAAAACAACTATCCAAAGTGAAATTTGAATAGAGGAGTGATATCCCCTCAAGAATGTGCTCCAAACCTGTAGAAGTGGCCAAGGCGATGATACCTGACAAAGCCATCATGTGATGTCAAGTCTGAAAAACTAAATGTGTCCTGATGGATGATGATAGTGGAAGCCTGAATCAATGATTCTGGACAAGGAATCACTGAATGTGAAGGGGTACCAACTGTCTCTGATGAAGAAGAAGCACCGAAAGGAACCTTGTCAACCTCTTTGGAAAGATCAAGGCAATCAACTTCCTGCACAAAAACGGCATCATGGGGAACTTGATCTGAAGCAAGACATTCTGAATCATGACCATCAGGGAATGGTGGAGTATCTGAATCTCCATAGATCTCCCAAAGCTTAGTCCAAAGAATGTGAGGACAATCACAATGATCAATAACATTCAAAACATCAGAATCAACTTGCATAGAAATGATCTCCAAGATAGTATATCTGCTGCAACTCCAAGCAAACTCAAGAATACCTTCACTTGGATGAGGAACAATACCAAATAGATGTGGCAACAAATCAAGTGAACGAAGATGGTGGCAGATCCCATCTCGCCATTGCTGATAGTTACCCTTGTGCAACATAGTCAAAGGAGAACATGCAAGCCCCATAATGAAAATTCTCCACAAAAAACAAAGACACTAACCTTCAACAGCAAATAAAGACTTCCAAATATGATGTACAATTGAAGTGATGCAACCCGAATCAAAAAATCTTTTCCCAAGCTTCAGAATAACCAGGTTATTGATCAAATGCACCAAACTAAAAAAATCACATGCAAGAGTACTTGGAGCTAAAACTGATCAAGGGATCTGGACTGATAAAAAAAGCTTTGAATCACCTTCCTGATGCCACTAGAATCACTAAAATCTGATGAGTAGTTGCGAAGATACAAGCTTTTATGTCCAAATTAGGGTTTGGACTTCAATTGGATGTAGAGTCTTCTGCGAGCAAAATTTCACAGAATGGATCTCACCACTGGAAAGTATGCAAAATTACCTTTTTGACGGTATATCGTTTACAACAATTTGATACCCTGGGTGAAAGTTATGATCAAACGAAAAAAAATGCCCTGATTAGGCACTTGCAGGCTAAATAGGGTCAAAAAATTAGCTACAATCCCTGAAGCTGTAGTCTTCGATGTAGGACCTTTAAGCCAAGAAAGATAATCAACCACCCAGAAAGTGTTGCAACTAGGCATGCACAATGGAGATTCAATATTGATATGATATCTGATTGATATCTGGATATCTTACAAATGTACAAGATGCCTTGAATATATAGGCATGAGCTAAACCCTAATATGCATGGGATGTTGCCATGTGTCAAGATCAAACAACATGTGACAACATGTGAACCCTAATGGTGATGATCATTAAATGAGGGGATAAGTTCTAGAAGGACAACTCATCTTCTAGAAGGAATCTTATCTCCTACAAATAAGGAAGGGAATATTATCCCATTTATTAAATGATTTATCTAATAATTCAACCTAGGACTTAATGATTAAATGCAAGACCTAAGTTAACTTAAGCTAGTGTAATAATTAATTAATTAATTACACCAACAATGTGGTTGAGACACCCTAATATTAAATAGTCCATTAATGAATGGTGGAAAGTGAAAATTAAGGGTATTGCAATGTTAAAAGTATCCAAGAACTTATGGGAATGTACAAAAAAATAGGGGGCCAAAAAAGTTGCCACTCCTTTCAATTTTTTAAAAAATCCATAATACGAGCATTTTATAATGTGCTCACATTATGTCTTGGAGTGATCGAGCATTAGGCTTGGTCACTCCCAAGCTATAGCATGCTTGCATTATAACATGAGCACATTATATATTATTTAAACAAAAAAAAAGAAAAAACCTTCATTCTATGTTACCTTTAAATTTTTTCTCTCAATGGCTCGAAACCCCTGCATAAAATGCTCACACTTTTGGAAGGAAAAAACTATTTCAATTCTTTGTTGCAAGTATGAAGATGTTGTCATTGATGTCAACTAGTTTACTAGTTATCAACTAGTTGATGTTGTCATTGATGTCATGGGTGCAAGTTATTGGGTATATATGTCTAGGATACTGAGAAAATTGTAATGAAGAAAGGTTGTATGTACTTAGTGTTTTCTCTAAGTTTTTCTGCAAGATTTTATGCTATGTTCATGTGGTTTAGATATGTTAATCATCACTGTTGGAGGTTTCTATATCTAGATTTTGGGTTTTTGGATCATTGTACAGTTTTAGTTATGTTCACTAGTTGTGAACTGTGTTTTTCAATGTGTCTAGCTAAAGTTTGGGAGAACTATGGTTGCTCCAGATTTCTTCTTTTTCAAGTCTTATGACTTGTAGTTCGAGAGATAAGATGATATGAACATGTTAAAGATATTTTTGTTATTTCAAAAGATTGGATTGTGTTAAGGTTGCATGTGCTTAATTGATTTATGTTTTTTTACACTAGTTTGGCTGACCTTGTGTTTAACACTACTTTTAAAGTTCATGGAAGCATGTTGAAGTGTGTTGGTACTTATTTAGGTCATCATTAAGTATGTATTTGGGTGACCCTAATTCTAAATCCACCCTAGAATGTTTTGGAACTGACCTAATTTGAATTTGTAAATGCAAATTATGTATGGATGACTTTGAATAAGTTTCAAAGTTGAAGATGGTATAAATTCTTATGAAAGAAATGATGATGACAAGGAATTGAAGAAAGATAGATGTGAGATAGATGTGAAACAATGTTTATGTGAATTAAGTTTGTGTAGATTAGTGCAAAATCCAATTGTTGAGTTTTTAGAAGCAGTGAGTTGAAGGTGTGCTCTATCATTCAACCATATCACAAGTGTGTGGGTGGATTGTGGTGGAAATCTTTGTTGCATTGAGATGTTTCTCTCTTTAAAAAATCTCTTCTATATTCTTTGTAATTCTATGGTAGTGATCCCTCTAAGTGGTTAACCTTAGTTGGATAGTGAGTCATGATCTAGATAGTGAGTTTTGTTTTGGTAGTGAACCTTTCTCTGGTAGTGAGCCTTTGTATTTGATTTTGATATTCTCTATATTGTGAGCTAATCCTCACCATGGTTTTTCCACATAAATATAGTGTTGTGTTTTTTCTTCTTTAAATTTCTACATTTTCACTTATGTTTAATTATATTAGTAGAGTAAAGGATTTGTGAATGGTAGTTGAATTAATCTCTAGTGAATGTTGTAAAGGAAATTTTTTCTATAATTGATTCATCCCCCCTCTCAGTTATATTTTTCAACAATTGGTATTAGAGATTGGTTACTTGGAGAAGAGCTTAACCACTTAAGGAAGGTCTAGGACGGTGAGCAAGATCACTATTGAGTGTCCTAGGTTTGATGGGACTAACTATGGAATCTAGAAAATAAATATGGAAGGATATCTAGAATACTGTGGATATGATGTTGGGAAAGCTTATAAGTCTTCATATACGACTCCTTCTAATGGTCTGAGTATAGCTAATCAAATCAAGGTGCATGAAGCAAAAAATAAGGCCAAGTATATTATGAAGAATAGTCTTTCATAGTCCGAGTTGATTAAAGTTAAAAATCTAAAGATTGCTAAAGAGATCTAGGACACATTGGAAACAACTCATGCTAGAAGTGAAAAGGTCAAAGAATTGAAGTTATAGAACTTGGAAGCATAAATTGAAATCCTACATATGTTTGAAGATTGCGAACATTAAATCATATGTATAGTGAGTGGATGAGTTGGTAGGTGAAATGCAAGGACTTGGTGCGATAGTGGATGAAACTAGAATAGTGAAGAAGATTCCCAAAACTCTTCTTGATGTATATAGTGAAAGGTATATGATATTGAAGAATATGTGGATTACATGACTTATACTAAAGATCAATTGCTGGGTACTCTGACATCATACAGAATGAGAAAACAAAATTTGAGAAATAGATCCAAATTAGAAACTTCTTTTAAGGTTACAAGTAGTGATGATCCAAAAGAAGAGAATGTTGATGAAGTGGAAGCTAACTTTGTGAGAATGATGAAAAAGGGCTCTGGTAAGTATGAAGGTAAGTTACCTTTTAAATTATTTAGTTGTGGAGGAATTGGTCTTTATGGTTCGAGATTTACAAAAAGAGCTAAGAGGAATAAACAAAAAATTAGCAAAGAAAACAAAGGTAAGAAGATCAACAAAACATATTATGTGAATGAAGATGCTGGTATTTTTGGTGAAGAATCTAAGTATGGAGATTTTGATGACAATGAATGCTTGTTCTTTGCTATAAAATATGAATCTACTTTTGCTGATACTAAAAGAAAAGTGAAAGAAAATGCTTTGAAAAAGAGTGAAGGTACATGATAATTTCTTCTCTTCATGCTAAACAAGAAAAGAACTATTGGGTTTTTGACAATGTATGTTCACATCACATGAGTGGTGATAAGAGTAAGTTTGTTAAACTTTAAAACTGTGATGGTGGTTTAGTTAAATTTGAAGATGATATTGGTGCTAAGATTTGTCGAATAGATTCAGTCAGTTTTTGTGGAAAGCATAATACTGACGATGTCTACAATGTTAAGGGTTTAAGACATAATATTTTAAGTGTTGGAAAAATGTGTGGTAAAGGATATAATATTTTATTTGAGGATGAAAGATGTGAAATCAAGAAAGGATCTAGAATAGTGATTTATGTAGGAAAGAAGTCAGAAGGAAATATTTATCAACTTAAACATGTTGATGGATATTTCTTTAAATGAATCAAATTAATGATAGTTGGCTATGGAACTAGAGGATGTGTCATATGAATTTTGATAACATGGGAATAATCAGTGTTGTGTATGTTGTAAGACATCTACCAATAATTACGAAGCTTGTTAATTCTATGTGCAAGAATTTTCAGTTTGGAAAGCAAGCTATAGATAACTTCAGGTCAAAGGAACAATCTCCTACTAGACTAAGTCATATTTGATTCACACGGATATTTGTGGTCCTAAAAAAGTGAGAAGTCTACAAGGTGAAAGGTACTTTATGCTTTTAATTGATTATTACTCTAGATACACATGGGTTACTTTTCTTAGAGAAAACTATGATGCATTAGAAAGATTCAAGGCATTTAAGGGTATGGTTGAAAATGAAGCAAACTTGAGAATAAAATGTGTAAGGTTTGACAGAGGTGGTGAATTTACCTCGAATGAGTTTAAATTTTTTTGTGAAGTTCATGAATTAAAAAGGAAATTATCTACTCCTAGAACTCCTCAGTATAATGGAGTTGTTGAAAGGAAAAATGGAATGATTTAGGAAGCTGCTAGATCAATGATTACTGAGGTAGGTTTACCAAAATTTTATTGGAGAGAAGCTATTCATACTGCTATTTATGTGTTCAATCAAGTGTAAGCAAAGGATAATAGTACAAAGACTCCCTATGAGCTATGGTGTGGAAGAATTCCTATGGTCAAGTATTTCAAAGTATTTGGAAGAAAATGTTAGATTAGAAGAGATGAAGAAAATTTAGGGAAGTTTGATACTAGATGTGATAAAGGTATCTTCCTTGGATACTCTACTAGAAGCAAAGCTTACAAATTTTTTAATAGATGAATGAGAAATATTGTAGAAAGCACAAATGTCAGGGTGGATGAAGCATTGAATAATTCAATCAAATTTCATGGATATGTTTCAGATGAACCTTATTGCATAGAAGTTGAAGAAGCTATTGAAGAATAGGAAAAAAATAATGAAGAAAAGGAAGCTTTGGTGGTGTCCCAAAAGACACCTAAATATGTGCAAAGGAATCATTCAGGAAATTAGATCATTAGAGACAAGAGGAAAGGAGTTTTAACAAGAAGTAGAGCTACTGTTGCTAGTGAGATAAATCTATTTCTACTTTTTGAAGTGGAACCAAAGATAGTGAGTGAAGCATGTAAACATGAGCATTGGATGAAAGCTATGGAAGAAGAACTTATGCATATTGAGAAGAATAAAACTTGGGATTTGGTCCCTAGATTGAAAAATAAAAACATAATTGGATCAAGGTGGGTATTAAAAAATAAATTAAGGCTTATGTATAAGGGCTACTCACAAGTAGAAGGTATATATTTTTAGGAGAATTTTGTTCTGATGGCAAGGATGGAAGCTATCATGATGTTTTTGGAATTTTATCTCATAAAGATTTTAAGGTTTATTAGATGGATGTAAAGTTTGCATTTTTAAATGGTGAATTAGAAGAAGTATGCATGGAACAACCAAAAGGATTTCAGTTGTTAGATCAACTGGATATGGTCTATAGATTCAAGAAAGCTTTATATGATTTAAAGCAAGCTCCTAGAGCTTGGTATGTAAGGTTAGATAGATATTTGATTCAACAAGGGTTCAATAAAGGTACGAAAAATAGTAATCTATAATTCAAAATTGAAAATGACAAGATTTTGATAGTAGATGTATATGTTGATGGCATTATCTTTGAAGGAAATTAAACAATGTGCAAGATTTTTTCTGAAGAGATGCAAAAATAATTTGAGATGTCTATCTTTGGTGAGATGAATTTATTTCTTGGGCTGCAAATTAATCAAACAAAAAAAGGAAATTTTATTTCATACTAAAATTATGTAAAATAAATGTTGAAGAAGTTTGGAATGGATGGTTTCAAATCAGTATGCAGTCCTATGGTGACTGTCTGTAAATTGAGAAAAGATGATGATTCACCTAAGGATGATCAAAGAAAATACAGATCTATGATTGGAGGACTGTTGTAATTAATTACTACTAGACTAGATATTATCCATGTAGTTTGTCTTGTGGGTGGATTTCAAGAAGATCATAGAGAAACATTTGTTGTTTCTATTAAGAGGATATTCAAATATTTGAATGGAACTCCATATTATGGCTTGTGGTATCCTTGGTATACTAACTTTACACCAAGTTCTTATACAGATGCATATTAGGAAGGTTGTGTTGATGACAAAAAAAGTACAAGTGGTGGTGAATTCTTTCTTGGTTGTAGATTGGTGTCATGGTTGAGTAAAAAGCAAGATTTAGTTTCTTTATCTACTACTGAAGCTGAGTATATTGCTGCTGCATCTTGTTGTACACAATTTTTATGGATGAAATAGGCATTGAAATATATCAGAGTAATATATGATGATCCCATTTCTATCTTTTGTGATAATACAAACACACTTAACATTTCAAAGAATCTAGTGATGCATTCAAGGACAAAGCATATATCTATCAAGTATCACTTTTTGAGAGAGAAGGTTGTGGAGAATGAAGTCAAGATTGAGTATGTACCAATGAAGGATCATGTTGTTGATATATTTAAGAAGGCTCTTCCTAAAGATAATTTTGAGTATCTCGTAGAGAAGTTAGGGGTCATTTCCCCTCCTTTATTGAAATAGATGCATATGGAGATGGATCAATCCAGTGGGTCTATGTATCTATCTTTCTTTTGGATTGATGTTTTTTGGTTACCTCTCAGGTGAAATAGGTAGTATCTTTTGTGTTTGGGAGTATTCAGTACTGGTAATGGTCTTTATGTCAATGAGGAAATCAATGAAAATATCTTTTTTCTTCTCCATTGATGTCAAAGGGGGAGAAATAATCATGTGAAAAAATTTCTCTACTAAGGGGGTTAAAGTAAAATCATCAGAAAGTGTGTTCAAAGCTATTGTGTTGTCTTTGATGGTTTTTCACATCATGTGTTGCCATTAATGACAAAGGGGGAGATTTTTGCAAGTATGAAGATGTTGAAAGAATGAAGGTGTTGTATTTGACGTCAACTGGTTAACTTGTTATCAACTAGTTCTTGCTATCATTGATGTCATCGATGCAAGTTATTGGTTGTATATGTCAAGAATATTGAGAAAATTGTTATAAATAAAGGTTGCAGGTACTCAGTGTTTGCTCCAAGTTTTGCTCTGGAATTTTCTCCTATGTTTGTGTGGTTCATATATGTTAATCATGGCTATTGGAGGTTTCTATATCTAGATTTTGGGATTTTGGTGTTGTATAGTATGAGTTATGTTCACTAGTTATGAAGTATGTTTTTCAGTGTGTTTGGATGATGTCTGGGAGAAATATGATTGCTCTAGATTTATTCTTGTTCGAATCTTATGACTTGCGGTATTGGAGTTAAGCTGATATGGATTTTTTGAAGACATTTTTGTTATCTGGAATGATTGGACCATGTTAAGGTTTTGTGTATTTAATTGATTTCTATTTTTTACACTAGTTTTGATGACCTTATGTTTAACACTACTTTCAAAGATCAAGGAAGCATGTTGAAGAATTTTGGGACTTATTTAGGTCCTCATTAAGTATGTGTTTGGGTCACCCTCATTCTAAATGGTGTATGGACAACTTTGGATGATTTTCAAAGTTGAAGATGGTATAAATACTTATGAAAGAAATGATGATGACTGCAAGAAAGATAGATGTGATATAGTTTGTATGTGAAGAGAGTTTGTGCAGATCAATATGAAATCTAATTGTTGAGTTTCTAAAAGTAGTGAGATGAAGGTGTGCTCTATCATTCAAGCTTGTTTTCAAGTGTGTGAGTGGATTGTGGTGGAAATATTCATTGCAATGAGATTTTTTTCTCTTTGTAACAAATCACTTCTATCTTCTTTGTAATTATGTGGCAGTGAGCCTTCTGGGTTGTTAACCCTAGTTGGAAAGTGAGTCTTGATCTAGAAAGTGAGTCATGTTTTGGAAATGATCCTTTCTCTAGTAGTGAGCCTTTGTATTCGGTTTTGATATTCTATATATTTTTAGCTAATCCTCATTGTGATTTTTCCCTTATTTGGTTTTCCATGTAAGTCTAATGTTGCTATGTTTTTGCTTCTAGCAGTTTTTGCATTTGCACTTAATGTTAAATCATATTAGAAAAGTAACGGATTTATGAAGGGTAGTTGAATTAATCTCAAGTGAATGTTGTGAAGGAAAAATTTTCTACAACCGATTCACCCCCCTCTCGGTTTTCTTATTCAACATTCTACATTGAATCTTCATCAAAATATTGCCACAATGTTGTGGAGGTTGAAGAAGTAAGTAATCTCTATTTTTTGTGTGAATTTGGCATAAAATAGGTAGATTTAATATGTTTCTTGATGTAAATTTATTTATTTTTTAGGAAATGATAATTCACCTCCAAACCATCCTCAAATTCCTTTTCAAATTTCTAATTCACCTGATGTTGAAATCCCTACTAAGGAACAATCCCAACAAACACGTCCAACAACTCCTCAACATGCTCCAAGAACTTAAGAAAATTTAATGGAGCAAATTGAAAATAACAAAAAACAAATTGGGGATAAAATTGCAAGGTTGAAAGATCCTACAAGATCAACCTCGCATAGAACCACACTTTCTCACTCGAATCAATATTATCACATGTAGATTCAATTAGAAAGAAAATAAATGGTTGGTCAGACAAGAGACAAGAGTTTAGAGAAATTTATGTAGATAAATTATCCTATAAACAAGTGAAAGATGAAAATATTACCAAAATTAACTTATCTACCCTATTGAAAAACCCCTAAAATAAATCAACCTTTACACCCTTCAAGAAAGAGGTTTTGTATCCATTGGTGCAACCACCAAGGGATATAGAACCATTTTTGGAGGAGGTTGAAGATGGTTTTTTACCAGATCCTCCATGTAAGAGTAATGAGGTATCACAATATTTTTTGAGGAAAGTCTACTTTAAGTTTTTCTTTAATAAAATTCTAAACTATTTGATATGTGAGACTTCTAGGGTAGAGGTGGGGCCTCCACATAGGAAAGAGTTAGGGCATGTATCAATGTATAGAAACTATTGAGTTGATTACTTGCTAGACCAACATATGAGTATATGACTATACATTTTTTTGTAAAGGAGAGTGTTGAGTTCAACACATTCTAGTCAATTAGTTCCCTCACCTAGTATTATATAGCATACTAGTCCTCTAGCACATGTTTAGCATGAAAAGTCTGTGACAAGTAGAGTTCCACCTCATTATTGTCAGGCTTGCAAGTCTACAGTTGATCAAATGGTGATGATAGATTCCCTCCTTCATGAGGCATTTGGCCTTGATAGTTAGGTTAATATTAACACATTCATTGAATTTAATTTATTAAATTTAATTTTTGAAATATAAGATTAAGTATATTAGTTGAATGATTATTATGAAATTTTAGTGTCATAGCATTCACTTTTTTCTTAGCGGTCCTCCACCTCCCTATTATGTGACCACATGTATTAAATATTGTAGTGTCAAAAAAAGGGTCCTTTGACTTTTTCACACTCATTTGGGTCCTCCTTGTAGATTTTGGCTTAATGTTTCCTTGATTTATTGTTGTAATGTGGATAACACATTCACATTAGGTCTTGGGACCTTGTGAAATAATGGAATTTAATGGTGCCTTGCAAAAGTGTTGTGAAGTGTTGTAACACACTTTCACACTTTTCTAAGGTTTTATCAATTCACTAAGCATAATAAACAAAATTTATTTATAATTAATCTTTATCTTGCCTTATTTGGACTGTTGTAAAGTGTTGTAACACACTTTCACATTCCTCTAGGATTATCAATAATAATTGGGATTCCTTATGCTTTAATTGGCCCTATTTTGCATCCACAAGCCCCATTTATTACATCTTTTCGAGGATAATCCCAACACCAATCATTAATCAATCAAAATTAAGGTGTTACTGGATTGTGTGGCCTATATTTAGTGTGTGGGACTCATTCACCATCTTGGTTGAATCAGTCCCACCTAGGTCTTTCTGACCCTGGTGTAGGTTTAAAACATTTCTAGACAATTTGATTTTTGGTCCCATACATTATGTGTGATGGGAATCATTCACCACCTTGGGCGAATGAGTCCCGTGTGACCTAAATTAAAATTTAAATCAAATTTTTGGTGGGAATTTATTCTCCTAGATTTGATGTCAGCTTGTAGTGTTGTAATTTCAAGAATTCTTGCATAATTAAGTATAATTAGAAGGTTCTTTCACTCATATTCCCACCTAGAAACACCTAGCATTCAAGAGATCATTAAGCATTTACAAGAGCACTCAAAGCATTTCAAGGGTAGATTATCAAACTTTCAAGAGCATTCTTCAAGCATAAATTTGTTGCAAGAATGGAAAAGGAATGAAGTGTTGTCATTGCTGTCAACTGGTCGCCTACTTATCTAATAGTTTTTATTCATTGTATATGTCAAGGATATTGATACAATCGTATTAAAAGAAGGTTGTTTGTTTTGGTGCTTGTGAACTATGTTTTTCTGTGTTGTGATTGAAGTCCGAGAGAATTGTTGCTGGTTCAAATTTCTCTTTGAATAAATCTTATGGTGTATGGTTCAATATTTGTGTTTCCCTAGTTCTATTGAAGTTGGTTTTGGCATTTATAAGTATTGAGCTTAATTGATCTATGTGTTTTACACTAGTGTGGTTGACTGTGTATCAAGCACTACTTTCAAAGCTGATGAAGCATGTGTTTGGGTCACCCTCATTTTAATTCCACCCTAGGATGTTTGGTGCTAACCTAATTTGAAAGTTGAAGTTGGATGGTTGAATTTTTTTATCTTTTCAAGGTTGAAGATAGTATACATATAGAATGTGCTAGCGATGAAAATTGTACATAAGAGAAGGAAGATAAGTGAAAGAACAAATGAGACTTTGATGATATTCTTAAAGTGTGTGAGTTAAGTGTGTGGTTGTTTAGTGTGAGGTTTAACATTGGGTTTCCATATGCTGTGAATAGAAGAAAAACTCTATCATTCATGCGAGTTGATCAATGATTGTGGTGGAATCTTCATTGCATTGGGATTGTTGTCTCTTTGTAACAAGTTTTCTTTTTGTTCTTTGTATCTTTGTTGTAGTGAGCCCTCCAAGTTGTAGCCCTGTGGACACTGAGTTTGGATAGTGAGTCCTTATCTCAAGTAGTGAGCCTTTTTGTAATTGGTTTTGATATTCTCTATAGTGTGAGTTAATCCTCATCGTGGTTTTTTCGTCATTGGGTTATCCGTGTAAATATGGTGTTATTGTGTTTGTGCATTTTCATTTGATGGTTAATCAATTAACCAGTTTATGTGTTAGCTCTGGTAATTGAATTTAAGGTTATAATCTATAACAACTGATTTTCCCTCCCTCTTAGTTGTCCTATCCAATAATTGGTATCAGAGCTTCGTTCCTTGGTCAAGAGCTTAACCGCTTAAGGAAGGTCCATGATGGCTAACAAAATGGTCTTTGATTATCCAAAGTTTGATGGAACTAACTATAGTATCTGGAAAGTACTAATGAAAGAATATCTAGATTATTGCAGATTTGATGTAGAGAAAGCTTACAAGAATCCCTACACTCCTCATGCAAATGGTCTAAGTAGACCTGAGAAAATTATAGCACATGAAGCAAATAACAAGGCGAAGTTCATCTTGAAGAATAGTTTGGTACATTCCAAGTTGATTAAGGTCCAAAATTTGAAGACAACTAAGGAATCTAGGATGCTTTAGAAAGAGTGCACAATGGTGATGAAAGAGTGAAAGAAGAAAAGTTACAAAATTTGGAAACATAGTTTTATCTTATATATATGTCCAAAGATGAGAATGCCAAAGCTTATGTACAAAGATTAGATTAGGTAGTGGCTGGAATGTGATCTCTTGGCACTCCTATAGATGAAACTAGAATTGTTAATAAGGTTCTCAAAACTCTTCCTGATGCTTACAGTGAAAAGGTGAGTGATATTGAGCAGACTATAGATTACAAGAAATGTACTAAGGATCTGCTGTTAGGATTCTTGACATCTTATGAAGAGAACTTTGAAGAAATCAAGGCTAAATTTTTAAGAAGATTGAGAAAAGGCTCAGGTAAGTATGAGGGTAAATTTCCCTTTAAATGCTTTAGTTGTGGAGAAATTGGTCACTATTCTACAAAGTGTTCAAAAAGAGCTAAAAATAATAAACAAAGATATGAGAAAGAAAGGAAAGGCAAGAAGATTAATAAAGCTTACTATGTTAATGATAATGCTAGTATTTTAGATGAAGATTCAAACCATGAAGATCTAGATGACAATGAATGCTTGTTCTTGGCAATTAAAGATGAACCTAATTCTACTAATTCAAAAAGATGGATAAAGGAAAATCCTGTGGAGAAGGAGAAGGATGAGGAGAAGGAGAAATATGAAGGTACAATTATCTCTAGCATACATGCTAAACAAGAAAAGAATTTTTGGGTAGTTGATAGTGGTTGTTCACATCACATGACTAGTGACAAGAGTAAGTTTGTGAAACTTGAAAAATATGATGGAGGTTTTGTTATGTTTGGAGATGATACTGGTGCTAAAATTTGTGGGATAGGTTCAGTAAGTTTTGATGGCATGCATCATACTGACGATGTCTACTATGCTAAGGGTTTAAGGAATAATCTATTGAGCATTAGTCAAATGTGTAGAAAGGCATATGATCTTGTGTTTAAGGATGAGAAGTGTGAGATTTAGAAAGGATTAGTACTATTCAAGCTATGAGATATCTATTGAGAATTACAAAGATAGTAAATGCTATCTACATGAATTCCCAGTTTGGGAAACAAATAAGAAATCATTACAAATTAAGGGAACAATATACTATTAGATTGCTTGATTTGGTTCATACAGATCTTTGTGGTCCTATGAGAGTGTGAAGTCTACTTGGTGAAAGTTAACTTTTTCTTTTAATTGATGATTATTCTAGATATGCATGGGTTATATTTTTAAGAGAAAAATTAGAAGCATTAGATAGATTCAAAGCATTCAAGGCTATAATTGAAAATGAAGTGAATTTGAAGATAAAATGCTTGAGATATGATAGAGGTGGTGAATTCACCTCCCATGAGTTCAATATGTTTTGTGAAGTGAATGGAATAAAGAGACAATTATCTACTTTGATAACTCCTCAAAAAAATGGAGTTGTTGAAAGGAAAAACATAACAGTTCAAGAAGCTTCTAGGTCAATGATCACTAAAGCCATATTATCGGAAGCCTACTAGAAAAAGCTATTCACACTATTGTGTATGTATTGAACTGAGTTTAGGAAAGACAAAATAGTATGAAGAATCCCTATGATCTGTGGCATAGATGAATTCCTATAGTTAAATATTTCAAGGTATTTGGAAGCAAATGCTACATCATAAGAGATAGGGAAACATTGGGGAAGTTTGATACAAGAAGTGATGAAGGAATATTTATTGGTTACTCTACTAAAAGCAAGTCATGTAGATGTTTCAACAAAAAATTGAGAAAGATTATGGAAATCTCGAATGTAAAGGTTGATGAAAAGTGAAGAATTCTATTGATATCAAGATGGATATGTATTTGATGAACATAGTTGTACAAGAATAGAAGAAATTAAAGAATAACAAGATAGAGATTAACAAAATGAAAGAGAATAAGATGCTCTAGTGATGTCCCCTAAAACACTAAAATTTGTACAAAGTAATCATTCAAAAAGTTAGATTATTGGAGACAAGACAAAAGGTGTGTTGACTAGAAGCAAAGTTGTCGCTGAAGTAATTTTTTTGCTTACTCTCTGAAATTGAGCCCAAGTCAGTAAGTGAAGTCTATAAGGATGAACATTGGAAGGAAGCAATGAAGGAAGAAATTTTATAGATTGAAAAAATCATACTTGGGAATTGGTCCCAAGACTGGCAGACAAAAATATCATTGGATCAAAATGGGTATTCAGAAACAAGCTAGAAGAAAAGGGAAAAGTGGTCAGAAATAAAACAAGGCTTGTGTGTAAAGGTAACTCACAAGTGGAAGGTATAGATTTTTAGGAAACCTTTGACCTGGTAGCAAGAATGGAAGCTATAAGGATATTCTTGGCATTAGCTACTTATAAATATTTCAAAGTCTATCAAATGGATGTCAAGTCAACAATTTTGAATGGTGAACTAGATGAAGAGGTCCACATGGAACAACTGGAAATATTGTAGTTAACAGATAACCTGGATATGGTGTGTAGATTGAAGAAAGCTTTATATGGACTGAAGCAAGATCCTAAAGCCTGGTATGCAAGGTTGGATATGTATTTGAATAAAAAAGGATTTAATAAAGGTGTGACAAATAGTAATTTGTATTTCAAGACTGAGAATGACATTATCTTTGGAGAAAATGAAAAGATGTGCAAATTTTTTATGGAAGAAATGTAGAAAGAATTTGAAATTTCTATGTTTGGCAAGAGGAATTTCTTTCTTGGGCTATAAATTAATCAAACAAAGAAAGGAAATTTCATTTCACAATCTAAGTATGTGAGAGAAATGTTGAGAAAATTTGGTATGGATGGTTCCAAACTTGTAAGTACTCGTATGGTGACTGCATGAAAGTTGGGAAAAGATGATGATTCACCTACGACTGATCAAAGCAAGTATAGATCTATGATTGGTGGACTACTATATTTGACTATTACTAGACTCAATATTAGGCATGTAGTTTTTCTTGTGGCTATATTTCTAGAGGATCTGAAGGAAACATATGTTACTACAGTTAAACGAATATTTAGATATTTGAAAGGTACTTTAGATTATGGATTATGGTATCCTAAAGATACTGATTTTACACTCAGTGCTTATATAGACGTAGATTGGGCTGGAAGTGTAGATGATAGAAAAGTAAAAGTGGTGGTGCATTTTTTCTTTGATGTAAATTGGTGGCATGGTTGAGTAAGAAGCAAGATTTAGTCTCTTTTTCTATTGCTAAATCTGAGAATATTGTTGTTGCATTGTGTTGTACACAAGTTTTATGGATGAAATAGACATTGAAAGATATCATAGTGCTACATGATGATCCTATTTCCTATCCTTTATGATAACAAAAGTGAAATTAACATTTCTAAGAATCCTGTGATGCACTCCAGAATGAAGCAGATATCATTTCTTAAGAGAGAAGGTCATGGAGAATGAGGTCAGTCTTGAGTATGTTTCAACAAAGGATCAAATTGCAGATATATTCATAAAGGCTCTTCCTAAAGATACTTTTGAGTATCTCCAAGATACGCTAGGGGTTATTGTTCCCCCCTTTACAAACTAAGATGAATTTAGAGATGCATCAATCCTATGGATTCATAGTTCTATCTCTTTGGATTGATGGTTTTTGGTAGCTACCCCTCAAGGGGAGTAGACAAATTTTCTAAGTGTTTCCATTATGAGTATCATTTTTCATTTCAAAGGAAATTTTGATGGACATATCTTTTTCCTTTGCCATTGATGTCAAAGGGAGAGAGAGAGCATGTGAAAAAAAAGAAAAAAAGGAGAAAGAATATGAAAAAAAAGAAAGTTAATAAGAGAAAGTAGGTGATGAGGAAGATGATCTTCTAAAAGGGGAGAAGCACAAAGACAAATCTTGAGAAATATTTTCAGAATAGGTATGGTGTCTAAGTGCGAATTACATACAGAGATTGCAATTTATGTAGAAGAGCAGATTGTTATTCTTCGAAGGCTGAGTTTTCTAATAAATGAATTACATCTGGTTGTATCTGTGATTACATCAGTTTGTGGTGCTTCTATTTGGCCTTCATATTGGCCTCTTGTAAAGGAGACAATTTGCATCTACATTCAATATATAAGTGATATATTGTTGTTGGGTTTTTCTCCCTCAAGTGGAGGGTTTTCCCACGGTATCTATTGTGTTATTGTGTTGATTTTGAATTAAATTTATGTGCTCTAATCTGATAGTAAAACTAACATGGTATTAGAGTGAGTTTGAATAAGATCTTGGTCAGATTTAGTCTTGCAGTGATACTCCTTATTCTCTTTCTCATCTTTGATCACTTCTATCTCTTTGTCAAGATGGTGAATGGTCTCAAGATCGAGGAAAAACTTGAGGGAGCATCAAATTTCACATCTTGGAGATTCAAAATTATGCTCACCTTGGAGGAAAATAAATTGGCAGAGTTCGTGGAGAGAAGAGTTTCTGAGCCTACGGATGAGGAAGAGAAGGTTTAATGGAAGAAGAAAGATATTAAGGCAAAGAAGATGTTAGTTGATTCTATGAAGGATCATATTGTTCCTATTGTCTCCAAGTTAAAGATGACAAGAGAGATGTTTAAAAATTTGGAGGAGATGTACAAAATCAACAACACAAGCCAGACACTTGCACTGAAGCAACAACTCCATCATGTTAAGATGGAAAAAGGAGAATCTATTATTGCTTACTTCATGAATATTTCTAAATTGAGAGATCAACTCTCTACTATTGGTCATGTTGCTGATGACAAGGAATTGACCATGCTTGCCCTTAATGGTCTTCCATGATCTTGGGAGTCTTACATTCAAGGAATCAGTGCAAGATCGAAACTTCCCAAGTTTGATCAGTTGAGGGTGGATTGCTTTCAAGAAGAGTCTAGGTTGGTTGTGAGAGGTATTGGTCAAAGCTCCATGAATGAAGACATTCATGTTCTCACCACCCAATCCTCAAAGAAAAAAGGGAAAGATGGAAAGAAAGGATATTTCAAGAGGAATAGAGATAAAGGAGCTGATGGTGCTCCCACATTCAAGAAGAAGAGGGACCTCTCTAAAGTCCAATGCTTTAGATGTGACAAGTATGGTCACTATGCAAAGGATTGTCCAACTAGGCCTAAGCAACAAGCTACCATTGAAGATGTTGATGAGATCTATCTACAAAAGGATTCATGTGAATACCTATTCTATTCAGCCTTGTCAAGCAATGTACCTATTGACACCAACACTTGGTTGATTGATAGTGGTGCCTCTCACCACATCACCAGTTTTAGGGAGAATCTAACTAATTTGGTGGAGAGAGATTATAGTGAACATTCATTATTGGAGATGATGCTAGATACTCTATGAAAGGAATTGGGACCTCCACTCTTCACTTGGATTTTGAAATTTCCCTATAGTTGAGTGATGTTCTATTTGTTCCAGGCATCAAGCGAAACCTTGTTTCCATTTCAGCCTTGGAAGACAAGGGGTACCAAGTTGCATTCTCAAAAGGAAAAGTTCTTATGTGGATGAAAAACTCAAAACTTCAAGACTGCTTAGGTGATTGGAGTTAGACATGAGAGCCTCTACAGGCTATGCACTCATCCACTTTAGGCTCTAGTGCATTATTCCTCAAGTTTGTGTGAACTTTGGCATCGAAGATTAAATCACCTTCACTTTCGAGCTCTACCTATCATGGAGATGGTGGTCATGGGACTTCCAAAGTTCAACTAGGAGCACAAATGTACTTGTAGAGGCTACGCTTTGGGTAAGAATACAAAAGGTCCATTTAATAGTAGAGAAAGTAGATCCAAATGTATTCTAGATCTTATTCATTCTAATTTATGTGGTCCAATGTTTGTTGCTTCTTCGAGTGGTTTCTTGTATTACATTATTTTTATTGATGACTACTCTAGAAAGACTTGGATTTATTTCTTAAAATCTAAAGAATTTGAGGAGGTATTAGAGAGGTTCAAGGAATTCAAAGCTCAGGTAGAGAATCTTTCTAGAAAGAAAATCAAATTTCTTAGATCCGACAATGGAGGAGAGTACACTTCCAGAAACTTTCAAAACTTTTTCATTGAAGCTGGGATTAATAGGGAGTTATGTGTCCCTTATAATCCTCAATAGAATAGTATTGCTAAAAGGAAGAACATATCTATTGTGGAAGCAACTAAAGCCATGATTCATGACCAAGATCTACAAACCTTCCTTTGGGCTGAAGCATCCATGACAACTGTCTATGTTCAGAATAGAATTCCTCACCAAATCTTGGAGAACATTACTCCTAAAGAAGCATTCACATGAGTAAAACTAGAAGTAAGTCATTTGAGGATCTTTGGATGTCCAGTATATGTTCATGTACTAAAGGACAAGAGAACAAAGTTGGAGACTTCTAGCAAGAAGGGGATATTTGTAGGTTACAGTGAGACATCAAAAGCCTATAGAATTTACATTCCAGGTCAGAAGTTGATCAAGATCAGTAGAGATGTCACATTTGAAGAAGATGTTGCATTCAGAAGATCCAAGGGCACTCACGTGGAGATTGACAATGAAGAGTCTCCTTAGGATATGTAAGTTGACCATGCTCCTGAGATTTCGAGGGAGGCTCCTAAACCTAAAGAAGATGATGATCCAGTTGAGCCCTTGGAGCCTATTGATGGGCCTATAGATATTATGTTAAGGATTAAGAAAACACCCCATTGGGGTAGGAAAAATGGAGCATGAAAGGCTTATAAACCCAAGAGGAACTTCAGAGGCAGAGACCTCATAATTTTTCCAGTTATGTTGCTTTGATGAGTTAGATTATTGAGTCTAAGCCTTCCAGTGTTGAGGAAGCTTCTAGTTAATAGGTTTGGAGAGATGCTATGTCAGAAGAGTATCAGTCCATTCTCAAGAATGATGTTTGGGACATCGTTCCTAGACTCGAAGACAAATATGTGGTATCTTCTAAATGGCTCTTCAATATCAAGCATGTGGCTGATGGGAGCATTGAGAAGTACAAGGTAAGATTCATGGTAATAGGGCAATATCAAGCATGTGACTGATGGGAGCATTGAGAAGTACAAGGTTAGATTTGTGGATAGAGGGTTTTCACAAAAAGAGGGAGTTGACTATTAAGAAACATTCACTCCAGTTTCTCATTATACTTTTGTTAGGACAATCATTGCTATTGCTACATCTAGAGGATGGAAGATTCGCCAAATGGATGTGAAGACAACTTTTCTGAATGGTGTAATTGAG